>JAHREE010000379.1:3426362-3500637 GCA_033628505.1 Tringa tobata
CTCTTTAGCCTGGAGAAGAGAAGGCTGAGGGGAGACCTTATCTACATTTACAAGTATCTAAAGGGTGGGTTGAAGGATGTTGGAGCCAAACTCTTTTTAGTGGTTTCCAGCGATAGGATGAGGGGCAATGGGCACAAGCTGGAACATGGGAAGTTCATTCAAATATGAGAAAGAACTTCTTTACGGTGAGGGTGACAGAGCCCTGGAACAGGCTGCCCAGGGAGGCTGTGGAGTCCCCTTCTCTGGAGGTTTCCAAAACCCACCTGGATGCAGTTCTGGGTAATGTGCTCTAGGCAATCCTGCTTTAGCAGGGGCGTTGGACTAGATAATCTCTAGAAGGTCCCTTCAACTCTGACAGTTCCGTGATTCCATGATTCTGTGATCCTGACCGGCCCCACAGGCCTCTGGGTGACCAGCTGCAGCACACCACACAGCTCCCGGGGGGTGAAAGCCCCAGGCAAGAGCTGCCTGCCTCTGTCAGGGCTGAGCTGGTCCCGCTGCTCCCCACTGAACTGACCTCAGCAAAAACACCCAGCTGACTGCAGCAGTATAATCCCAGTGGCCGTTAAAGCCTTTAGTATTCCCCTACTAAAAATTCAGCGTTTGAGATTTTGCTTCGTGTGTGTTGCACGCTTCTCCCTTCCTACACATGTGTGCATGCACACACTCATGTGAANTGTGTGTTGCACGCTTCTCCCTTCCTACACATGTGTGCATGCACACACTCATGTGAATAAAAACTTCGTTATGTTTCCAAAGCAAAGCTAAGCATAGATTAGGGTATTATCTTTGTAAATGAGAAAATCTTGTGATTGCTCAAGTTGTCTTGATCAGTTCAGGAGATCATTTCTCTGTAGCATAACAGCAAATGCTATAAAGGCTTTCTGCTTTTGCATGTCTTTTCTTTCTTTGAATATTTATATTATTTAAAGGGCAGCACAGAGGTAAGTAATAAGTATATTTTGTCAATGAGAGAGTAATTGAGGGAAATCTGACTAAAATGCTTTAGATTGAGTATGTTGAATGCAATTTTGTGCTATGTGCAAGTTTTCATTAATTCGTGCATTCTTATTCAAAACCTGTCTGTAGTGTTCTGGCTCTTATAATACCTTTTGAGAATAGAATAGACTATTTCAGTTGGAGGGCACCTACAATGATCATCTAGTCCAACAGCCTGACCAGTTCAGGGCTGAACAAAAGTTAAAGCATGTCATTAAAGGCATTGTCCAAATGCCTCTTAAACAATGATGGGCTCAGGGCACCAACCGTCCCCCTAGGAAGCCTGTTCCAGGGTTTGACCACCCTCTTGGTAAAGCAATGCTTCCTCACATTCACTCTAAACCTCCCCTGGTGCAGCTTTGAGCCATTCCCACACATGCTATCACTGGATAACCAGGCAAAAGAGCTCAGCATCTTCCTCTCCACTTCTCCTCTTCAAGAAGCTGTAGGGAGCAATGAGGTCGCCCCTCAGCCTCCTTTTCTCCAAACTAGACAGGCCCAGAGTCCTCAGCTGCTTCTCACAGGACATTCCTTGCTGCTTAGTATCACCACCTGCTGCAAAATTCATTTGCAGTTCCAGTCTTTCACATAATAGTAATAGTCTCATCTGTCTGTCTTTCTGTGTCTTCTCTGCCTTATTGATTTCAAGAGGACAGTGCCTGATTCATTGTGGCAGGAAAGAAATAAAAAGTCAGGATTCTTAATTCACTTTTCTAACAAACCAGATCTTATGTAATTACCTTTTCTGGTGTCTTTCTGCCCCTGACAGCTTCTGAAGTTGTTGGCTGGTTTTATTGGCAAAGTACTAAAAGTCTCCTACATAATAATTCTGCTTCTTTAATATTTATTAAAATAGGCAGCTAGGGAGAGAGGTCCAGGCTACAACCTTGACTGAAAGCAGCAGTGCATCTGTATTGGGAATGAAGAGTTGTTATGGGATTACTACCCAATGGGAAACTTCATTTGGGGCTTTCACTCTACCAAATTGAGAATAATTCAACCACAAGCCACAGGAGATCAGGGTGCTTGCTTTGCTTTCCTGAGTTACTCAGTTGTAACTACTGACTACTTTAAATAGTCAAAGAACAGAAATTCCAGAATTCACTACAACTTGAACAAAGTGGCACAACTCTTAGCACTCCATCAGAATACTTTAAAAGACCACATTAAGCATATGTTTATGTTAACTATAATTTTCACAGTTAACTGCTAATTTGTAAATCTACACTTTCTGTTACATCTCATCTAGAGTTCTTTTAAATGACCCTGTTCTATTATTTATAGCTATATATGTGCCTATGTGTATTTTAAGACAGACACTCTTTAATTTAGTATCTTTCAGTGGCAAGTGGATGAGTGAGAGAACTGGAGGGCTTAGGAAGGAGCAGAAAAGGATCCACTGATGAAAGATCACATCATTTAAAGTATGAAAGTCACAATTCATACTCAACTTCATAATGGTTTATCTAGGTGTCCTTCTGTATATCCAGGCTAGGAAGGAACTTTACTCAGGATGGCGTTAAGCTTTTCAGCAACTACATAAACTCAATGGCAGCAGCTACAAAAGTAGCATCAAAGTATAACACAGTATGAATTTATGAATCATGAACTTTCATAAAACTAAATCACTAGTTAATTTATATATATATATCAACATATATATGGACAGCATCAAAAGTTCTGTTTCAATGGAATTTCATGAGAGCATGCTGAGCAGGACAAACATTACTGTCCATTGTCACACTTTCAAAGAGGAGTGGGTAGATGAATGGAAACAGCACTTGAAGAATCCACAATTATAAAGTAAAATACAACACAGAGAAATCTATTGAGAATATGATACAGGCATGGAAAATGGGAGAGTTACTTGAATGAAAGCAAAGCCTTTCTCATACCAACAGTGACTGAAGAGTCTGGAGTGTTTGAGTGTGCGTGGTGAAGACAAGCTTTGAGGACATGTATTCATTTCACTCAGATGTGTCTACATGTGTCAGTGGTTCAGAATCACTCTGTGTAAGGAAACTGCTAAATATTTCACGCAGTGCGATCTCTAACTACCCTTTTGTCATTTACAAATTCTGAGGATAAACTAGTTCCATGAAGTTAGGTTTTTTTCTACATATAGCAGAAATTCTCCAATAATCTTTATGTATGCTTATTAATGTCCCAGACTTCTTGTACTACACCTGCTGAATGTCCCTGTTTCTGGAAGAGCTAGGTGGAATTCCTGAGCCATTGCACAATGGTGGTTTTTTGAAGAGTTTTGAAAAGTAACTTGACTATTGCTTTTTTCTCCAGCCTGTGAAATCTCTAAGCTGTGAAAGCTTTATTGGCATTGTTTTGACCGTGTATGATATATCCACAATATGTGCCAGCTAATAAACATTCTGGGGTTTATAGCTTTAGTGAGCCAACAGAACTCCTTTGTACCACTGGAGATTAAGGATTCCTTTTCTGCTACAAATCTTTGTTTAAAAACGTTGGTATTTTATGTTTAAGTGGATCTGCAGTATATCTTTATTCTGCAAATTACATGAACAACCCCATATATTTGTAGCGTGGCTACCATTCAACACAGCTAGGTCTGAGTATCCAAGATAGAAGTAGTCAAAATCATGAGTAATTCTGCTGCTCTACTTAATTCACTTCAAACCATCCTTATCAATTTTTCTGGTACTTTCAAGGACAGCTCATGCATTGGGACAGTGCACAACCCATAGGCTGCACGCTTTTGTATCTTAAGAAAGTGATAGAAGTATGTATATCTAATAATCAATTAAAGAATGATCAACTGCTTCTGTGCTCTAGGTGGACTCATTTATGTAAAAGAATTTTTTTGACTACCCTTCTGATGAGTGATAGGCCTTACTCCATCCTCTATTTGTTCCAATTTTAGGACTTCTCACAGTTCAAAAAGGGAAAAGTATTACCAAAGATACAAATGAAATTTAGTCAAATAATATAGATCCTTTCTTCTCCTAGATCATTACCGCATTCTGATATGGTCATGACTGATATATGTATTAACTGGATTCTGGATTTTCTTGGGTTATATTAAAGGGAAGGAGAGAAAAAATCATTATTGATACAGCTTTATAAATCCTTAGAGCTTTTCTCAGAGGTAGCTTAGTGTAGCAGTTCAGGTAAGAAAGTAAGAATCACGGCATCGTATACCAACTGTGACACTAGGCCTGGGCTGATTCTGAAAATTTCAGGCATCTCCACAGAAGCCTGACCCTCTGGGGGCAATGGAGGAAGGCACTGGAGAAAGATTGGTGCCTCCAAGCAGTGGTTCGGGCCCACCGCAATGCAAGTCAGGCTGAAGCTGCCTGTTTCCTCTCACGGACCATAGAGGGCACTAAGGACTGAGGATCGTGTTCCCAACTCTCTATCACCTCAGTTCAATGCCAAATTGAAGTTCAAGGAACCAAACCAAACAGCATATCCTTCGGTGAATCAACTCCCCGTCTTTACGTATATGTAGGTGGCTATATTTATCCACCTTCTTAAAATATTTTGAGGTTGGTGAATAAAAGAAGCGGTGCCAGTATGACTGTTAGTTTAACTTTTAGGGTTCAGATTTTCCTTGATTTTGTGGAAGCTTAACAAGTAATTTATGTCTATTCTAAAGCCATATGCAAGCAATGGATCTAAACACAACCTTTTCAAATTCAGAGAGTACAGATGCAGTTCTAATATTTCTTATTTGCAGTCTTACCCTATTTACTATTACAAAAACTACAAAAACTGGTATTTCTAGTGGGTAACCAGACATCTCCCCAAAACTATGTATAAGCAGGTTTACTTTGTGGCTTCTTCAACAGAGAAGGCAAAGTTGAGGAGACTGGTTGACATTTAAGCCTTAAATGACATTCTTTTTAGAACTTAACTGTTGTAGAAGCTTAGCCTGCCCTGCATACGCTATGTGTGTTCTGAGAACAAGAACCACACTTCTGCCTGCTCCATCACATTTCACAGAAGAGCTGAACATAGTTATTATTTTTATAGTTTCTTTGCAAGAGCAGTAGGAAGTAACAATACTGCATCACCAGGTCGTACTGTCGCTAATTGGAATTGAACAAACGTCCCAGGATAGTGCCTGGAAGAACGTCCTTACCTGAATCATTGTGCTCTGCATATGGTGTAAGAATGAGGCCCTGATACTTGCAGTAATGATAATTGTACTGTATAGTGTTTCAGCACTCTGAAATGTTCATCACATAGCCAGGGAATATCTCTCACAGCTGTTCTAGTTCCTTACTAAATTCTGGTTCAAGTAACATATTTTCCTACACAAAAAATCCTTTTCACAGCTTCAATGATTTTTATTTCTCTTTTACAGGGTACCACAAGTATTCCTGGTGATGCAGAGTAAAAGCAAAGTTTGAGACTATTGTTATAGGACATACTTTAGTGAGTCAGGAGCACTGTCATAACAAAGGACCCTAATTCTAATTCCTTATTCCTTTGGGGCAACTAGACCTATATGCTATGGTACATTTTAGCTGTGTGTTATATGGCTGCCATTTTCCACCTGAACATGGCAGTTTCTTTTTTTGCTTGTGTGTCTTTAGAAACACTTTATAAAGTATTGTGAGCTCTCTGCTAATGAAGGACACTGTATAAATTTTTAGTACCAATAATGAATGCCCATTTCAGTATTAAATTAACTTACAAGAGTAGTATGTGTATGAGTCACTGAGATCTGAAAGACAGCCAGCATTGTTGGCTGCTTCCTGCTCTGTCTTATATGGAAAGAGACTGTTGTCAGTGGAAGTGGGAGTCTCTACCTTATTTGATTTCTTAGTCCTATGGAATGGAATGCTACAGCAGTCTGTAGCATTACGTCTACAACTCTCTTGCCTTCTGTTTGGCAGCAAAGCAGTTCTTAGCAAAGAAGAAAAAATTAATCTGTTCTGTTACCTAGTGTTCATACTAGAGTTAAAACATTTAAAGATAAAAGCTTTTCAGTTCATTCTTATCAAAGCAGAATAGTCAAACACAAAAGAACATTGCCAAGACCAGAACATCTAAACATCATCCAGTTTTGACGCTGATTTTGTGGTCTGAAACACCTCAGCTTCGGGGTCACATGTTTAAATAATACCACATGTTCAAAAGACAATCAGAAAAGATACGTGTTTCACTGCTACAGAACATGTAGTTATTTCCTTCTTCCTCAAATTATGGGAAATAAAGTTCTTAGAATGCCCTCACAACTATGATATCTCGCTGACATAAACTTACCTTTATTGTAACAGCAGTGGCCAGTTTTGCAAAATGTATAAATGTATGTTCTTGGAATTCAGTTGCTGATGACATGCATATCAGCCTGGGTAACTGTCAGCTTGCCAATGCCAGGTCCACTCCTAAGTTTCAAACATATGGAGTATACACTTAGATCAGGCATTGCCTAGCAAAAACAACCAGCTAAAATTGTGTAACTTAGGTTGTCAGTGAATACAGTAGTATAAGTCTGATTTGTTTAGAAGCAGCCTGGTAGCCTAGCTTGCAAAGCAAGTTGGGCTCAGGCAACTGAAATTTGCTGTCAGGGTGTTTCATACCTGCAAGAAAATCAGCTACTTTTTCATTAACTGTTTCTCCATTCTGAGGCATACAACGGGAGTAGATTCAAATGCTCATCTGACTTGACTTTTTTTCGGTAGCGGAAAGCCTTTATAGAAGAGAGCAGGTATATTTTTAAAGGTGGAAATATTTCTTTCTATATGCATGCTTTTTAAGAGCTCTACCCACAGAATTAGCATAGGATTTTTTTCTCTACTTTCCAAAGGTTCACGGCCATACTTGGCAGGAGGCAGCAAGGGCAGGCCACTCTGTAAGGGAAGGAGACCCAGGGGCAAAGGCAGGCAGGATGGTGGCCTCACTAAGGCTGCAGTCCTACAGTACCTGAGTGCAAAGAGCAGAGGAGGTTTGGTGATGGTAGCGAGGTTCAGCCAACAGTTCAGATCACTGGGCAAGCCCGTAGTGATGAGACAGGTCCAAGATCAAGCCAGAAAGTCAAGTGAGCAGGTCAGGATCAGAGTCCAGAGTCAGGAAGGTAGACCAAGCACAGGCGCTCCTGCAACAAGGCACTCCTGCAACAAAATTCAAACAGACACTGAGAGCAAGAGCCTGAGCTTAAAAGCAGCTCTGGAGCGAAGGTGGACAGGACTCCAATTCCCACAGCTTTTTCTCACACTACTCTTTCTACACAGCCCTCTGACTCAAGGTCACAGAGCTGTGTGAAGCCAGTGCTGAGCTTGAGCCATAGGCAGCTACATCATAGAATCAGAATAACTCAAGTTGGAAAGGACTCATAAGGATCATCAAGTCCAACTTCCTGCTCCTCACAGGACTGCCTAAAACTAAACCATATCACTAAGACTTCACCCAGACACTCCTTAAACTCTGACAGACTTGGTGCCATGACCACTTCCTGTTCCAGTGTCTGACCACCCTCTCAGTGAAAAACTTTTTCTTAATGTCCAAACTGATCTTCCCCTGACACAGCTTCATTCCATTTCCTCACGTCCTGTTGCTGGTTACCAGAGAGAGAGAAGATCAGTACCTCCTCCTCCACTGCCCGCTCTGAGGAAGGTGTAGGCTGCCATGAGGTCACCCCTCAGCCTTCTCCAAGCTGAACAAGCCAAGTGGCCTCAGCCGCTCCTCCTAAGTCTTGCCCTCGAGACTTTCACTATCTTGGTCTCCCTCCTCTGGACACACTCTAATAGTTTGATGTCCTTATGCTGAGGAGCCCAAAATTGCCCACAGTACTCGAGGCCTCTGTCCCTGGAGAAGAGGCACACTTGGGTCCCTAACAAAGCTTGATATGCCAACTGCATGTTTATTTAGTCTGAGTTGACTTGCTTTAATGTCTAGAAAAAAATTAAAATCCACACCTGTAATATGGGGCATGGTAAGGTGAACTGTTCTTCTTATGGCTGATACAAGTAAGTTAAGAAGCTGGCCTCCAGTGTTACTTGCCAAAGCTTTTATATAAAGGGCCACTGTCCAACTGGACCTGTGTTTCTAATTTCTCTCCGACAGTTCTGTCAAAATTATCTGGTTTAAAAACAACTACTAAAAACATGCTTAAGATAAACTGTGTTTAAGGTCTGTTTAAGGTGAGTGGAGTCATCTAACAGAACTGGTTTAGTTACATATACACTATTGCTGGTAGGCTGTTAAGGGAAGCAACCTTTTAATTCAAATTGACTGTGACTAGATTAGGATGTCTAAAATGCCCTTACATACTTCATGCTCTGAAAACCCTAGTTTTGGAAATTAAGACAGGAAAGTATCTTCCAAGTGAATTAGTTTTGTTACAAGCTATTGTGAGAAACTGTGTCTTCTAATCCCTTTCATAAACTAATCAAATTCAACCTGTGATTTTTTTTTTTTTTTCCTCTTGGAGGGTTTGTGCAGAATGTATTTATTCAGGAGTTTTGTAACATTTAAATTTCTGGTATAAATGTATCTATAGCCAGCTTATAAACATTTTTTTTAATGCCATCATTGTCCTTTAATTTCGTAGAACCACTGGATGGTTGAGGTTGAAAGGGACCTCAAGATCATCTAGTCCAGCTTGAGCAAGAGAGTCAACAGCACCTCCCGGTTCGGTATCATCAGCAAACTTGCTAACAGTGCATTCAACTCCAGATTGTTGATAAATATATTGAACAGCATTGGACCTAGAACTGAGCCCTGAGGAATGCCTCTGGTCACCCAGGGCCAGCCAGATGTAACCCCCTTCACTACGACCCTTTGAGCCTGCCATACAGCTGGTTCTTCACTCATCACACTGTGAACCTGCTCATCCCACACGCTCGTGTCACAGCAGTATGATATTCCCAGTTGATGTCTGGGGAGTTTAAATCTCCCATAAGGGCTACCGATCCAGAAATTTTTCTTAATTGCCTATGAAATAACTCATCAGTGGTTACATCCTGGCTGGGTAATTGGTAGTAGACACCCACTACAACATCTCCTTTGTTTTCCATCCCCTTAATCCTTACCCCAGGGCTCTGAATTACATCATCACTAACTGTAAGGGCAGTACAGTCAAACCTTTCCCTTCCGTACAGTGTGACACCTCCACATCACCTGCCCTGCCTATCCTTCCTGAACAGCCTGTAGCCCTCCATCCTAGGACTTCAATCATGGGACTTATTCCACCAAGTCTCACTAATACCAATGACATCATGGCTCTGGGACCTGACCCAAGCTTCCAGTTCATCCTGTTTCTCATACTGCTTGTGTTGGTGTACAAGCATTTCAGACATGCTTCTGAGCCCCCCGTGCTCCCAGGGGCAGTGCAAATGTTACCACTGGCATTGCCACCCTCAGCAGATGCCATGCCATGCCTTGGCTCACCTACTGCAACCCTGTTGGTATCCTCATCTCTCTTTGATTCTAATATAAAGCTGTCTCGACTTACATCCAAAGACACGTTTTCCCCATTGGAACAGGTGGATCCCATCAGACCCCAGCATACCTTGCCCCTTGAAGGCTCTTCCATGGTTGAAAAGCCCGAAGTTTTGGCAGAGGCACCGGTCCTTGAGCTGAGTATTGATAACCTGGGCTCGCCTGTTTCTTCCAGAGTCTCCCATTACTGGGAGGACTGAGAAAAATATTTCCTGTGCTCCTGATTTTTTCAGCATTCTTCCCAGGGTTCTGAAGTGTCTTTTGGTTCACCTCAGACTTTTTGTTGCAACATTTGTACCCGCAGGAAAGAGCAGAAATGAATAGTAGTCTGAAGGCTGAACTAGGCTCTTCTAGTTCCACTAGTCTTGTGGTGACATCCCAAACTCAGGCCCCAGGGAGGCAGGAAACTTCCCTGAAAAGAGGGTCCCATCTGCAAATTGTTCCGCACAGGCTGTGTTTTTGTTCCACACAGGCAAGGATCACCAAAGACCATAACTTGCCGTTGTTCTCAGGGCTGGTCTTAATGCAGGTTTTGTTATGGGGGGGTTGGTCTCTCTGATCTTGGCTTGTTCAGGTTCCTACTCTTTCTCATTATGGACTTCATCTACCATACTCGGGGCCTCATAGCTGCTCTGAAAGGGTATCTTAAAGGGTGACTTAGAGGGTAGGGAGTGGTACCTCTTGCCGCTCTGTGCTGTAACCTTCTTCCATCCCTCCTTATCCCTTGTGACACTGCCTTCCTCCTGGTCCAAAGCAGATCCAGGATCTGCCTCTGTATTGGTCATGCTGAATTGGCTTTTATGCATCACAGATGGCAGAGTATGGCTCCATTGATTAATCACCCTCTCAGATTCTCGAATACTCCTCAGTTTGCTCACCTCCTCCTGGAGCTCAGCCACCAAACAGTGCAGTCCACCAATCTGGTCACACCACCCGCAGTCTTGCTGGCAACCACTTTCCACCTTCACACATCCCACAGCCAGAAACCTGGGTGGTCGCATGCTTGAACAGGAGCAGTGCCTGTATGGCTGCATTGGTTCTACTGGGTGCTAGAAGCTCAGAAGAAGCAGGGGACACTGCTTTTTGCCGTGTGGTCACCATGCTGCCACACACCTGCCTGCTGGCAATGTATTTGCTCTGGCATCAGTTGCAAAAGTAGGTGGCAAAATCTAAAAAACCCATTTTGAGATAAAATTAAAGCAGCTTTTTCAGAAATAATAGATACAAAGAAAGGGAAAATTAAACAGTAGTTTGTATTCTAAAGCAAAAGATAGGAATTGCAGAGGGGTGATAAGAGAAGTAAGTTCAGGAGGGCGAGCTTATAGTCAGGAGAGTTAAGAATAACTAGGAGTTGTAATTATGTTCTCTTCTAATAAAAGAAATGGTCCAGGAACAGTTGAAATGTTCAGTAAATATTTAGGACCTACATCTGCAGAAGAGTCTGGTTTATGGCCTAATATGTGCATGCACTTACTTATAAAAGGAAAGGTCAGGTTTACATATCTCAAAAGGACCCTCTTCCAGGGAAAGAAAGATTCTACTAAGAAGCTGGTTCAAAGAAATCTCATAGCCAGAATCAAAGAGGAGGTAGAACAGGTGGTCATAGGAAATTTCTTATATTACATATTCAATGAGTATTCTATTGAACTGAAACTAGTGCTGCTTCTGACAATGATGTCAGTTGATGGTGGCAAATGAAGAAAATTTTTGCCTCCTATATTTAGTTTTGATTTCCAATTAGAAAATGTAATTTTTATCCTTATTTTGAAACAGTTTTAGTCTATAGCATTTTACATTGCATAATGACCCTCCAAATTAAGGGACAGGATATTTTTACTATTGTGTTTCTTTTTATTTCCCATCAATACTACCTTTTGTCTAGCTTGGATGATGAGGTTGGCATTCATGCCCTCTGCCACATCTTCTCAAGGTGCTTAGTCTGGTTTTTTACACATCATATAATATTTCCTGGAGAAAGACAATGGCTGTGGTGTCCTTTTTGAAGGAAGTGTTTCATAATGTAGTTGAAGACTATGATTCAGTTTAACCTTTATATCATGTGGGTATTGAATTACCTACTCTTACTTACATTTCAAGATTCCTTCAGCCCAATACGACACAATGTTGTTGATTCTGAGACTTGCCAGCAAACTGTGATTAACAAAGAAACACCTGCATAACTAGGACTACTTCTTCCATTCAAAATTTTTCTTCATTCCTCTCCTTGAATTTTATGCTTTTCTCTCCAATTTGCTCCTGAAAAGAGAAGCCATTTCCTCCTGGCTCCCATCAGACATAGTTTTCTCCAAGGAAAGCTTTTGCTTCATCAAAAATATCAAGGAAGTATTCCAAAAAACAGAGGGCACACTTTTCCTGCTCTGATTCAAAAACATTTTTCACATTAGTCACAGTCCTTTTCAAGGCAGGGAGAGGCGAGGCCCCTTGTTTTCATTCTTAAAACATTTTGAACCAAACAACTATGTTTATGCTCAGCCCTGAAGTTTAACTACTCCATGCTTGTTGTGTTTATTTGATGGCTCAAACATTTCCACTGGAAATTTTGCTCACTCCATTTTGGAATGGAGAACAGAAAGACATGTGAGTTCTGGTGGTTCCCACAAACTGCCCGGATAATTGCATTGCCCACTCCAGCAGTGGAAAGAACAGCCCTCAGACTCATTTGTTAGATGAAAGATATTCATGACTCCTGAACCAGCTCTGCCTTGCTGATGTTGGTATTGAATTTCCCATTGGCTTGAATGGAAGGAGAATCAAACTCACAGAAATGCCAATGAGAAACACGATGCAAATTTTATACCCACAAGACCATTGTTTACATTACTCTAGGAGAGGCAAGTACTGAACTGTTTGGCTTTTTGGAAGCTGCTGCTTGATTTTACACCACTGGAGAACCTGCAGAAGAAAAATAAATTGAAGGCAGAGAAGAGGACTGTTTGAATTGTTTAGAGATGATTGCCTATGCTGAATTTGCATGTTGGGCAAGTGCTCTACAAAATACCTCTGCCTCGGGGAGCTAATAAATTAAAACAGATGCAAGTAACAAAGACAGGTAAAACAAGTAGGAGGACTTCTTCCTTGCACTGTGCTTTCCTCAAGAAACATGGAACAGTTGTGTCCCAATCCTCTGTATCAGGCACTCAAATTAGATCCCTTAATGCTAGCACTGCCTGACTGGAGAGGAGATATTCTCAGATATTCTTTGCTCTCTTTAACATCCTGGTAGTGCCAGAGAAGTATAAAACAGCTTTAGGGTGATTGAGGACTGAGCTGCCACAATGGTAGGTTTGTTTCTTCTTCCACAGTAAATCCCTGTATTAATTTACAAACACTGCCATAAATCACAGCTGGAAAAAACTGTGTAAGTTACGTATCTTCACTTTGCTGCCATGTGGTAGAAGTTGGGGCCTTACTGGCTATTTTCCCTTTGGAAAGAAATCAGTAATGTGATGTTTGGATATTGTCCAAGTACAACTTCTGCATTTACACTGTATACATCTCTCATGTGAGGTGCTGATAAGCCACACCCAAACAATTCTATTTTCTCATGATTCTTCAGTCCCGATTCCAGTCAGTTCCCTGGAAACAACTTTTAACAGAACTAGGACTGGGACTACCAGTTCTAGGCTATGCAAAATTCCCCCCACAAAGAATCTGCATTATAAATAAACCATATATGCTACCCATTGCACTGCATGTTTGTCTGTTATGCTGTGTTTAGCATCTTTCATCCTAAATTGAGAATGCATTAAAAAATGTATTGAACACAATGTAGTAAATGCAAATGCAATAATGTAGTGATTTCATGAAATGATACCAGCTTGATGCTCACTTAAAAATAATTTTTTATTATTTATCCTTCAATTCTTTGAAATCTTGGCCAGTTCACTAATGTGGTCAGTAAATATGGAAAAGAACAGAAGGTTCAGACATTTGCCTTCTGCATTAGAGTGCATCGCTTTGTTTACCACCTTTAAAATATTTTCTTTGCGGGAGGTTCACTTTGGTCTTGGTTGCACTTCTCATATATTTGGTGTTCAATACAGAAACGTCTTTGACTGTACCTTAGCCAGGAGCTCTCCCATGGCCCCACTTCTCTGCTAGCTGGGGAAGTCTATAGTGAGAATGCTGTATAACAGTGTGCGCTGATGTATTGTTAAAGCTCTAATTCTAACAATGCACAAGGTAGGAAATTTCAGACTTATTTTAAGAAATGTTTCTTCTGCCATTTTCCCTTTTACACCCTTATAGGGCATTGAATTACATAATCCCAAACCATCAAATATCAAGATGTGATATGATGCAGTCAAAAGTGAACTGCAGTGTTCTATATAATAAGCCATGCAGATACAAGAATATACGTATATATACATATGTAATCGTGCACATACATATATATATAAATCCACAGAATAGTCTTCTGTCATACTATATTTGGACATATTAATTGTACAATCACTCAACATAGAGGAACACTTAACAGTAATGACTATCACTGCTACCTTTAAAGGCATTTGTGATTATGCTGTGTAAACACTAGAGGAATTAGATTTAATGTCTCTGCAGAAAGTGGTAAAATAAGAGGGAACTTAATTCTATAAATGCAATTCTTAGTTTCATAAAAGTTTCTTTAAATTGGGCCTAACTGTATCTACATTTATGTCTGCTTTAATGTCCTTGTATTTTGTCTGAGTGATATAAAGGAGCTGTGAAGTGGATTGTCTGTCTTTGTAGTTATTATTGCTGCATTTATGTTAAAGGTTTTTGTTGTTTTGATTTTGGTTTGAGGGGAGATTTGTATATAACTATTTATTACTTGTTTGGTTAACAACTATAGCATAAACACAACACATTAAATATCCTCACAGGCTGCTGAAACTAGACATAGCTCAGACCACTTCAGTTTTCAGACCACTTCAGTATTACTTTAGCATTATTGTATGAATCTTTCTCAGTTGTGATTTGTGGTGTTAAAGAATGTTGTTCTTATTGACCAAAATTCCTTCAAACATTGCATCTTACTTTTCCTCATAAAAAAATAAAGGAAAAGAACCTTAGTGGAATGCTTTCTTTTTACAGTCTACATTTCTTTTTATTTATTGATTTGATTTCTGCAGCACCAATTTGATTTCTTAGTGTTTAAGGATATGTTAGTGTCTCTTTAAATCACTTGTGAACTTTTTAATAGCACCCTCTGTGTTTATAGAAGCTGCCAGAAACCAGTCAGAGCAGCAGCATGCCCCTAGCTATATCTTGCATGTTTGTGTATTATTTAGTAAGTGTGGTTATTTGGGACTCAATTATACCACGTGGTTTCTTCATACTGTTTTTGTTGTGGAACAAGCAAAAGACATGTATAATGACCCACAGCTCTAAGTACCTTTCAGCATTTAGCGTGCTGAAAGCCTACAAGGTTTCAGTACACTCTTCAGTTCATCACACTTTCCAACTGTGAATGGTCCAATCTACATCTTCTCCCACAAAAAATAAAGACTCTAGGGACCAATGTTATGAAACCCCACCTACATTGCTCTTGGTATTTCCAGCCCTTCCATCTCTCAGGCCTCATCCTCTTTGAACGCCTGCAAGATAAGAGGGACTATGTAACATGCCTGGAATGTTTCTAAATCCAGGAACTAGTAGACTAAAGAGGGAATCAGATTCCAGAGCCTAGGGCCTCGCATGGGGAGTATTCTGTTATTCCTGAATTCCCAAATAGTTTGGAAAGCGTCAGATTCGGTGCTCTGCTTTTGGGCCACAGCTATCTAACACATATGTAGTGATGACATACAAGAAGTATAAAGAAGAAAATAAGGAATATGTAGTTCCTTTGTCTAAGTAGTGGTTAGAAGCTATAATTCTGAAGGCTAGAATATTTTTCTATTCAAACATAACTATATCTTCACAGAGAATGTATATTTAAAATGACAATTTTTCTGCTTATTAAATACAGTTAATTGAATCCAGTTGCTTAGCTATTTAAAGAGGAGAATTCTAAATGAAATTGAATAGGAGTCAGTGTAAAAATGTGAACTGTCCGTCGTAGAGAGATGGTGGCATTTTCTGTTATTTGCCTGAGATTTATTCTTCTTAGAACACATAAAGCAGTGGTAAGAGCCAAGTGTTTGTCCTGTATGTTGGTCCAATACTGCAGATGTATGCAGTGACCATGGATGATACAGGCTTCTTTGGGGACTTAATTGTATCACATTTCTTACACCTGTTCTTCCTTTCCTCAGACATAGTTAGAACCTAGAAGTTCCATTTTTCATAAAAGTATCACAAAACTATTACATGGGTTCAGGGCAATACACTTTGCATAAAGCAGGAATTGAGAGGAATATGGTTTAGGACAGGGTGGTTTTTTAGGTCAATTTTAAGGAAGTATACAGAATTTTATTTTTCCTCTTTTTATTAGCTGTACATTATTGCTTATGAAAGACAATGTACCACTACTACCAGTGAGTTAAAGTATTTTTATTTGTAAATTGCTTGGTGGAAGTTAAAAGATGTCCTTTTCTAAATTAGATTGGACCAGATTTTTACCAACAAAACAACTGGGTACTTGGAACTCTCCTGCTTTTGACTTTGTGTAAAATGAAGTAGGATAAGCATTACAGAATAAGTCTCTTTGTGGACATTCATATTATGTAAACAGGTTTTCCTGTTTACAGTATCTACTTCTAAAGTGAATTAAAGGCAACAAAGCTCCATTTTGCCTTGGATAGTGAGAAATTTGGAGTTGCTATGGCTACTCAGTCATTTGACAAATGTTGGTCAAATGACCTACTAATTTTAATGCCAAGTTAGCCCTCTAGACCGCTTGGCTGCTATGTATACATGTGCCAGCCCAGGTGAAGGGGCAGGAACTATGGGCTAGCATTCCACCATACACATGCCACTGTGTCCCTTGCCTCAAGTCAGAGAAGTTCCTCCAACACGCGCTTTTCTACCTGCCAGGACATGAAGAAAGAGCAGTGGGGGGAAAGAATTGCCAGTGTTGCTAGTAGCTGGCTGTTAAATTTGGCTGTAATGTCAAACTACACCATCAGTTACCCAGTCACAGAGCTCGTCTGCCACACAACAGAATCACATCACATCCTTTTGGGGATGAGTTAGGAGATGATTCTCTTAGATAGCAAGAATAATACAGAACAATTGTACTGTAAAGCAGGATTTTCAAATGGTGGCCCATGGGCCATCTCTAGACTTTGGGGCACATCAACAAGATTTGACTCCAACAAATGCTAATCCTTAGGATAGATGTAGGTTGTAGTGTTATCCACCAAGCCTTTCAAGTAATCCAGAGTGAAAAGATTTGAGAAGTACCCATTTGAATTGGCTGTGCTAGGCATCACAATATCTACCACCTGCATTTTCAGCTGTTCCAAGCAATTGGAACAATATTGTGGGGGTCAGAGAAGTCTGCTCAAGCACGAGTCCACAACTTCTTTTTCTTCTTCTGTACGGCATGTAGGATGAAGAAGAATCACTTGCATGTTGGTGCTATGCCAGGAAACAGCTATACCCTGAGAGATCAACTCCATTCACTCATTTACACTGTGCACAGCATTAAGCATTTTGCCCACATGGACTTCTCTTTTGAGCTGGTGGCACTGTATCCCTCCAGCTAAGGATGGGCTCCCTTCCAGGAACAGAGTACTGTTCTGTCCCTAATGCTCTCCATCCCATCCCCACCCTGAATCAAGTTTCATTCCTGGATGGTTTTACGTATGTCTCTTCCCCTGCTTCATGCACTGGACTTTTTCTTCTCTGCTTCTAATTCAGCCATATCTCTAACAACTATTGGTGGAAGGATTCATCTTGCTTACCTGCTACGACTGAGCCCTAGTACCTCATTACAGCTGCTAGAAAGATGTGCCAGTTGAAGGATTAAACTTATCTGACCCAAATCAGACATTCAGTTTGAGATAAGATGAACTGAAACCCTGGACATGCCTAGTTGTTTCTGCAGAAATGTTAATGGGACTTCATGTGAGTAGGCCATTCATAAACACCTACTTAAATTTTGGTCACTCCCAAATGTATGCACTGCTCCTCTCCTCCTTCTTCTCATGCTGTATCACAACAGCCCTCCCACCCAAAATTAAGTGAATCTTCCTCATTACTCCAGAAGCACATGTGGGTACTTCAGTCTCACATACTCTTCAAACTGGACACCTTAAAAATCTAGTATGACAGCCCTCACATCAAAGAGAATGACGTTCAGGAAACATTTTTCCTCCAACTTAAAATGAATTTGCACTGTATAGTTTTCATGACTAGACTAGAGTTGCTTTTCACACTACATAAACATTTAGTAAAAAAGATTCTCTCCTTGCCTTCAGAAAGGAACAAAATTTTATGTTTCTATGTTTTGTGTTTCAGTATGGGTTTTGATATTTTCTTTGCCTGGCACTTTTCAGAATGACACTGTGCTTATTGGATTGCATCATGAACTACTTGGTATTGCCTAAACAGCTTTGAAAGCAATTTATAAACCAGAAAGTAGCATCCAGGAGAACCTTTATAAATACACAAGAGGATCTTTTCATTACATCTAGAAATTAAAAGCATTTGTATTGAGATCATATGGCAGAAGCTAGGGAACCAATTTTTAACATGCTGGCTTGGTTAACCTGTTTGTCAAAAAAAAATCAATAAATAAAGAAAAATTTGTTCTGTAGAAATAAACATCTTAGTTATTTTCTAATAAAAACAATTTTATTAATGGCAACATCATGTGTATAAACATCTATATGAATTTGAGTTATTGCATATCACATAAAGGAGAACGGCCTGGTCTCTCAAGTCAGTACTGTCCCACATAACAATAAAATTAGGTAGCGAATGCTGCAGCATCCTGGCAACAGAATCTCCTTGGAGTCATATGATGAGGAGGTGGGATTTTGTGCTCTCATGCATATCTCTGAAGCAAAGCACACAGAAAGACGCTTACCAACTAAAGGAACATCAGGGTGCCTGTCAAATTGTTTTTCTTATTGTTCTTTCCCTAGCAGCACAACTCCTTCCTGAGTCCCACCCTTCAGGCCCCTCGCAGGCTGTGGGGTGGGAGGGTGTGTGCTCTTGTGACCTATGGAAGAGAATTGCCAAACTGCTTAATGACTCATAGCCGCAAAATGGGAAGCACAGGGCAATCTTGCTTTGTCTTGCTCTTCACCCTTTCCATATTTATTTCACAGAAAGTGCGTGTGCGTTATTTGTGAAATTCTTTGTGTCAGCTGTAAGCATTGCAGACCTCAAAAGACACAAATTAATAGATAAGCTGGCTACATTTTTGAGAATAGAATCATAGAATGGTGTGGGTTGGGAGGGACCTTAAAGATCATCTAGTTCCAACCCCCCTGCCATGGGCAGGGACACCTCCCACTAGAGCAGGTTGCTCAAAGGAATCTCTCTAAGAGTTTTGTATCTTGTACTTTCTCACTCAGTCTCATGTCCAAAACCAAGGAAACACGTATGTCCAGAGCCTGTGCATAGGAGCTGCTGTGCCCCACATGAAGGAAGTATTTCTGTACACAATCATAGAATCATAGAATGGTTAGACTTGGAAGGGACCTTAAGGATCACCAAGTTCCAACCCCCCTGCCATGGGTAGGGACACCTCCCGCCAGACCAGGTTGCTCAAAGCCCCATCCAGCCTGGCCCTAAACAATTCTAGGCTTTTTGAGTATTTCTGCAGGTGCTTAAGTTTTTTTCTTTTTGAAAGTCAGCAGCTTGCCTCTGAGTATCCTTGAGGTAGACCAGGGAGGTGTTGGTGTAAGTAATTCTTGTTTCTAATGAGTATAATTCTTATCTAACAAAAATTATATATTTCCTTTAGGCTTTAAAAATACCTATTTTTATTTTCAATTTGTTGGTTTTTGCATGAACAAATATCTAAATATATTGTGGATGTCCCTTGGGGATGGATACACTAGAATTGCATGGCATAGCTCTTACCATTGGTAGTAAACTGTGATCAATTTTTGTTCTGTTGTGCCATGTATTTATCTATTCATAAGGAAAAAAAAATAAACTGACTTTTTTGTTGTTGTTGTCCTACACCAGACTAAAATTAGCTCATTGTTGTATCTATTAAACCTGATTGCAGTCCTCTTACTTGACATGGAAGTAAAAGGTTAAGAAGTAAGCATACGAGAACCTGACAAAACTCATATCTTTATGCATGCATGCAAAAACTTTTCTATTTTAGCTGGTTTTGGACATAAAAGTGTTTACTTTGAAAAACTAATCCCTATTTTCTGTTGAGCATGAGTAAAAATATGTATAAAGAACTCCAGTGATTAAAATATGAGCATATGTATTTATAAGAAGAAACTATCCATCCTTATGCAGTTTTAGAATCATGTGACAATGTTCTGTGACTAACCACATGATTCAGTGCACTTGGAAGTTGGTGGAAGGACTTGTATTAATTTCAGTGAGTACTGGATGAATTGTTGCTGTGGACCTCCATTTTGGGACGTGGTCTGGTTTAAGCTTGGGTATATTAATGGGTATAGATGTCTTCCTGTGTTCAGAAGTGTAATACTTCAGCATTTTAAAGAAAATAAAACAATGCAAATGGACATTCTCTCCTGCATCAAATGAAGTTCTGTTAATATTTACTTTGAATGGCTGTTTACTTAGTGCAGCTAATGTGGAGCATAGTCTACTTTGTCCACAGAATGACATTTCCAAGTGCTGAGTAAATGGCTAAGAAATTATAAAATTACTTGTTCGAAATTTAGCCAAAGGGATGATGCCAGTTTCTACAGAGTGTGTGTATATTCTGGGTATTAAGTAGTTTCTATTTCATTGCTGTAACAAACCAGTTGCAAACAGAAGTGTTGCAAGATTTTTTTTTCACTCTATTTTTAAGAGAGGTATTGCACTATGTCGTTTTTCTATAGCTTTTTTAAAAAGACATCTTGAACAGGAAGCACTAAAAAAATACCTTGCTGAGATTGTTTATACTCTTTATACAGTATTTTCCATGCACAAAAATATAATTGTGAATCCAGCAGTGAGGACACAAAGAAAACAACCTGTTAGAGTTCTTTTTCTTTTTTCTCCATGTTTATTTTATAACATACCACACTTCTATTTATAGGCTAATGTTTCACAGCACAAGCTGCCCTGTTTTTGTGCAACTTCCTCTCCTATAGAAAGCTGGTTCTCCTGTGCCTGCAGTCCTACGACTTTATTCATTTAATTTCTCAGCTTTCTTTTGGATGAGGGATAATTCTAGATACGTGTGACTGATGCAGGCCACTTTCAGGTGCTGAAGGTCATTCTTACTGAACAAACTGTATTCAGTACATAAATAATTTCTGTGACTTCTGCTAGATGGTCCTAGTGCGGTTGCACATCACATCAATCTTCAGAATAACATTTAGATATTAATCTTTAATAATAGCCATGCACTATCAGTTATATATGAAGCATGAATTTGAGTATACTGGTATATGTTTGGGAGTAGGGCCAATAATTTGTCCATATTATCAGGTTATAGGAAGGTTATGGCAGTATAACCCTGTAGCAATGCCTTTTAATTATTGGTCGTAGTTTGCATTTCAGTGAATAGATTTGCATATAAAATAGTTGTATTATGAAGCAAAACTAATATAATTGAATTGTTGCTATTTCTATTATTACTGAGTTGCATAATAAGACTACCTACTCATGTGGAAGATAAACGCTAAGTCCATGTTGATTTTTTACAGTTAGTTTCTGATAAAGGTAGCTTGGTGCTTCTCGTGCTCTTCTCCAGGTAGTCTTTCAGTCTGCAGTGTATGGAAAAAAACCCAAACAATCCACCATGCCTTTCAGCACCTGTTAGCTCTAAATACGGATTCATGTTTAACACCTACCCTCCTGTCCTCACAGCCATGCTGACTGACATACCTATCTCTGTGGGGGCTGCCATGGTGAAATACTGGATGGTCTGTAACTGCAACAACTCCTGAGTTAACTCAGGAGCAGGGAATAACATTTCACGGGTGAGCCTGAAAATCCTGAGCCTCAGCGTGCTGCAACCACATCCAGACAGTATGTGAGAGATCTTGGCTTCACTACATGCAAGTGGCAAAGATCCCGCCGCCTTCTTCGGGGTAGCCAGGATTTGACTAATTGAGTATTTGAAGTAGTAATCCCTCTCAAAGGCTGACTATTGTGGAGCGGCACTGGCAGAGCAGCAGCTGTCCCACTGCAACCCCTTCCCTCCCGGCCGATGAGCTGGAGGCAGCACCTCCTGGCAGGCTCTGATAAGAGGCACTGATTGAGGAGTGCTGTTCCAGGCTGCGAAGAGCCAGCAGCACAGCTGGAGTGAAACTGAAGGTGATAGGCCTGGTTTCAACATGCAGGCCTGGTTAAAAGTGCTGTGCAGTGGGCGCATTTCAGTTAAACTTGAATTGAGACAAATGCATGTGTTCAACGGCATCAAAAAGGAGAGAGGTGAGAATGAGTCAATGATCTTAAAGGTTTTTTTTCCAACCTAAACGATTCTATGGTTCTATGGTGAGAAAGGGATACAGTGAGCAGGGGTTGTGGAAGAAACCTGGGGATAAGAACATTTTAGTTAAGATTTTTATTTATATGGAGTTGCGCTTAGTCTTTGTAGTTTCGCATTGTTATTCTCATTAGTGTAGTCTTAAAATAACCCGCCCCCATCTCTGTTCTACAAATGGTGAAACTGAAATAAATGAATGTTGAGGATAAGACATACGGGTTCAAAATTAGCCCTGAAATGTGGCCGCCTGGGAGGGAATCCTTATTCCTCCTTACTGCCTTTTTGCTCTCCTGCATCACACCGGTGCTTGTGAGGCCACAAAGGAGGATGACTCAAGGAGCTAATCCAGAAAATATGTAAGCCCCCACAAGTGAGTATTTCTGCCAGTTTAGCCCCTGGCTCTGTGAGGTCAGACCTATCCCAAGAAAAGCAAAAGCAGCTCATGGGAGAATCAGGTGGGAGCAGGGCAGCTCTCCTACCAGCAGCTAGCTGGCCAGTTGATTTGGCCACAACGTGAAACCTCACACTTAGCTATTCAGAACTTGGCTTCAGGTATTTATGGCTTCATCAAGAGAATATCCCATCTGACTACAAAGAGAGCTGCAGGTGTCCAGCACTTTTGAAAGGACAGACTCAGTGTCTAAGGCAAAACATCTGGAATTAGGAGCTGCTTTTGAATATTTGAATCTTTGTGATCCACTCAGTTAAGAAACGGGCCGGTGGCACAGTCCGACGTCCATCTGCTGCCTCCTGCCTCCCAGCCACACTCCCTGCGCAGCAGAGCTCATGCTAGACCCTGCCATCTCCCACATACTTTGTGACTCAATCTGTCCCTAAAATTATTTGCACCTGGTGTTTCATTAACAGTGTAATGGTTAAAAACATGACTTTCAGAAGTGTCTAATTGAACCACAAATAATTTTCTTATCTTAAATCTCCAGGCTTTTATCCTTTGTGTGTTCCCAAGTACCTGTATTCTTCCATGAAATTTTGCCCTTGACTCTATTTGGCAGCAGTTAGGCTCAGAAGCATACATACAGGGAGGATGTAATGTCCATCTCCCTTACCTCCAGTTCCTACTTGGTATGCCCAGCGTACTCTTCTTTATCACTTTAAAATTCCTTCTTTCCATGAAGCTCTCCTCTTGCGCTCCTCAGCAAAGACATATCACACTTTTTTTCATTTCTGTACTGTTCTGTGTTGCTAAGTCACAGCATAATATCTTCAGAGCTGGCACATTGTCGGTGTGCTTTACTAGAACAGCAAAGGCACCTGCAGCCCCCATTAATATTACCACTGCCATCGCTCCCCTGGAATCCCTAAACTCTTGTTCCCCTTTACAGCATAATCGATTCACTGTGTATGGGTTTTGTATATCTTCTAGCATGAAACTAAGCAGAGCAGAGTTTGTGAATGTGATGTGCATACCCCAGAAACTAAAAGACAGAAGTAAGCTGACTAGCTAGCCAGCTAGAAATGTCTCTGACAGAGTAGCCGCTTAGGATTGCGTTGGTGGTAAAGGCATAACGTGTGCAAGGATGCATGCCTGCATAGTGTAAATATTGTGAGTACTGTGGGCCTTAAAATGAACACTGCGCTTGGGTTTGCTTCACTCCTTCCCCGTGGATGTGTTTGGAGGTTGTAGTGGGAGGAGAAGCACAAGGCTGATTCTGACTCTTTCCCTAGAAGAAGGCCTGAGAGCCACCGAGCACTGCAGAATCATGCCCTTTGCTTGATCTTCTGCGATCCAGTAAATCTGAATTCTTTGCTTACATTGGCTTCATAGCCTGTATCCTGGGCACTTGGATTGTCTTCTGTGAAGGGAGATTTGCAGACATCAGCTCCCTGTGGCTGAAGAAGGATCTGAACTTGGATTTCCCACTTCAGGCAAGTGGTCTAGGCATTAGGTCGGATAGATAAATTACCCGTGCCACCAGGAATGGGGTCTGAAAAGGATAATAAATGCAATTGCATTTTGTGAAGGATCTTATTCTGTCAGTTTCAGTGGGGCAGGCCTGGAGAGCATTTTTCTGCAGAGCTTACATGTTACTCTCGGGGTCCCTAGGTCATGTGGTGCTTGTGTAGTGCTTGCCTGGTTTGGTGGGAACAGTCACAAATCAGGTAGTGCTTATGGGACTCTAAAGGCCAAAGGCTGTGACCCTAATTTATAAATTGACCACTGTGCAGAGGAAGGTTGGCATCGCAGATAGGGTCACCTCAAGGTTGCCTAAATCTGATTCTGATTGCTCAAATCCATTGCTAGATCTGACTAAAGCTGCAAGAGGTAGTAGGCAGAGGAGATGAGAACCGAATCTAAGGTAATCTAAGGTAGTCTCAAATTGGATTATTTTACCATTTCTGATTTTAGTACCCGTGGACATTGCAGAAAAATAAAAATGTCAGTAAATCCAGGCCGTCCACTGAGGGGTAAACTCTGAGTACTACCCAAATGGGACACAATTTATTCCCAGCGTTTCAACCGTTAGCACTTTAAAGAGAAGTGTGGAAAAAAATTTTTAGCAGGAAGCATTTGCTTTCCCTGCAAATTCTCAGTTATAAAGTATGACATTACGTGATTTCATTAAAAACAAGTGATTCATTATCAGCTGGAGTACATGAATAACCAGCTTCAGGTGGAAAGTTTTTGGAGTGACGTTTCACATATTGGAGTGCCATACTTTTACTAATATGCTAATAAGCCTTTGTTAGGTGATCTAAAAATAGCTTTGGGGATAAGGATTTGTTTTTAAATGAGTTTAAATGGTTTCAGAGACAAAGTATATATATCTGTGATTAAATTATACCTATAGAAAAACAAATTTTTTGAAAGTGAAATAAAATTTGGTGCTCCTGTGTCTTCTGTAGCTGAAGCCAGTGAATTGTCAGTCATAAGTGATAGGAGTTTCATTCTTTTCATGGTTTGTGCACCAAATCTAGTGTGTTCACAGCTCTAGGGTACCTTGACTCTTACAACCAAGAAATAGTTCCTTTCTGTGAAAGTGCCTGATCTAAACTCTGCAGAAAAAGCTGCAAATGGAGATGAAATCAGCTTTGTCGATGGCAGCTGAGCTAGCAGCCCATTTTTATTCCAGGAGAGTTGTAGTTCCCTCCTAGTTTTACTGTGTTTTTGTGTTTTGTTTTATTTTTAATTGGGTGGAAAATACACAACACACTGTAACGATGAGCAAAGAATGGCAAATGTTGTTCTGGATTCCTAGACAATCACTCCAGTCCTGGCAGTGGCAAACACCAGAGCTACCCACAAATGCCCAAAGAGGAGAGCCATCACACGTTCCTTCCCTTGCATTTCTCGGGTTACTAGCTGTGTGTCCATTTCACTAGGGCAGAGGCATTCTTTATTTTGTAGGTGTAAAATGAATGATTATAATATATATTGTNCCTTAAAGATCATTGAGTTCCAACTCCCCTGCCATGGGCAGGGACACCTCCCACCAGACCAGGTTGCACAAAGCCCCATCCAGCCTGGCCTTGAACACTTCCAGGGATGGGGCATCCACAACTTCTCTGGGCAACCTGTTCCAGTGTCTCACCACCCTCACAGGAAAGAATTTCTCCCTAGTATCTAATCTAAATCACCCCTCCTTCAGTTTAAAACCATCACCCCTCGTCCTATCACTCCACTCCCTGATAAAGAGTCCCTCCCCAGCCCTCCTGTGGGCTCCCTTCAGATACTGGAAGGCTGCTATAAAGTCTCCCTGGAGCCTTCTCTTCAGTAACCAACCAGATGTGTGCAAACAGTGTGCTGTGGAGTGCATGGGACACAGATGCCAAGGAGCAGAGCTGACTATTTGGTTTTGACTTCATTAATTTTTAGCCTTCAGAATTATATTTTATTCTCATCTCAGTCGTAGTGATTTTGTATTTTAAATCCCTTTAAATCCATTTGGCTCAGAATTTTCTCTCTAATACCAGTTTTCTGTATCAAGAGAAAGAAATACCTACTGCAAGAGCTGACAAATGCTCTCCCTTATGTAGCAACCACCACCTATGAAATGAAAGAATTCCTAATACACTTGTATCTTTGCATCAGAAGCCACTGTCACTTGTTGACCAGCTATACAGAATGGCTTCTGACTGGATGCTGAGACAGGACAATTTTCTTATCTTTACATAAAGCCCTTTCAGTAGCTCTTGGTAGAACCCCGAGCTCTGAAAATGCTTTTGAAATTGAGAAATAAAGTGCTTTCTGAAAGCTGAAGCAGTAGGCTTTGCATTCGGGTTAGCCAGTCCCAGAAAAAATGGCCAAATAATCCTGTCATATAGATGTGTGCTGGTGAAAGGATGGAAATCTTATTTGTGGAAGCCCATCTGTTCTCATGGCATGCACGACTCAAAGCTAAATTGTCAGGGCTTTCCCCTCTGCATCAGAAAACCCGGCGAAGTGCTGGTAGAACAGTGCAGCTCTAAAGAAAGCGATATTTCTGTCATATCAATGAATTGTTTGAGAGACATTCACTTTGCTTATGAGACAGTTTTGCAGGTGGCAGTTAGACATCATGCAGTACTTTTCTGTAGGGGCAGATCCTTGGTAATTTACATAGCTTTCTCTGTCCCAGTGAACAGAGGGGATCAGGGCAAATCTTACCAACAGGTCTAAATACCTGATGGGAAGGAATGACAAAGAGGGAGCCGACTTTTCTCAGTGATGCTCAAGGACAGAACAAGAGGCAGTGGGCACAAATTGAATCACATGAAATTTTAAACATCTGAACAATAAAAGATTTTTTTTTTTACTGTCAAACACTGGAACAGGTTTTGCCCAGAACAGTTGTGGAGTTTCCATCTGCGAAGATACTCAAAACTCAACTGGACATGGTCCTGGGCAACCGGCTGTAGCAGAGCCCGCTTGAGCAGGGGGCATGGATTAGTTGATCTCAAGAGGTCCCTTCCTGCCTTTAATGAGTCAAACAGTGACAGAAACTCTTTTCAAGTGCATCATTTTAAAGACAGCCAAAAGAAACATCAGGGCACATTTCATTTCACCAGCACTGACAAATACTGGCCACTGTAAAATTCAGAAGGTTTTCTTTATCTGCAATTGAGTTCCATGTTATTGTGAATTCTTTACCTTGCTGCCAATGTTACTCTGGATTCATGGCAATATGGCTTGAGGGTTTTTTTGTTTGGTTGGGTTTTAGTAAGCAAGATCTAAATTATTTCTCATGTTAATACAACTGGGAAAATACATTACTTTTTGTCCCGGTTTGAAGTAAAACTGAACCAATTTTGTGTTCTGTAATTTTACATTTTAGCTGGGCCTCCTCTAACTGTCTGAAATCAATGGCATATTGTGGAGAAAACTGCTCGTTCTCAGAATGGTAAGACCCATGCTTCTGCTACACGCCAAGGAATGGTATGCAGAGAGACCCTTGCTTATACTTATTGCTATAACAACCAAGGTCAGCTAATTTTCGTTATTTGCCCCTTAGAGGGTCGGAAACGGAAAAATCATAGAGGGGTCACATCTGTGGGGAGGAGTGGACAGGACAAGTGACCCAAACCTGACCAACTGGGGTATTCCATCCCATCTGCCCCATGCTCAGTATAAAAGCTGGGGGATCAAAGGGTCAACTCTCTTCCTGCGATGGCCGACGTCCAGAGGGGACCGTGTCTTTGATCCTGATCCAAGTGTTCCTGACTCCAGAGCTGGAATCCAGTTCCCATCCATCACTGAGTCCAGTCTGGGACTTCCCCAGTGCCTGCCAGTGACGGGACTGTCATCCTGGGAGCTTGTTACAGTTTTGTGTATATTGTATCTATTTCATTATTTTCTTCTTTTTATTTTAATATTAATTCTTCATTAAAGTAGTTTACTTCATTCTAAACTTCTACATTTCCTTATCTCTTCCTCTCCTCTCTTTTGAGGGGTGGAGGCGGGGAAGGGCCATCTGTTGGTCTGGTTTTGGTAGATCGACTGAAACCACGACACTTTTTTATCCTTTAAATTGGGTGAATGGTCATTACTATGCCACCTAAACAATGCCACTAAAAATAGTTTATAAGAAATAGGACAAATTTCTAGAAGGTAGTCACCTCCTGAAATTAAATTGAAAGAATATTCTTTCCTGAAGAGGGAAATTACATACAAGTGCAAAATCATATTGAAAAAGCTACACTCTGAAGACATGTTGTCAAGGTAAGTAACATGATTGTTTGATGTTTACCAAGAGTGCAACAGGCAAGAGGCATCTGCTTTCACACTGCAAATAGCCGTTAGTGAAGAAAAAATTGACTAGTATTTAATACTGAAGAGAGACAGGTACATAATACTGAAGTTTTCACATAAGCAGAAGTATGAAACATCAGTATAAACTGACACCATGTAATTCAGGGAGAGAACTAAGGGCAAAATGATAGTGTCACCACTTAAGCTTGTACCTTTTTCCTTCATTTTTCCCATACCTTAGCGGTTCTGGATATCGATGGAAGCTAGATAGAGAGGTTACTGTTCTTTTAGGTCTCATGCCAACATTTATGCTATGTACTATTTATCCAATAGACAGAAATTATTTTAGAGGACATTCCAGTGTAGTATTCCAATGAAAAATCTCACATCTGAATGGCCAACCTGCTGGTTTAGAAAATGACTACTCTGATAAATGCACCGCAGTGTTTACAAAAATGTGTTTTATTTCTCTCTCATCCACATTTAATCGGTACATGCAAAATCTAATAATAACAAGAATTTGGAACAAGCATGCTTTGGCATACATTTCTTATGCAGATAATCTAAAATTTTCAGTAGTTAAACCTTCATGGTACCTCTGAGCATTACTGTTTTGCTTATAGAACTTATGTTACATTTAGTTTTTTCCTCCTCCTCACCCTCTTGTGCTTTTCTCTTGGAGGTACACTATTTTGCAGAGAAAGAATGTTGCTATTGCCCTAGAGATTCATCTATGCATTGTAAATCTGTTTTACTGGCATTTGAAATGTTCATAGTGTCGTTTGATAAATTGAAGTTTCTGAAAATTCTTTTGATGACACCTGGTCAAAGTGTGCTTATTGTTAACAGTGACAGACTAATCCCTCTACGTTGTATTAATATACATTTCTGATATCTATATTGTATACCTATCAAGTTTAGATTAATTGGAAAATATAGCTGCTGTGTCAGAGTAGCTTTGATATTAAGGAGGTGCAGGTAAGTTGTTTGAGGGGATATTTCTGAGACTCTTGCTGCATGAAATGACCTTTTATTTCTGTTTTCCTTTCAAATCAATTGGTGATTTGTAAAAAAAAGTTCCATGCTAATGTGGCTCTATTCAGTGTGCTTGCTCTGCTGGTACAAAGCAAGACAATCAGTAAATGGAACAAAGGCTAATAAATAATTATTAATACCCAAATTATGTCTAAGATACCAAAATGAGTAAAGCAGGATCTCTTTATATCATTGACCTTTAAAAGGCTTGTTGCAATATTTGCCAAAACAAAGGTGGCAAACAAATGCAAGTTAATTTCAATTTTGCTGGTATTAGAGTCAACAAGAAATTACAAATAAATACTCTAACAATAAGGTTCATGCTATACTAATAATTAAAAGAAAAAAAGGACCCAGAGCTATTGAATGCCAAATACAGCTTTACCATTCATGTCAAAGATGATCCCCTTGCTATCTTTGCTTTTTAAATCCAAGTTTATTTAGCTAATTGGACAACATATGACCCAGATTTTGGCTCCATTAACAACATGGATTTTTGTCCATTTACAACACCAGCGGCCAACTTAACTGCAATTCAGAAATATGGCCAGGAGAGAGCTACTGTAGGCTGAGTCTTAATCATTTTCTGCTTCAGGGATTAGTAGAAGCTGAAGTGGAGAAGGCAGAGTGGTCTCCGGAGCCTGGGCCATGAAGAGCCCATGGGCATCTGTGCAAGGTGATCATGCGGAGGCTGGTCACTGCTGTAAGCTATAAAGCTGTGGGGAGCATCCTAGCAGGTCTGCCACAACTCATGCTGTGTAACAGCATGCATATTGGCCTTTTCTCAGGATGAGTTGAATTTCTGCTGTACCCCCTCAGTGTAGTACCTGATTTGTCAGGTATTACAGTTCTCTGCTTGGAAGCAATGGAAAGATTCTCACAGACTTTGTTCGATTTTGGGACTGTCTATCGTTAGCTGATGATCATTTTCGAAAGATCACCATGGACATATGTACCTAATTTTCTATTTTATAACTGTGATCTTCCAGCTGTGCTGCAATTACAAAGATCTACAAATTAAAAACTAAAACTATTTCTTTATACAATAAGCAGCAGCTGACGCAAGCTATGAAGTAGGGTTTTTTTAATCACCATATAAGTAGAAGTTCACTTAACACATGCTGAACTTCATCAAAGTCTTTGGGAGTTTGGGACAGAAGGAATGATGTCTTGTGACATGCTCCATCTGATGTGCTTCAGATGTACCCCCCCCTGCACTGGACACTGTTGCAATAATGTGCCTGTAAGAAAAGCAAGCTTGCTTGCTTTTTGGGATTACTTTTGTGAATTGGCCCTGAAAGATGTTGTAGAAATTAGAGCTGGAAGACTCAACTGCATGACTAAAGCCTACGTAGTTTGGGCCCTTAAGGACATCATGTAAGACTAGTAACAGTTATACTGTTAACACATGCTCCAACCACACGCACACACACTGCATTGTTCAAATATTAAGGCCATGACAGCTTTTGATCTTTGCTGTACTTGTGTGTATATTCAGGGCAATGGCACAGAACATTCTGAGCTATTACAAATTCTGCTGCACATTTCCTTCTACTGGTGTGAGTGTCACTAACCATGAAATAGAACAGAAAGCACACACAGGCTCTCAGCTCATTGCTGTAAGACAGAAAAAAAGAGTGTTCTGACCAATTGGATCTTATGAGTCTTTTTCATGAAGTCTGAGAGGTGTTTTTTTAAGCATCTGGTGTATTAAGCCTGATCCTGCTGCTAATACCTCATTGGACTTAAAATTCTGCATTTGTGGGTTTCCACACATTCCACTAATTTCAGTAGCATATACATTTACCTAAATCTACAGGAAGGAAGATTAGAATCAAAAAGAATAGAATAGAATAGAATAGAATAGAATAGAATAGAATAGAATAGAATAGAATAGAATAGAATAGAATAGAATAAACTATTTCAGTTGGAAGGGACCTACAAAGATCATCTAGTCCAACTGCCTGACCAATTCAGGGCCGAACAATGTCATTTAGGGTATCGTCCAAATGCCTCTTAAACACTGACAGGCTAGAGCATTCATCACCTCTCTAGGAAATCGTTCCTGGGTTTGATGATCCTCTTGTTAAAGAAATGCTTCCTAATGTCTAGTCTAAACCGCCTCTGGTGCAGCTTTGAACCATTCCCACTTTATAATTGTGTCTGGCGTTACTGCAACCCAGCTGCCAGATACAGCATTTGTTCTTGTTAAATATCATGCCATTGATGGTTGCCCCATGCTTCAATCTACCTAGGTCGCTCTGCAAGGCCTCTTGTCCCTCAAGAGAGTCAGCAGCACCTCCCAGTTCGGTATCATCAGCAAACTTTCTAATGGTGCATTCAACTCCGGCCTCCAGATTGTTGATAAATATATTGAACAGCATTGGACCTAGAACTGAGCCATGAGGAATGCCTCTGGTGACCCACGGCCAGCCAGGTGTAACCCCCTTCACTACGAACCTTTGAGCCTGCCATACAGCTGGTTCTTCACTCATCACACTGTGAACCTGCTCATCCCACAGTTGGACAACTTATCCAGAAGGATGCTGTGAAGGACAGAAGCAAAAGCCCTACTAAAATCCAGAAAAAACACAACCACCACTTCCTCTTCATCTACTAGGCAGGTGACCTTCTCATAGAAGGATATCAAATTAAATGTGACTTTCCCCGTTGTGAACCAATATTGATTCTGCTTGATGATTGCATTGTTCTTTAGATGTCTCTCAATAGTACCCAGCATCACCTTCTCCATAATTTTTCCAGGAACTGAGGTTAAACTGACAGGTCTGTGGTTCTCTGTGTCATCCCTCACACCTTTTTTGTAGATTGGAAGATCATTGACTAGCTTCCAGTCATCGGGAACTTCCCCAGACTCCCAAGACTTTTGGTAGATGATAGAGAGCTGTCCTGCCATAACATCTGCTAACTCCTTCAGAACTGTGGGGTGAATCCTGTTGGGCCCCCCGGACTTGTGAACATTCACCTGGTACATCTGGTTCCTTACAACTTCAAGGTCCAAAAAAGGTAAGTCACTGTTCTCACACTCGCGGTCCTCTGATTCAGGGGATCGGGCAGTCCAAGGTCTATCATTATTATAGAAGTATTCTTTAGATCTCCTCTTGCTATTAACACACTTTAAAAAGTCCTTCCTCTTACCTGACACAACACTGACCAGTTTCAACTCTAATTGAGCTTTGACCTTACATGTCTTTTCCCTCCATAAACAAACCACAGCTCTGCAAAGCCTGACCTGGCTTCCAGAGATTATACAGTTTCCTTTTCCTCTGGAGCTACATGAGGAATTTTGCACATGAAATGAACACATTTCATGCAAATATTTGTTCATAGACATCTGAAAATTATTTTTTACCATCACCTTTTATTGCAAATTTGAGATATTTTCTTTTCAATAATGCTTCTTTTGAACTCTCATAAAAAGCACTTCCAAAATATCTAGAAGTGTCAAGAGTGAGATTTTTCACAAAAACAAAGTGTATATGTACATTTTCAACATACATACCCAAGTGTGATTGTTAATTCTAATCGCTATAATTTGAAAAGATTATTTCCTGGTTCAGTACAATGTGCTATTTTCTTTTTTTTTTTCCTTTAAATGAAACTTCTATTAACATTACAATTTCCTGTTAGTAAATAGTAGACAAAAACTAACTGCAGATAAGCTTCTAATGCATATAAACAGAGATCTGATATGTAGCATATATGACACCAGAAAAAATACCTAATTAGTCACATTATTTTGTTGTTGTCATTAAAGAAAACAAGGCTATGCCTTTCTTTGTTTTTCATCTCTACAGCAAACTTTGCAGTGGATGTTTTTTTCCTATGGGCCTCTGTGGTGCGTGTGTATATATATATCTATATATATCTATCTATATATATATGTGTGTGTGTATTTGTATCTCTCTTGATATATATGCTAGGTTACAACTGCCAAGCATGTCACCTGTTTAGAAATTATTTTTGCCTTAAAACAGCATGGATAGTAAGGAATTCCCCCAGAGCATTCCAAAAGGAAATCTGATTTTTCATCTTAGGAGAAATGGCTGCTAATTCTAAACTACCATTTTCATTTTTCTACGACAGAAATACACATTTTCCCCAACCATAAAATTTTCTCATAATAGAAATGAGCCAATCCCCAAGGGTGTGGTTATCAAAAGATAATCTCACCCCAATCTGATTAGAGGTATAAGGCTCATGCCTCAAAATGCTCCAGGGTGTGATTATCTTATGATAACCATACCCTGTATCATGTCTTATTGATTAACTAATAAAGCTTTGGTATTATTATTCAGAGGAGGAACTAAGATATCAGCAAGAGATCTGATTCTGGAATGGGAAAGATTCTTTGAAGCTCTCCAAATAACCTCTCTTGTTCTGATTATAGCGTCTCTGAAATTATGGGGTCACCAGATGCCAGTCTTTGTTTCTTATTGGTGATTATATCGATGTCATATTAAAACCCAACCATACCCAGATATATACTTATGTAAAGACATATTTACACTAAACTGTTCTCTTTGCATTTATATCACAGATTTAGGTTACACAGCAGAATAGAATTACGTTCTCTGGAGAGGATTTTGTAGTCCAGACACTAACTGTGTGCTTCATTTAGGGCAGCTCTAAGTTCTGTGCATGGTTATGGTGTGGAAGTGTCTCTGCTCTGCCAGGGGGTCGTTCCCTGCGTGCCCACACACTGAATACAAAAAGGGACGATAAAGCCAGACCTTGGGCTCCTGAGTTTTCCAGTCCAAGTCACCCAGAGCTACAGGCTTAGTACAGCTGTTTATCCCTTAAATCTCCTAAACAGTAGCACAAAGAGGCCTTAAACTAGTGCTGGAGCTTTAACTGCAAAGTCACCTCCCCCTCTCTGCAGTGTAGTTTGTTCTGTATAAAAAAACTACATAACAATGTGGGACTTGCTTGAACAGGCAATCTGGAGGCTAATGTCACAGCCAGCAGATTCTGATCTCCTCTGCATCAGTGAAAAGCTGGAATTATTTCACTGACTTCAGTGGAGCAAAACCAGGTTAATAGATACATCTAAGAAGAAAATATGGCTGGTGCGTGCAAAAAGAACCTCCATAGGAATTCCCTCGCAGTGCAACTCCTACATACTGATAGCAAGGAGGCAACACACCCCCTCTGTTAAGAGTTGGATGCTTTTTTTGGAAACAAAAGGCAATATTTATATCTCTACTGCAATCCCATCTTTAGATGAAAATTTAAAACGACGAAACATTTGATCAAGCCTCTCATGTAGGGATGTGCAGTTTACGCCTAACAAAGGGGTCATTATACAGCCGTGCAATCCACACCACAGTAATCCACTATAATGAATACTTTGGCAAATTTGCTGTGTCTGTTGTGTTGCCATCCGCTCCGTTAATGGAGAATGTTAATTTCTGTACCTAGCTGGAGCTAGCTGGAGAGTTGTCATCCTGCCCTTTCATGCTGTGTGGCAAAAATAGCTTGCTGTTCCTACTGCCAGCAGAGCTCTCCGTTGGCTAGTCACAGAGGGAATGTGGATATAGATCGGGCTATGGAACCACTGACATTTGCATTATCGTGTTACCTACAACACCCCAAAGCAGGTTCACATGACTAGTAGCCAAAAATGTTGTTTTCTATCAGCATTCTCACAGATGCTTCAACCACTGTGGCAGTGCTGCCATTTTTAACTGGCAATTGCTAAAATCTCTGGCAGAGACAAGATGTTAAGGCTGCAACCTGTCTCTATCCAAACTTTTTTCGGAAGATGAGTGGCGTTATCCTAGGGCATGCACCCGTAAGAGGAAGGATAAATCACCCTCTGGAGTCTCTCATAATTGACAACAGGGAAAGAGTCAAGGTGACTAGTTTGGATAGGATGCTAGTTTTTATGTAGCCAGGTGAGGTGAATTGGAACTTGGTTTATGAATATGCAGCCTCCCCTGTTGCACCTCCTTTCCTGACCCATGTAGTAGGTGCAGCATTGCCAGGCTGCATGCAGTGGAGCTCTGTGCAGCAGAGCTGCCTGTCTCCTGCAGTTAAGATTTAGTGCCAGATGCCAGGCTTGCTCTCAAGTCTCATCTTTCTCTGTACAATGGTTGTCCTAAAAAGAAACGTACAGTTCCTGCTAAAGAGACATCCTAGTGAGGACATGTCCCCCTTCAATGGTACCTTTCTGTTCCATTGTTAATTACTATGAATAGAGTTCATTCTGAATCATAATACATATTCTTCTTGACTTGAATAGGTTACAGTCCAGGTGACAGAAAGGGAAGAGGCAGGGCAGCTTTAGAAGCCCAGAAAACAAAGTGCACCCATAAAGTGGTCTTTTTATAAATGTGAAGATATTGTATCGCTCTCTTTTAGCTCCCTATGACAATTACAACTTTGTGTTTCTATGATCTTCATGAAGTATTTTCACAAAAGTGTTTCTGTTTTTGTCCATACTTTTGTAGTGGAAAATGTCATGCTCTCTAAGCATACACCTATGTACCATGAGCTTAATCTTGTTCCGAGTACTTTTTTTTTTCCTTAAGAAAGAAAAAACCCAAATGGTCATCCTGACCATCAAAAATAAAATTAGTATCTTTTCATTCCCTGAAACATCCTAGAATGAAAAGCCCACCTTCAGAACAGGGCAAAGGACTCCCATGCTTCTATTGTACATCACACTACTTACCTTAAGGAAAAGTCCACTGGCTGAAGAACATGCAGTAAGCAGTTTTGCTCCCTTCAATAAGAAGGGCAAGGAACCTGGCTTGCACTTGAAGAAGAGCTTTGTAATAGCCCCAAAGCCCTTTTGAAACTTAAAATCCTGATCATCTGTTTCCAACAGAACTACTTTACATGCAGGGAGTTTTTAGTTGAGTATAAAATCTCCTTCAAAATCTGAGGCCTATCATTATGAATGAAAAAAACCTTTGGGGCACCCCTTGTCAAATTCAGGCGTGCATTCAACAGCTGGGTTGTTTTCTTTCCAAGCCAACAGCAGATGCTGTGGGGATGTCCATTTGCTCTCCCTTCTCTGCACACAACCTGTCTCCCCCTGCTCCTGTTGCTCAATTACCCTGGTCCTCACCGTGGGTTCCTGTGTGGTGTCTGCTGCAATGAGGTCCTGCGGGTGCGAGGAGCGAGGAGTTCAGAGCCCCACGCAGCCTGCAGAGCATTTCTAGTAGCTACATAAGATTGATGATTTTCCAGACCTTTTTGTTGCCTGCACAGATCACCAGCAACCAAAAATATCATTTTAATGAGGCAAGGATAATACATCTGGATCACGGTGATGCCCTAGAACAAGACATTTTATATAATCACTAGCCGAAATGTGTGTGTGTTTACAATCTCCAGAAAATGGTAATACCCCATTTAGACTTCAAATTGGCCTGATTCTTGACCCGTTTTCCCAAAATCTTAAGAACGTTTTAAGCATCTTAGAAGAGCAGAGAGTATAAAGAGACTTTAATTTTCTGCATAATAATGTTTAAAAATTAGTTGTATAATTAAATCTTTATATAAAATAGTGACATAGAGGATTTTCTATCTGTTAAAATACTAATCCAATAATTCATTTATAGTTTGTTGCCCATTTAAATGTAAAAGCAGGAAGTTAATGTGGGAGGAGTTATTGTTTGTTTACTAGTGTGTTTAGGATTTTGTTGGCATTATCCTAGGCAATCTATTGGGCTTGGTACATTGCTACAGTTACAGAGGAACTGCTGAAATGAAGGGTTAAACGTCAGTATCCTCACTATTCCCAAACGGTGCCTTATTTCACAGGTGGCTTCACTGATTCAATAGGAAAACTTGCACAGTAAAATATTCTTCAATACCAGAAAAGGAATGAGAGCCTGGTCCTCTGCCATTTGGGACAGTGGAAGTTGGAGAGTATTTTTAAAAAGTATATATGTTATTTTCATCCCTGCAATGGGAACTGCAACTACCTGAATCAACACATAAAAAGGCAACCCATGGAGTTATGCATGATGCCTAAAAGTGGTAATGCAAGAGAAATGACACTTTAAATGCTGTAGAGTGCTATTTTAAGCAGAAGTTTTTGGCAGATACTAATTTTTTGTAAAGACCACAAAAGTGTTGTTATTGTTGGATAAAAATAACAGCTGCAAGGGAGGCTGACATTCTTTCTGAGATAACAAAGAACAAAGGCAAGACTTTGCATCAGGATTTGTGTCAGCTTTAACAGCTAAATTGCGCTCTCAGCTCAGTGGGCAGGGTTGCCACTGAAGGCATTGTGGGACCACGTTAGGCCGTGCCCAAAGGGGGGAATTTGGCCCAAATGGATGACCAAATCCAGAGCTGAAGGCCAGCAGCCAGTTGAATGAGTTGTCTTTCCACTGAAGCCCTCCAGAAAGGGAGAGGCTCAGCTCTGGGTCTGTGTGCTCTGACAGAAAATGGAGCAAGAGGGATTTCAGTCGCACCAACCCTCTACCCTGGCTGACGGTGCAGCCCAGCAGACTCCAGTGCTGGCACAAAGGGGTGCATTGCAGCACAAGGCTGAGTACCTACACTTCTCCTGAAGAAGTAGAATACACCTGAATGCCCTGTTTTTATCCTGCAGATTGTTTTTGCTGCTGCTCAGAAAACGAGTAGTATCCCTAATTGAAGTCTTTTGTTTCCAAGTCTAGGACCAAACGAAACACAATGCAGTCCCTGGTCCCCTAAGCCAGAAATGGGCTTTTGTGTATGATGTCTATCAGACTGGAATGTTTACTCAGTGGAAAGCAAAGAACAACAGGATAAAGCAGCTTGCTCATTCCTGAATAAGTTAGTACGTGTTCCCTGAAGAGGTTCTCATCTTGCAGGCTTTGGCCTACTGGCTCTTAGGTCTATGGCTTCAGAAAATTACATGCTTTCCTAAGTCTTTAACACCCCTTTCTAACAGATAGGGCTGGCTCTGCACATTTTGGCAGTGCAATGTAGAATGAAAAATGCAGATGTGAATGCTCTAAGAATGTAGCTTTTTTAACTACTGGAATATGTTTCATTTCACTGCAGAGACAACAGGCAGAAGGGACTGGTAATATGGAAGTCCCTCAGAGGCTGGGGCTAAGATACAATATGTCATATTCTGCTCTTGAACAGTGACCCTGGGTCACTGCCTCAGAGGCAGTGGCTGGTCAAGCACCACTTCTACGGGGTGGTGGGCTGAGGCAGAAGGATGCAACTCCCATCAGGCACAGCCAGTGCCAGCAGTCACTCACAGGTCAACAAAGTCCTCAATACCAAACTAAATTGGGAGCTAGACCAATGCATGGGCCTGTGCATTATGGTTCTCTTGGAAACATGTTTTCTTCTTTTGGAAACAGATAATATAATTTGCTTCCAGTTACTGTGGATGTAAAATGGGTTTGCTTGATTTAAAAGCTTTTCTCCATTTAGGAATGAAGGACAGAACAGAAGAGCTTCATGTTGGACCCTTTCCCATTCTGTGGGTGACTTACAAGTTATATTTTAAGTACAACCTCATGTTTTCCTGTCTTTTGCCTTGAGCTGGACAATATGGACCCCTGCGAGATATATATCCAATCATGCACATAAATAAATACATAACAGAGAGATGTTACTGCTAGGCAATACACAGCAAAAGATGGGGTAAAGGGAATGAGGAAATGTACAAATGTCTGTTTGAATATAAAAGATATGTTTGTGGCCTATTAGTTTGCCTCGTACAACTAGTTCCATGCTCTCTGGTTACTGCAAGGACTGAGTATTAAGCTAGATCTGAAGCAAATAAACCCTCTCACCTACATAAAAAGCATATGAGCCCCTCACGAGCCACTAACACCTCGCTCGCACTCCTCCAGACTGAGCCACCAACACCACTAGGCCATGGAGGACAGGAGGCAAGCAGGTAGGGCTAATGAGGTAAGGTAATGAGCTACAGTTTCTCCCCACTATGCTGCGAGTGGGGGGTAATGAAAAGCCAGGCTGGTCCTAACGCCTTTCCTCTTCAAACTTAACTGCCCCGTTTCAGCGACAACCTCCTGTAAGGGAGTCTTCCAGAGTCCATTGCACTCAGCAGTACGGCTTGTTTGAATTCTGTATACCTTTGGCCCTTGTTCTTAGTGTAGCACCTGCTCTATGGATCTTGCTGTAAAACTGAAGTCTTTTTTCTTTACTTTGGAAAGGGGTGGACTGAGCATCCAGTGTGCTGCAGACTGGAAACTGCAGGGCATGACCTGAGGCAGCCTAGAAAGAGATGTCCTATTGCTAGCTAAAACACATGTGAACAGTCCTTCTATTTCAGTCCCTGTAAGGCCCTTCAGTGCCTTTGGTCTATAGCCAAAAACAGACTTGGACATTATAATGCTGAAGGTCATAGTTCCTGAGTTGTAGGCATCCAGTGGCATTTCTAAGATCCAAATCTGATCCAAGGGTATGCTGGAAATTTGGCACCTTGGAGTGGGATTTCTGGAAGGCAGCTGAGTGGGGAGCTGCCAAAGCTGGGCAACAGCACTGCCAAGGAGAGAAGGATATGTTTTAAATTGTATCCTTCACTGAGAATTGACAGTCTTACTCTGGGCAACAAAAGATGCTATTTTTGAATCACTCTGCCGAACCTTCTCCTTTCTCTGAAGGAGTAGACAACTTCACGATTGGCTTTGAGAAAGCCGATGTTGCCCTGGTGCTCTGGAGCCCGCTGCAAGCCTCTGCAGAATGCCAGCTTGTCTCCATCAAGCCCTTTTCTTCCATGACGTTTGCAGAGGCCTGAATAAGCCAGGCTGCAGATGTGCAATGTGCACTGCCTGACAAGCTGTCCGTTACTGCCATTTTTCTTGTGCTCCCCTCTGTGCCTGCTTATTGTCTCATTTTTTATATTAAGACTGTAAGGTGTTTAGGGGAGGATATGTTATTTTGCTCTTTGTTTTGCTTTTTGGTCTTTGCATGACACTAGCTCATTGTGGTCCTAGACCAGGAAAGAAATGCTGATCTTACTCTGTGTGTGTTCTTGCATCTATTCAGGAAACAGATGCAGTATCAACTGATGTGTAACCAGGAGAGCAGAAATTAGGACTACTGATGGTAAGCTTTTTACAAACAGTTTGCTGGGAAGGAATTATTTGCTGACTACCATCACAGATAAATAATTTGTAAATCTGGAGTGGCGCGCAAGTTCAAAGAGTGTACATACTATACACTGTATATTTATATACGGCCAGCCACCTTTACATCTGAGTAATTCTTGGTTGTCTGCTTAAACAGCAGGCAGTGGAGGAGAGAAACCTTTGAGAGTCTTCCCCTGGGATGCCATGGACTCTCTGATATCTGGGATAGACTTTGATTAGAAGGCTACCATGGCACTGCATGAGAATGGTGCATTAGTTGCTGCTAATCAACAGGCATATCTATAATAGCTGGTTTGACCCGTTTTGCTACTAAATAAATATTTGGCTAGTTAACATTAAAAAATCAACAATGTTAACTTCATAGAAGAACAGCTGTGGGATTGTATTTAAAGGAAACTCTCATGCCCATGTTTATTTTTATCTGTATTGCATTGAATTAATCTCACCTATTTTTTGCCATGTAGACACCCAGTTGTCTAGACTCCCTCTCTAGTCTGTAGAGAAAGTGCTAGATGGGATGAATCACCTGCCAGAGGTGCTGTCTTTAGCTATCTGTCTCAGATGACACGAATGTGCCTCTGGAAGTGCTTGTTTCTCTCCTTTGTCTATAGGTGGAGGCTTATGACTACCCCAGCTAAAAGCCTAACTTATAAATACACACAGTTGAGTAAGAGCAACCCCACCCTTCCGTGTTCACACTTCTTTCCATCCAATGCTCTCTTTCACCGGAAATGGAAAAACTTTTTAAGTCAGGAATTGTATTCTGTGCTAAAGTGAGCTGGAAGCACTGTAGTCCACTTGCCAGCTCATGGTAACCACCAGGCAGGGAAGGTAAGTCCTGGGCTGATGAGGCACCTCTTCTCCCATGAGAATCAGTGGGAAGCGCCAGGGCTCCAAGCTGAGCTGGGTGAACCAGCACCTCCTGGCTTCACAGGGCTCGGGGTGGGATCAGCAGGGGTCACACAGCTTGCTTGTGGCTATTGTACCAAGTCCATATGTGTGTGCCACGAGAGCTGAATGAGTAGAGGGACACGTCAGATTTGCCTAGGGATTAGGAAATAGATTTGCACGTGTAAATACAGAGACAGACATGGAATAGACATATTTTTTCATAGGAAGGATAGGCTGGCAGAACTGAACATCCCCTCCTGAAGAGCTCCTCCTTTATCCTCCATCTGGAATAGACTCTTAACTTGGGTCCCTTGTAGGATGCCTGGAAAGAAATCAGGCTGTGGCTGGCTCTTCCTTCTGCCAATAAAGCAAGAGTCATTCAAGTCATTCATTCTCATGCTCCGTCCAATAACAATCACATGTGGGCAAGCTAAGATGACGCCAGATTTCAATTTTCTTAGCAAAAAAATTAATAAACAGCACCGCGAAGCTCACGTAGAGGTAGCCAGCTTAACCAGCTGCCAAACCCTGCTCAGGAAGGAAAGCAGATAAAAACAAATACATTGTCACTCCACCTTAGCTAGCCCGTACCACAAACTTCTTTCTCCCCACTTGTCTGCCACTCAGACATTTAGACAGGCTGTCATTATGAGCCACCCGCTGCCCCAGCTTTGCCCCAATTTTTTTAAGCCCTACAGCACTGTCATTTGATGTGTCTGGTGAGAGAATTAAAGTAGATGAAGGCTGAGGACACCACTCCCTTAGGTAATGATATATTCTGATTCCCTCCAGCTATCTTCCTGACAACCCAGTCCTCCTCATCCTGGCCCTACTCCCCTCTTCCACAGACCAGAGAATAATTAAAACTCCTCTACATAAGGCATGGCTTCATTCAACATTCAGTTTAGACTCTGTTAAAAAATGCTTGTGACAGATGGGGTATATTCTGTGCCATAGCAATAAGTTACTTGGCATGCAATAGCCAGCAGGAAAAGCAGACAAAAATACCTGGCATGCAAAGGCCAGGAAGGAAAGGAGACAAAACCACTGAACTGTTATGTACTTCTGAAACACAACCTGAAATAAGGCTTCTTCAATTTAAACAACAAATGCTAGACCTTGAAATTATTATGCAGGTACTATCCTGAATGCATTCAGCAGAGATAAAGCCACTGAAATATATCTCTTGATCCATCAAGTATGCAAAAGACCTTAGGATGAGATGAGATGTACATTTATTTTGGAAATCCATCAGTATTGCAAGTCAGGAGAGCTGCACCTTGGAGGTCAGCATGAATGAGTCAAATTTCCTTGCTCTGAAACATTATTGGAAAGCAACTGTGAGATCTTTAATCAAGTGAAACACAGTGATTTCAAGTCACCTAACAAGGGAGCTTTGTGAAGAAAGTTTCTAGAGTAAGCAGTTTAAATACCATCAGGCCGTCAAAATGCATGTGCTGGGGTGATCCTGGAAATGTTCATTCTCAGAACTTGGTCTTCCTATCAGCGGTAGCACTGCTTGTCTTTCTTTGGTGAAATTAGCTACATGTTTAGATGCAGCATTTGGCACTTGGAAGCTTTCTTCTTATCTTAAAAATGCAGGCAAGGGTGACTAAAAAAACTTTACAAAACTTATTTTTAACCCACACCCAGTCATTCTGACAAAATGACACTCTCTCAAAAAAGCAAAGCTCTCATGGCTTGTGATATTATCACAGCCTTGGTATGTGTGCACAGCATTACTTGCAGAGTTACTGCTTTTTTTCTTAATTGTATTAAGTAGTTGATGGATCACATGCTATCCTAACAAGAAAAACAGGTTTGATAAAACAAAACAAATACACCAGTGAATAGAACGTGTAGTCATAATTACTTTTTAAGAGATAAAACAGGCAAACACGAGGTACAGGTCCAGAATAAGACAGAATGGGCCATGGTTTCCTTGATTATGTGGACATAGTTTCATGTTCCTGAAAGGTGGTACAAAGAATACACACGGGCTGCCAGATGATTGTTCTCCTACAAGGTTTTCTTTGCTACATATATTAGGCAAGGCAACACATATGGCTCTAACTCAGTCTCCAAAGGGAGAAAGACCCAGCTGCAGCAAGCCAGGGATCCCTGCAATGTGCATTTATTCCATTCTATAAACTCCCCATCACTTTCAGTGTAACCCGAATTGTCCGTCTTATGTCAGGAAAGGGAGACTGTATGAGAAACTGAGCTACTCCTTTAAGAGTAATAATGAATAGAGCTGTCTTGCCTGGGCAATGAATGGTACCAGCTGCAGGGTACTAACTACTCAAGTTTAAGAGGAAGGAGAACTGGCAATACCCATTGGGCATGGAAAGGGGAAGAAGTTCTCACCACGACCAGATCTGGGGAGTGAAGACAAATACGGGGAAGCAGAAAGACTTGTACTAACCAGATATACTGAGGATCAAAAAAAAGACATTTAGTGTTTTTTACCAAGTTCTTAGCTCTCATTTTTTACCTATAAGAGAAATGGGTGACTACATGGTAAAAAGTTTATTTATGAAGGCTGTAAAAGCTCTACCTATCATGTAGTCCTCAGAAAGTTAAACTGGGAACTGAAACAACTATGTCATTGACTGCATAATCCCCCAGAGATGTCACCTGTACCTGAGGAAGGCGCGTGAAGACTTAGACACTCTGTTGGTGCAAATCCAGCTGTGCTGGCTTGAAAGCAACTAAGATCTGTCCTGTGACTACTAACAGAGAGGAACTCAACCAGGGCTATAAGAAAAGCTCGTGTGTGGCTGAAGGTGTCAGATTGTCCCAAAGGTAAACTAGTAAAAGTTTTGTGGGTTTTGTCTTTGGTTTCATTACCTTCACAGATTAAGCTTTCATGAGGTGTGGTTTAGGTATCAGAGGCATTACACCAGTAATCATACAATTGATTAAAGTTTATTTGCATGTAAAACCCTATTGCTCTTTCACCACATAATTTAATGAACTGTTAGACAGGTTTTTTTTCCTGTTTGGCCGTTGCTGATGGCCATCACTTTGGGCTTACATGGTGAAGGGAGTGGAGGGATCCAGCAGGATGGGGGCTGGGTAGAAGTATTGTTATCACCACGTGTGAGGTATCCACCCTGTGCACAGGGTTATATCTGTAACTGGCCAGTTACAGAGGGGAAAAAAAACAAAAGGGAATAGACCGTTCCTAGTCAGGAGGTCTTGCTTTGGTGGCTAATTGTAGAGGGTTTCTGTCAAACTCATGAAGAGGAGAATGTATTTACCCTCTTACCTGGGGAGATGGAATATGTTTTCCATGAATGAGGTCTGCTCAGGATCGCCTAAGGAAACAGGTCTGAGCTTGTGGATATGCCTCCTAAAGACAGTTGTGCTGAGCTGACTGGACCAGGAAACTGAATTTCTTTCATGTGTGGACTTTGCTTTGATATTTCCTCATCAATAGCTGACCTTCAGAGGAGGTTTTATGGGAACAGCTCTTCTGAAGGTACAGACTTTAATGTGGAAGACTCTGGCTTTCCTTGCTTGCATCTGTAACTAATAAAGGAAGAGGAGTCACTTTGCAACCTATGCACTTTACACTCTGTTGCCTATTATGGAGAGACCTGGGATAACAAATGACGCACCAAGCAGAGCCGGCCTAACCATTTGGAAGAACATTCACAGCAGGAGAAGCAGGGGGAGTGTGGGAGAGCATGGGACGATGGAGCAGCCTTACTCCTCAAAACTGCTTTCGTAAAAAACCTGGCTAGACATGAGTGGCCCTGATCCTTCTGTTTTTTCTTAAGGGAGATAAGATACAGCACAGTGTACTGCCTCCAAGTGATTGCTGACTATGCCTAGTGATGGGATAAAAGAAACACATTTAAGAGGATATTTTTTAAAAAGAAAAATTTTAAAAGATAGCACATTTGATATTTTCGTATGAGCACATCGATCTGTGGTTTGTCCTTTATAACATGAATACCATACCTAATTAAGTCTGAATGCATTTTTAACACATTTCTAGCTTTCTAAGCAAGTCAAAGATTTAAAATGGCACTCTGATGACAACCTGAGAATGTGACTTTTCAGTAAGTTTTGCTTTTTCAGTAGTAGTTTTGCTTAACTTTCCTTAGACATCTTTGAATGTATAGTGCATGAAGTAAAATTAATGTTGGAATTGAGAGAACTAATACTAAAAGTCAGAAAATTCTCCAACTTTGGGGTGCAATGTTAATTTATCAGTGGTCACCTTGTATGTTTTACAGGAGTGAGCGAGTAACGAACCGCCCTAGGCTCTCATTAGGACTGCATGTACCATATGTGAGAATACCTTGGGCATTCCTAGGCATATAGTTAGCCATCTGAACAATCCCACTTATCTTAGCGAGGGTGTCAGAGCACATTTGAGACCAAATGTTTTCTAGATCTGCCTGCTTGGTATTACCTCTCTTGCTCCCCTTCATTGTTCCCTACCCGTCTCCCTGGCTATGGCTTCTTTGCCAGGGAAAAGCTTCTGGAGCTTTTCTCCTTCCTCCATCACCAGCTGCTCCACCAGCTCCCACAGCTCTTCAGCCTCCCTCCCTCATCCATGTTCCCACTCTAGTGACTTCTCCAGTTTCTGTGGCAAACTCGCAGCTCCTGTGGGTTCCTCCATTCCCACCTTTAAGTCTCATTGCCAAATACAACAGGAAAAAAAGAAAAAGTGAGAATTGAGAGTTGAAATAAAACAAAAAGTGAAACTCGGGGCAGAGTTGTGAACACTTTGATGCTGATCATGCAAAGGATCTCAGCATGAGGCCAACTCCGTAAGATGCCTTCTGCAGCGTGACTAGGAATGTGTGCATCTGCTAATCCTGACTGTGCCTGCGTCCAAGGCTGTGTTTATTTCCACTACAGAGCTATTACTCCTCCCTTTAGTCTCTTTTTTTTTATCTACCCCTACACAGTGAAGTAGCAGGAGCACTTTAAGCCTCATAACAGAACAGTGTCACGAGAGTAACAGAGATTAACTTTGGCTGGAGTGACAGTGAACCGGTGAAAAGAGAGAGCATTAAAAGTTCACTATTTGCGATATAGATTATGGTATTTTCAATATCTGAGAGGCATTTGGAGAGGTAGAGCATTAGGCCTGCCTCTAGAGAGATGTAAAACAGTTCACTCAAACAAGTAAAGTGCTGCTGAACATAATTTTGAAAACATTGTAAGGGGAAATACCGAATCATCATTAAGGCCCCTTTTCTGTGATATGAACACTGTTGCCGTTATCGGTGACACTAAGTTAGTATTGGCCAGCATGACTTAGAGTGGCATAAAGCTCAGGAATAAAATTAGCTGGAAGCCTTTTTAGAGATGCCACTCCAGATGCAGTTATCTGGGAGTGTTACCTGCCTTCAGCCCCAAACCTGTTGTTATCGCTGCAAAACTCAGCAATGAGCAAGTGGCAGTGAAAGAACTGAAGCACTCTCTATAGCTCCAATCTCTCACCCTCAAACCTCTCTTCCCAGCTCTTCTGCTGCTTGCCCAAAACCAGAGGTGATTTGGAGACCATCTTTTTTTTAGGTAGGACATCTTCCCATCTCTGTTTAAGAGATTAGTAGTCCTAGTGGTTTATTTACCTCTGTTTTCACAATTGAAAGTACTGGGAGGTGAAAACTGTGAAATCAACGTGTGCAGACTGAGATGAATGCATAGGGTGAAAATGGTGAGAGCTGCTGTTTTCAGTTGTGGATGTACTCAGCTACTTCTTGACTTCCAGTGCTCTGACATAGCCAGTGATGTGGGGACTTCAGCAAACTGAGAGTACCAAATAATACAGTGTCATGCTCTTGGGTCAGCAAGATCCATTGTAAGGCAAACACGGGGATAAACACATGTCACACAGCTAATGGAAAACTTTAATCCAGGTGAGGAGTCCTCTCTCTGTTCCTCTTCTGCTTACTCATGCACTGTAATTTGCCTAGGCAATTACTGTGTAAACATGAGCCAGTGCTGCAACATGTATGGCACCTGATATTTGTATTTATGTAAAGAAACACGACACTGGGAAAAAAATATATCTGCGTATTCTACTGGGATGTTATGCAGCTTGCAAGAGCCTAAAAAGCACAACAAGAGAGTTTAAATTCCCTGTAGGAAACAGGACAAGGACCTGCAATCTTGTTCTCCCTGATGGATTACAGTGTGTGCTGGGATGCAGCCAGACACTCTGCACCCTGCAAGCCCTGGCAGACCACCAGAGCGCGTGAACTGAAATCCTTGTTTTGGCACTGTAGAAGATGTTTTCTGTTTCTCCAGAGTGAACTGTTTGTGTACTTGGTCTTTAGAAGTCCATGGTCCCTCCACACCTTGCTCTGCATCCCACCAGGGGAGGATGTGAGCAGGGTAACACCAAGTGGTGGAGTCAGAATTATAGTACTAAAGTATTTCTGTTTGGGGCAATAAGTACGTACTTGTTTCTCTTATACACCAAACAGGCCATCTCACTTCTTAATTCACTATGGTGATTGCACAGCTAGGTGGATGTTGGTGACCCTCAAAACTTGAAGGAGCATATAATTGTTTCTTAGATGTATATACAGAGGAAAGACAGACAAAAGACACTGACACATTCTAGAACTGTAAGGTATGGAGCAACCTACACGGCTAGATATCCACATTGTTTTGACATCCAAAGGTGAAGTGGGCTTAGAATCTAGCACAAACCAACCACTGTTTATTAAATAGGAAGACTTTTCAATGACAATGGGTCACAGGAAGGATGCCAGAAGTTCTTCCAACACTAGCTTGTGCACCAGTTCAACACTAGTTTTGTGCATAATCAGCTCTTGCATTTATTTTATTTTATTTTATTTTATTTTATTTTATTTTATTTTATTTTATTTATAAAATTCCCGTTTCCTTACCAACAAATCTGGTATTGAGCAGGGAAAAGAAAGAGGAATTATTCAGGCCTCCCTTCTTTGATCCCATCAGAAGAAAAAAGAAAAGTAAAAACCCAAACCTTAGTAGAATAATTATATTCATTGTCCTTTAGATCCTCTCTCAGAGGTCCTTCTGACCCATAGCAATACAAGAATTTTTCTCTCTCTCTCAAAACACTTTAAGAAGCTTTACTGTGCATTAGGTATCATGAAACTGATTGATGGCTCACAAGTGGAAATTATTTGGTGATTTAAACAAGAACTTGATGCTCAAATGTTGGAAAGCTGATACACTAAAATGGAATCTCTGAATATGATTCAGACCAGAACACCTGTATTTAAACAGGGTATTTATTAAAGGAGTATTTAGATTGGGTCACATTTTACAGTGATGCAGATAAGCAAACATTATTTTTTTTCCTTCTTAAAATACAACTTATTAGCTTTTCTAATTAAGTGGTGATGTTGTTAGAAGATGGTAGTTGCGACAGATAGGACAAACATACCTGTATAACATACGTTATAACTTCCTAAATAGGTGCTACTGCTTAGTAGCTGCAGCACCTGCAGAGCAGGAAATCAGGAAGTACTGAAATTGGAAAAAAATTAAATTCTGGGATGATTTAACTTGTTTGCTTGTTTGTTTTTGTTTTAACTACTAAGGAAACACTTTTCTCATCTCTACAGCACTAGTGTTAGGCTTCTTTTTTTTTTCTGTGTAAAGAATATTCTTCTAAAAATCTCTAACCAAAAGGAGAAGGAAGATACTTCTATTGCATGAGGATGATTATATTGCATGGGTTTGCAGCTATTTTCGTACCTAGAGACCAAAGCAAAGGTGAGAAGGCCAGGCTGGGCCACAGACTACATCCCACAGCTCTCACTCAAGCCAAACTCCAATCCACCTTGCCATTCTAGTGTTTTGTAGTATAACAGAACCTGTGGGTCAAAATCAAATCTGAACTTCACGGACTGCACAAATAGGTATGGAAATGCCAGCTCCTGTCCTCTCCTACTGATGTCCTGCATTTATGACCTGGTGTAACAGACTTTAGTGAAAGGAGGGTGTGTGGGACACCAAAGGGGAAAAAGTATGAGTGGGGCTTGCACAGCAGACAGGAGCCTTCTCACCCGCTTAGTTGCTGTCAGCTGGCACAGTCATGTAGTGCCTGTTACACCTTCAGTCACCCTAGTTGTAGGCTCAGTCACGATTTGCTTGCATTATTAACAATGTTCAAAACCCTTAACTGGCCCTGCAAGAAGACGGGAGTTTTTGGCAATTTTTTCAGTACGAACGTGAAACTTTTAACAAAGTTTGCATGAAGTAAAGCTGCAACGAAACTGTTCCGCACGCTCCTTTTAAAAGATCCTTAGGATGGCCACCATATGCATCAGAGTTGCTTGTCCATTGTATTAACACCTTGACGCCAGCGTAGCTCTGGGGCTGGCACTGTGAGTGCTCCAGGCACACGGATAGTCGTTTGGTTGGTTGTGCAGCACCCAGTGAGCCAGAAGATGTGCTGGGCAAGCACCGGAGCGACTGGAAAGGAGCAGTGTTGGTTCTATCTCAACCAGCTGGGATGTGAGGTCCAGGCCCACTTTGCCTTCACTGGACGTCTTGTGCAAATTCACACCACCCTGAGCGTTTCTGCTCATGCTCTTCTTTCTTTCCCTGGATGCTCGTTTCTCCTTGGTGCCCACCCTCCTGCTGGACCAGGAGAGGGTCACAGTGCAGTTGACCCTCTACACTGTGTGTAGCCTTTTTAGACTTGTTGGGCAAAACTCTTGGCTAGTCCTTAGGATGTCCCCGCTTCTTTCAGCTAAAACTGGGTGGTTTCTTTAAATAGTAATGCTGCTTATTGGTTTTTCGGAAGGGACACTAAAATGATGTTAAACTTGCCTTGCTGCTGTTCCTAAATGTACTGTTCTGCCCCATTTCTGTTCATCAGGCTTGAATAGCGAGAGCAGACCAGTTTCACTTGCAGGTTCTCACTGATGAGCACATCATTATTCTTCTTTCCAGAACAGCAGTATTTTTTTCATCATTACAATTCTTAGAATCATCTCGTTGTACTTCTTTCACCCTTTCTAACATTAAAAATAACAATAAGCCTAAAATGTGTCAATGAAGCACAGACTGTTCCTCCGTTGTCTCATCAGAGAACTGGGACACAGTTTAGGCCATGATATCAGAAGTAAGGAAATATAGTAATCGATTTGATGCTTTTAATGGTCTCCTGATTTTATGAAATGTTTTTCTCCATTTTTCATGGGTAAGCCACAGGCATTTTAGCATAATTTTCCACACTTTTGCATACTTACTGGATCTTAAGACTGTTGTTGTATTAGTATGACAGATATCGATGAAGTAGAAATGTGGAACTTGTGCATGGTATGGAACCAGAAGTGGTACACAAAACTGGCATAAAAACATTGTATATTTATTTAATGAACTTTTGTTTTGATTCTGATAACATCTTGTAAAAATCAGGGCTAATGCAGTTCTCATGAAATTTTCCACAAATTATCTTGAGGCAAGTAAGGAGTAATTGGGTGTTGAAAAAATGTACTGCAGAAACAGCTCTAGACAAGTACAGTCTGTATTACTCAGGAAGTTGTAACATGTAAATACTTAAAGTGCATCTTTGAAATATAATGATACATAAATTCCTAGTCTAAGCATCATCAACACAAGGACATTTATTGGCGTGGGTGGAAACATTTTGGAGATAGGGAGCTTGTTTCTTTCTCTCTTTGTTTTGTTAAAGTGAAATATGGCACTAAAAATGCGATGGGGAGCTGGTCTCAGCTTGGAGAAATCTAGAAAGCCCTCAGCTTTGTCAATGGCCCCTCAATGGTTTCGTCCTGTTGAGTCTGGCTGAAAAACAACTTTGTCTATGGAAAAAACTCGAAGCAAATTTTATTTCTGTATTAGCGCCTGGTAATGTCTCCCTTTGACATTTTAAAGGGAAAGTGTAAAATTGCACTTTTCAGTAAGAGGAGAAAAGAGAAGCGAGATGATCCTGCAAGGACCGGTTCTGCGGGAGCGCTGGTATTTCCAGGCATGGGGCGAGGGGGGGAGCGGATTGTCCTCTCTCCTGCGGCCCAGCCCAGGCAGCTCTTGGTCAGTTCTCTAATGTGGAGGCTCTCCATCAGGAGAGCAAAGAGGACAGAGCGTAGCTCTGTGAGATGGGGAGGTTGGCTGGGGAGGCGGGAAAACATTTTTGTTCCTGATGCATCCAACCGGCGCAGGGGCATCCCCTTCCTTCTCATCCCTGGCCTGGGGATGCCATTCACATTTCTGTGTTGTTGTTGCTGCTGTTGTCAAAACTGTGACATTCCCGGGAAACATTCAGTTTAACCAACTGTGATTTTTAGATGGAAAAAAGCTTTCCTCAAAAATGTTTCCACTTGCTGTGCTGAACACATACTCACTCCTCTGCACGACCCAGTTGTTTTGGAAGGACGGTCGTTATTTGTGACACCCTCGCCCTGCTCTGTTATTTTAATTGGGGGAAATAGCAACACAAAACTGAGGGGGCTGTTATGAATTATGTGAGCCCTTCCAGCTGCCGCTCACTTAAAAATCAGACACTTTCTAAGCCCTCATCTGTACATGAGGGCTAATCAAAAGCTACTCAGGTCAGTTATTGCTTAAAAGGGAGACAAAAAGTTATACTAGACTTCTGTGTGAATATTTGCATATATACCCCCATTTGCATATATAACACACATGCACAAAAATAGCAGAGAGGGTTTTAGCACTGCCAGGGAACCTTTGCTCCTTCCTCAGTGCAACACACCATAGGCTGCAACACACACACTGGCTTTTGGGGGGTTATTTAGCCACACAAATCACAGCACTGAGCTACCACTGCAGTACGCAGCTTTCCGTAAGGCAGTGCAGAATACCCACATCAGGATCAAGGTTGCCAGCTAATCTAAAAAGCAGCTGTTTGCCAAAAAAATTGGCATTTTGTCTTCAAACTCCTCAGGATTAGTAATGCTGACGACATGTCTGCCAGATTTACAGGAAGAGGAAACTTCCAACACTTGCCTATGGACATTTTCATAGAGATAAAAAAAATGTTCATTTGATTTCTTCGTAAAAAAATGAAAGAGAAGCATACGAGAAATTATTATCATAATTTAAAGTATCGCTGTGTTTGTAACAACGAAAGCCTGCTGGTGCCTTGACTGATCTGACAGAAGCATATCCAGCTAGGAGAGGAAAAAAGGGGCTAGGAAAGGTGTCCGTTTCCATCAGGCACCAGCTTATCAGGAACCCTTTCTCCCACGGGCACAGGGCTGGGGCTGAGTGTAGCGCCGCCGCCTGCAAGCCAGCCCGAAGCCCTCACTTTGCACATGGGGTGGACCTCCTGCATCCTCTGCCCAGCACAGCCCTGCTCCAGAAAGATGCCCCTGGAGGGGCAAGGAGGGCTGGCAGGACAAGAGGGGCAACTTAGCCTGCTGTAGGACGCTTTTTTGCCAAACTGCTTGGTAATTACAGAAAATACGTTCTGATTCAGTATTTACATTGCAATTGGATTTACCCAGGAAAATGACTTTGGATTTGGTTTGACAAGGTTTGAATTGCAAAACAAGCCTTGCAACTACATTAATCAAGTCAGCCTGCTCTCCGAATGACAGCCTGTTTTGCCACAGTGGGACTTCTTTGTTGGTAGACTCGAGTGCCAAAATAAGCAGAAATGATGCGCTTATTCTCTAGGGGCAAGTATAGGCCAGTGTGTTTTCAGTTCACCCTTTGAAAGCCTACCCACAAAATGATATAGGTGTAGGCCCTCTCAGAAGCTCCTTGTAGCTGAGAGGACAGCACGGGAACTCTTTGTGCGTGGTCTGTGGAGCAGCCAGCCATTCCCTCCAGCTGCAGCTTCCCTGCATGGGAAAACTCTGTTTAGACACAGCATCTGCAGGCTGGCAACGTGGCTCTTTGGCCTTTCCAGAGGCTGGCCAATGAGCCTGAATCACCATAACCCTGGAGCTTGCGATCCACGACCAAAACCGAAATACGTCTAGAGTGGGGATGCTTGCTTAGGGCTCACGGGTGCTGCCCAGCACTGCAGAAGACCCCTGATGGCTGGACGCTGCTCCCCTTTCCTGTGCTGGGGCCAGGGAATTGCTCTGGCAGGCATTTCACCCCCATCTGAAGGGCTCAGTGCATCTTCCTCCACTATGTGTTTGAGAATCATGGAATCACAGAGTCATTTTGATTGGAAAAGACCTTTAAGATCATGAAGTCCAACCATTAACCCAGTACTGCCAGGTCCACCACTAAACCATGTCCGTAAGTGCCACATCTACACATCTTTTACATACCTCCAGGGATGGTGTCTCCACCACTTCCCTGGGCAGCCTGTTGCAGTGCTTGACCACCCTTTCTGTGAAGAAATTTGTCCTTATATCTGTGCCCATGATGTGACAGGTCTGTTCCTGTGCTAGGAAAGTGCATAATACTCTCTATTCTTACTGCATTGTAAGGGAAGGCTGGGGAGTTGGAGCCTGTGAGTGCCCCACTATGGAGTAACGGGGCCCACCCCCACTAAAAAAAAAATAATCAGGTAACACTGCTCTAACATAATAGTAAGTCCTTATGTAAGCACTTTTGATGTGAATGTTCACAGACAAGAGAAGGTCTCTGCCAAGGTCCTGTCCTGAACCCCTTAATTAAAGGAGTAGTCCTGTTAATTTCATAAGATTACTTGCCTAAATGTGTACCACTCCTGTGAAGAAAGTGGTGTATTATTTAGCCCTAAACAAATTAGGCTATGCTAAGCAGATTGACAGGTGAGGAGGCCATTAGAAGATGAAAAGGGATCACAGACTCTGTTTTGTTTTGAACGTTTGTTTGATTATTCTTTACAAGGGTACAGAGTGGAAGACAGTTGCATTTTGTTTTTATCAAAAGTAATCCAACCTTCTCCTAACTTTCATTTTAGGAGGCTAAATAAGCCAGTTTATGGAAATGTCTTTGATTTGCAACTCTCTCACTGAGAGTGGTTGCCATAGGTCCCTGGGACACTCTGCCTCTGGAAGGCTTGTGTCCCCCAACCACACCAGCCTGCTCGCTCTCCCGAGTTCCTCCTGTGGTGCAGATACATCTGAGATTATCTGGGAAGATTTTCCCACTGAACCCAATGGCCTCCTGGGAGACATCTGTGCCACTTCAGGCTAAGTTGGATAAGCAGCAGCAGGAAAACAAAACCTCCTCCAGAAGCGTTAGGTGCGCTGGTGGCAATGTAAAATAAAAATCGGAGAGGGAGCACAATAATTTCTATTTAAATCATGGTTGCAGTTCCTCATAATTTTCTGCCTAAAGGCACATTTTAAAAAAGTTCAGGCCGTATTTTTCTGCAGAATCAGCTACAGGGCCTCAATGCTGGGTTAGAAATAGAGAAGTCTGCACTCAGCCAGACAGCAGAGTGCCTCCCCACGTCCCTACAAATTTTGGGTTTACTTCAGCTGAATGCTAAGTCTGTGAAGACTGGATTTATGCATCGTCATTGATGATTGTTCATATACGCATTATTTTTTTTTTTAATTTTTGGCAACAACGGCTAAAAGGTCTGCACTCTGCTTTTTACTTTATCTGCACATAGGTGTTCAGAGCTCGCAAGCCAGACAGGTCCTACATGCAGATGTCTTTGCCAAAAATCATGCCTTAGCAAAAAAAAAACTGTTATTTTTTCCCTTCCTTCTTGAAATATTGCCTTTCAGTTCAGTAAAGAGCATGGATATTTCTAGCTGGTGGTAGTACATTACCTTTCCTTTGTCATCACTGACTGCTCACAGGCTGTCGTCTTCTACCAGAGTCCCACAGTATCACATTTTGAAAGCTAAAGTGTTTTTTTGATGAAAATGGCTTTATAAATATATTTAATAATTTATTCTAATTCAGTGAGAAACAACGTATCAGATCACTTATTTCCCTAAACTGTGAACCTCAGAACCAACTTCGTCAATCATACAGTGTAAGAATATATGCTTTGGTTTCTAAAGAAGCTGACAAATCAAGTCTAAATTAATGGGAAAAAAACAGTTATTTATCTAATTTTCTTTCTGCACAGTTACTTTTTGTAATTGTTTGGGCTTTTCTTCATGCACTTTCTCTGGTAGTGAATACTGTCAAGGATGCAATGATAAAGAGTGAGGAACTCTTCGATGCTTTTTACATACAGTAGGCATATCATTTACTGAATGTAGGTTTTTAGATTAAAATATAAATTTGGGTATTTAAGGCACTATAAGTAAAAAGCCCTTCAAGGTAACTAAAAGACTCCTTTTTAATTATAGCTTCATTATCACAGGTTTATTAAAATAATTCTCAGCAAAATTAATTTTCTTCCAAGGAACAGAACACTGAATTAAAAGAAAAGTAATTCTGAATCATGAGCTAAGATACCCAGTAGTGGTTAAATTTAATCAGTAAGCATTACTTCTAATGAGTCCAGTTGCGGAGCTCCCCAGTTAATGTATCCTTGTTATGGTGGAGTTAGTCTGAATTAAATGCATACTACCAAGAAGGAACTAGCTCTGTTAATACACTTGTTTTTTTAACCTGTTACTACCTAAAGCTGCTCCATAATGACAAAAATATATCTGTCAGTAAAGACAGGAACTTGATAGCAAAGACTAAGGTATCTGCTTTACTACAAATATCCAAACAGCAGGCAATTTCTATTAAACAATTACAAGGTAAAATTTCTTTGGTGTTGGTTTACCCTAACTGATTTTTTTTTAAAAAACAAAACAAATAAAAAGGAAGAAATGCTTGAAGAATGTCTTTGACAAACTAATACTAAAGAAATCTTCCTAATTTAACATTGTTGAATGGTTTGAGTTGCAAAGCTTGGAAACCAGAGTGAAAGAAACAGAAAATTCAAAAATGCTATAAGCTTTAAATAAAACATAAAAACATTTTGTGTGTATGTGTGTGTGTGGAGGACCATTACACGTAAGTCGGTGTTTGATATGTGGCATATAATTACAGGAAGTTTGTAGAAGGTGCCATGATACCTGTCAATTATCAGCAGGCAGAAAATGCAGATAACATACATAATTCATCAGCATACTACCCTTTGTTGTTAAGCTGACTGATTTAGCTCCGTAACATAACTGCTTATTCAAAACAAGACATTTAAATTCAAATGAAATACTGTTACCTCTTCAAAACGTGTTCAGTTATTATACTGATTCAGATGTATATATATGCATTGCTAAATGTTAGCAAGGAACACTGCAACTACATAATTTATATGTGCACACAAATCCATTGTATTATAAGGAAGAAAGGAGGCGTTATCAATATCAGTCAGCCCTTATATTCTTGCATGAGAAAATCTGCTAGCCAATCCTGAATTTTAAGAGAAAACATTTAACAATTATTCTAATGTTCTTAATATATTTGTTATTTATTCTACTAGTTTGACACAAATTATTTTCATAATTGCAAATATACTTTAAAATCGATTAAAAAATGTAGTGTAGATGTCAATTCAGCTTGATTTCTCCTGCTATAGCCTTTAGTTCTGCCTGCTTGAAGTCAGCTGGATCTCAACAAAAAACCACCTATCTAGATAAGGGCTAGCAGTAAGTACTGATCAGACATTGTGTGGAGGATTCTCATGCTTTCTTCTGAGTAGGAGTGCCCTCACTTAAAATGAAAAAAGTAAAAGACCAACATCTACACAGATTAAAAAATCCTAATAGAAATACGTAGGCTCTGGAAATGATTAGTATCCATTGCTTGGGTATGAAGAGATAGAGAATAATTCAATGTTTGGAGGGACACAGATCTGAGATACAATGGAAATTTTTGTACAGTATAAAAAAACATAAAGAGGAAAGAAATTAACTGCTGGTATTTACTGTATCAGAATACGAGAAGGAGAAGACACATGGTGAAATCAAAAGGATATAAAATAGAAAACTCATCAAGGGAAATGCCTTCTACCTAAAAGAAAGGCTTTCGCAGTTGGGAGTTCACTCCCACAAGGTGAGTGGGAGCAAAAAGCTCTTTTGCGCAAGTAGGATTTCTACAAAATTTGAACTTCTATGAGTGAGAAGTGCATTCACACCTATATATAAAGGAAGCTGTGAATGTTCTCGTTGTGTATGAAGGTGCACGCTGCTGTACAAAAGCTGCCACTGTCTGTTGGATGCATTCCCCTTATGAGGAGGTTGTCTGCGTTTGCCTGTACTGGGTCTGATTTTGGATAGATAGATGTACTGTGCACCTAGAGCACGCTGCATCCTGTGTTATTACTAAATAAGCATAAAAACCTTCCACAAGGCAAATCCCTTTTCTTCAGAAGATTGTTTTCCTTGGAAGAATAACAAAATCTAGTGAACCAGATGACATGTAAAGATGCATGTCATGTAATTGGTCTGAAAAAGGTAAGTAAGGTAGAAAAATGGAAAAGAGATCTGGTGCCTCCTCCTGAGCTGCAGTTAACCAAGGACACTCCTTGGCAGCTTGGCCTTGGCCTGCAACCCTTTCCAAGATTCTGTATGTCCATTACTGGCCTTGGATGAGGCCTCGAGCAAGAATAAAATCTCTCACAGCAGAAGGGAGAGATGAGCTTCTACCAGCTCAGTTTAGTAAAATGTTTTGGGTTAAGTTTTCAAAACGCTGTTGATGGGAACGACAAAAGCAGCAGCTTTACATCCCAGTTTACACGGTCTGAAAAAAGTCAGGGCAGGCTGCAAAACTAGCTTTGTGGGAGGAGATCAGGCTGAGTCCCTTCCCCACCTTTGGAGATTCCCCTGCAGCCCGAGTACTTTCCTCTCCAGCTGCCACGGCGTTTCTCCTTGCCGTGTGGGTTCTGGAGCCAACTGATAACCCAGTGGCTGGGGCATCCTTTGGCTAGACCTGAGGAGAAGTTGCAGGTACTGAATCTCATTTTATTTTTTATCATCCAAACTCATCTCTGACATAAGATGCTGTTTATTTGTTCTAGCAAACGCAAACTTGAATATCCATAATTAAGATCAGGTTTTGGATATGGCGCTTTGGTTAGCTGCAAATAAATTCAAATCAATTTGTCAGCATGTAAAACAATACAAAGTGTTGTCATATTTGTGTCCAACACATAACATACTCTATTTATCTATCCATAGTAACATTGCAAAAAGTAAGCAGCATATTTTGACGCACATGCAGAATAATCATTTCTCATAAGTAGGTAAATCCGTACTCAAACACATGTGCTGCATAAACAAAATATTTATTGTACTCACAAATTATCTGTATACTGTAAATGTAAAAATGACTGTACTACTGATTATTTCCCCTGAGTACACATAAAATAGTGCCAAAGGGCAGAACATTACCAGACTAGTTCAACCACACCTCAGGCTTCCTGCAGGCTCACGGAGACAATGATCTCCATATATTTATTTGTCTTTGTTGGCCTTTCTCTCACCCCTAGTGATTACTGCACGCACATGGCCACTACGCGGGAACACGGTGGCAGGAACATGAGGAATTTAAGAGCTGGAAAGCAGCTGCAGTTTGGGACGGGCAGAGGACATTGGCCCCCTGTAGTAAGATGAAGTTACCCAAATGCGTGGACAGTGGTCAAACAGCAGTGAGGGTAAAGACACTGGGAGGCCAAGAAAAGAAAGGAAAAGAGAAGTTTGGGAAAGTCCTTGCTTAAGTTTTGCCACCAACCTATAGACAAGGACACTTTGGCTGCCCTTGAAGGTGTTTTATTTACCTAAGGTCAGCTGGGAAATTTTATTCATGCTTCTATTTGCACCTCCAAAAGCCTTCTGAAGGGTGAATGTGTTCCTTTCGCATATACTAGGCTCTGCTGGGCGATGCAGCTACAGCTACTGTCCAAAGCAACTAACCCAGGATCCCCTTAACAAGTCCCATGATTGTAGTAGAACCTGACACATATTGCTAAAATATCTCTCCCAATTTGGGATTGTAAACATCAAGTTTCTTTAGATTGTAGGTTCATAACTCATTCTTGTTCTTCATGAAGGAAAAAGCAAAACATTTCCCCTGCCCTCCCCTCACCACCACCACCATACTTGGAGGGTTTAGGGCTTAGTACTAATTAGAGATAAAGTATCACGGTATTAAACAAGGGGATGATGCAGAGGAAACACGAAACAAACAGTCCTAGGGATGCAAAAGATGACCTTTGGAAAGCTGGAAAAAAAGTTCATCTCTTAAAATCCAGCACTCTGTCATTTATCAATGCTTCTACTCATGCATACCAGGAAAAGTTACCTTTAGGTCTAGATGAATGTAAAATCTTTGCAAGATGTAAAGACAGTCAGACCAGTGATTTCTGAGGAACAAGGTGGAGAAAAAGTTTATTCTTTTTATTGCTGACCTATTAAGGATGGTTTCTGAGCATGAATAGAAACTTCTGTCATTCACTAAAGGTGTCCCAACTGGGAAGCAGTCATGGAGTATGCCTGAGCAAGGACTGAATGGATTTATGGAAATGGTGATGTTTATGGCTATGCCCCGTTGTTACCAAAAGACAGAGTGCAATTGAATATAAATTTTAAAGCAATATGAGAAATTTGATACTTTATGGCACAAATAGTTCTTTATAGGCAAAATTGCATAACATACTCTAGTCACATAAAAATGATAATTTGTTCTGTGTGGACAGTTAAATCAAGAACTGTAAATAAAAAAGACGTTTTCTTCAAATGTATCATGATAGGCACTTTATTTACAGTATGACATTCTAGAATAGGTCAGAGACTATATTTTTTATTAAACACATTACAAATTCTTACCATATTCTTGATATAAATAGTTGATATCTGTGCAATCTCATATTCTCTACAAGTTCAGATTGATACAGAATATCAAGTAATGTTCATATGGCTTGAAGATAAATACAGAAATCAAAATCAACACATATTAAAGTGACAAACCTAAGTAAGTGCTCTAAAATATTGCATATGCGTAATATACGTAATGTTCATGGAGAGCATAATGATATGACTAGCTTCTAGCAGAGCCAAACTCACAGGCTTTGCCGAAGGAACGTTGGCTTTCGGGTCTCCCAGCAAAGTTGTTGTCAATGAATATGGCAGTCTCTGTTCAACTCTCATTTTTGAAAAAATACAGGTCACTATCCCAGTCACTTAGGTGCGGGACGAAAGGCCTCAATTCTCCAGTAGGCAGTAGCCTGCTGGCAGCTGAGTAACACGTATTAAGATAGCTAGGCTCAGACACACACTAGGCACTTATCATTTTTCAGATTACTTAAAGCAGCAGCTGCTTTTTATTACAAAGCTTTCAGATGCAGATCCTCAGATGGCATAAATTATCAAATCCATTGAAGTCGACTAGAACTATGATAATTTACACCAGATGAGAATCTAAGCTATCACTGGAGATAGAGTCTCATGACAAGAATCTTAAATGAGAAATGCTGCCTAGCGGATATAGCCAAAAGTCTAGAAAATCATTTGATCTGATTGTGTCAGTCAGCCCATATGTTAAAAGCAAGGTGTGACAGTCTGGGGAAGGCCTGCCAGTTTGTGGACATGATTTCATTGTAATTTAAAGTGCAGATTAGGCTCACTGTTTTATAGCAGGAACGAGATTATATCTATGGAGTTGAAACAGCCTTCAAGAGTACCTCAGCCAGGAATACTTTCAGCCTGGAAGAGCAATTAGATTGCTGCTAGAAATAACTAATCATTATCACAGCACTCTGACATAACCCTGGTGTGTACCCCAAAATCTTACCAGAAGTCTGAAAGACTTGGGCTCTTTCAGAAATCTGCTTCAATGCAAAGACAGAAAGCAAAACTGGGGAAATGGGGGTGGAGAAGGTTTTGCCTCCTTCCTCCACAGCCACAGATCAAAATTCATTTCTTCAGATGCCCATGAGAAAGGGGAAAATGATGGTGTAGTTGTGCGTAGACAAGCGAATGCTGTGCTGCTTTGCAAGGTCTCTCCTTGTGCCTTTGTTGCAACACAAACAATAGCACCTGTGGAGGTGTGAGATACTAAGCCATCATCTCATGGCAGTTGTTCTTTGGAGCCTCCAGTCTCAATGGGAGCTGCCAGGCAGAGTCTTTACCATGGAGGGGACACACAAAGAGTCAGAGTTAAATAAAGATGATTCTTAAAAGCACTCAATCCACAACTTGGGTTCTCAAGGCATGGAAACATAGGACAATCCATCTGAGAGGTTCAGGCATATGAAGTAAGGCCTACTTAGAAATCTGATGCTTTGCTTACCTGTAGATTTCCAGAGTAGTTTAAGTACAATCAAACATCTATCTGATGCAAAGATGGAGGAGGAATCAAAGTAATTAAAGAAGTTGGGAGACTTGTATAGGATACCAAGACCAACTTTGCACCAACAGGCTGTTAAGAAGGATTGCTATCAGGTATAAGTTTCAGCTTGGAGGAGGCTAACAGAAAAAATCAGATGATCAGTCATAAAGAAAAATGAGTGGCAAGAAGATACAAATATTCAATTCTTGTTAGGGATTACTTGGAATGCTGATCTCATTCAAACATGCTCCCCAACTTATTTTAAATTTCTTATGTAATTATGTTCTGTTTTCAAGTTCTTGTCACTGCACAGAGGTCTCTTTTGTATAAGTTCATATTCAGGTCGAGTTCAGAGAGGCTTCATAACCATCAGAGACAAGACATTGTCCTTCTGCCAATGTGGTTTTGCCCCAAGCTGCAAGAAGGCTGAAGTAGCCATTGTAAGGGATGTTTGCATTTTTTATTACTTGCAGAAAGAAAGTCTTCAGCCAAGCAAGGATATAATTTTAGTTTTCTATGCACAAAGAGGGAATCAGTTTGCTGTAAATAATGATAAGCTAATGTTACTAATTACTTCTGCACTTTTTATTTGAAGGACTAAATATCACTTTACAAACAAAAGCCCAAACACAAGTTGAAAGTTTTGGACAAGCTGAAAAATCAAGTGTCAATATGGACATACCCTTAGTCCATCTAAAATCATACAGGCATACAAGAGTTAATACATGAGCTGACTCTTAATTCAAAACAGTATTCCACCTTCTGTGTATGATTGCAAGCTTATATAGTAGCACAGAATCACCAGATACACTATTAACTCAGAAGACTGTTGCTCAGAAACTGGAATAAACAAGAAAAGATTCCTAAAAATCCATGTGTGGCTGCCTATCTTCTGCATACATCTTTAGAACAGGCTTTTATGCAGTCTGGATCCCTTGCCTCACTATACCATTTACAGATGATTATCTCCTTTCTGAGATTGCTGCGGCTGTGCTGAACCTCCAGTACAAACGTTAGCATCCATAGCCAAAAAACTGGATCATGAAGCCAGCCCACAGTAGAGCTGAGTGAAGAACCAAAACCACCTTGGTCCTCATCACAGATAAGGCTAGAACATCCACTGATCTGTTTTGTCATAGAAACCCCTGAGATTCCCTGAACTATTGCCGAGTTCAGCTAGAACATGTCTTCTAAGACCTCTCTTGAGGTTAAAACTACTAGAGATAGAAAACCTATTATAATATTCATTAAGCTGTTCCAACGGTTAACTGCTCATTATTTAGGGAAAATTGTACCCCTTGGTTCTAGTCTGATTTGTTCAGCTTCAACATCCAGCAACTGGATTCTGTTATGTTTCTGTCAGCTAGATGGAAAAGCCAGGTATTAAGTTTCCATTTCATTGCAGATACTTTTGGACTGCAGTCAATACACTTCTCTGTTTGATACACCAAACGAAAAAACTTCCTTGTATCACATCACATGAATCAATTATTTTTCTGGCTCTTCTCTCACCTTTTCTGTCTACCAACAATCTTCTTGAACCCTAAGCTGGACAAAGCAAATTCCAGCAAAAATTGTTTCTGTGTCAAACACAGAACCAGTATTGTCTTTGTACTACTCAGAAATTTCTCTTTGTATAGCCAAGAGTTACATGAGGCATTGTGACCAAAGCACCATATTTAAGAGTTGATTCATTGTTACCTTCCTTGACAAATCTCTCACACCTCTTCATTCCTTCTCCAAACCCCCAAATAAAAACTTGGTAACATAAGAAAAACTCCAACCAGCATTTTCAGTTCTTCTTAGGTCCAGCAAAACACAAATTTCTGAAGATGAAAAAGGCAACAGCATTAGCTTTGTAGCATTAACTTTGTCATAACATGACAGATGATTAGACTATGGGAATTCTCTGCAGACATGCTTTTTTTCCTTTATTTGTTGCTGATGACACCAAGCCATGTGGTGCAGATGACATGCTGGAGGGCAGGGATGCCATCCAGAGGGACCCTGACAGGATTGAGAGGTGGACCTGTGCAAACCTCATGAAGTTCAACATGGCCAAGTACAAGGTCCTGCACCTGAAGCATAGCAATCCCAAGCACAAATACAGACTGGATGGAGAATGGATTGAGAGCAGACCTGAGGAGAAGGACTTGGGGGTGTTGGTTGATGAGAAGCTCAACAAGAGCTGGCAATATGCGCTTGCAGCCCAGAAAGCCAACTGCATCCTGGGCTGCATCAAAAGAAGTGTGACCAGCAGGTCAAGGGAGGTGATGTTGCCCCTCTGCTCTGTTGAGACCCCATCTGCAGCACTGCATCCAGCTCTGGGGCCCTCAACTTAAGAAGGACATGGACCTCTTAGAGCAGGTCCAGAAGAAGGCAATGAAGATGATCAGAGGGGTGGAGCACCTCTCTTATGAAGACAGGTTGAGAGAGTTGGGGTTGTTCAGCCTGGAGAAGACTCCAGGGAGACCTTGTAGTTGCCTTCCAGTACCTAAAGGGGGCCTACAAGAAAGCTGGAGAGGGACTTTTTACAAGGGCATGTAGCGACAGGAAAAGGGGTAGAGGTTTTAAACTAAAGAGTGTAGATTAAGATTAGATATTAGGAAGAAATTTTTTCCTGTGAGGGAGGTGAGACACTGGAACAGGTTGCCCAGGGAAACTGTGGATGCCCCGTCCCTGGAAGTGTTGAAGGCCAGGCTGGATGGGGCTTTGAGCAACCTGCTCTAGTGGGAGGTGTCCCTGCCCATAGAAGGGTGCGTGGAACTAGATGATCTTTAAGGTCCCTTCTAACAGCTGTGCCAATAGAATTGTTCAGAAATGATCTGGAGCAATTTTGCAGAGCTCTAACTCTTGATACTAGTGAAGCTGGGACAGACAAAGAATGAGTGCACAGAAAGAGTAAGACATACTTTTTTGTAGAGCCCCACTGATTTTAAGGCTGCCTTATGTAAGTTGGGCCAGTTAGAGAGCTAAAACCCCCCCTCCTGTCTGGGGGTTGTCTTCACAGGGGAAAAGCATGGTCTACATGATCTTGCTGATGACCAGATGATAGTGTAGTGCTGAATGATGGCAAATATACATACATGTGGAAAGGCTATGCAAGGCAGAGAAAGGGTAACAGAAGTAGTGATGCATCTATGGTATAAGATATGTTTAGAAAGACTGGCTAAAGATTCAAAAATGGAGTGAATCTATAACATGAGGATGTTTTAGCACTACTCTGAGATACCAAAAAAAATTGTGTAAGCGTGTAACATAACTGAACGCTTTAGAGATGATCAGAGCCATGATACACAAGGAAGCCCAGGAAAACAAATCGGAGGCTTAAACTCCCCTAAAACAAAAGGCCGTGTTTGGTACATAACTTTATTTTGAGAATACCTTGCTCAACTGGCCTTCAATGGCTCCAAATTTGGGTGTCTTCTCCATTCTTGAGTTCTGGTATTTGGCAGGCAGACCAAAAATACAGATAAACAGGACAGTTTGCTTCCACCGTTCACAGATGTACTGCTTAATAGTTAGTCACAAAACACTTGTCTGCTTGCACCCAACTTATTAAGAAAGTCATCTGGACTGCATCAATGACTTGTCTTTTTTGCTTATTACACTCTCAATCATTTTGGGTCATCTGTGAGTATCATTAAGAATTTCGTACAATCTCTCATTTAACTTAAAACAAACACTAAATAACACATGGCAAAAGCTCCGTTAGCACCCTCAATTTACTATTTTGGTTTTGGCTGGCAGTTAACCAATATTCTAGTAATTAATAGGTCATAATTATTAAATTAGCGTAACTTATAAAAAGTGTCATGCAGTGGTAAGTCAAAACGTTTCGAAGAAGTCTAAACATTACACCAACACTATGGTTATGTAAACACTATATTTTTTATCAAGTGTGTTGTTTAATAAAACTGTGGTTAGATCTGTTTTTCGTATACCCATGAACATTAGCTTTACTGCTTTCCTTTAACAGATTACCTATCAGTTATACATTTTTTGCCTACATGGATATTACCCAGTAATCATCTGCATTGTCCCGTTTTACTCTCTTTATTGCCAGTACTTTAAACTTCGTCAAGTCCTCTGGATTATCTTTCCCAGTTTCAAATTTACTGAAAACAAACAGTAGCAATACAGATTGCTGTGTGATCAGCTTGAACAGGAACGCTGAATTAAAGTTATCTGAACATGTTACTTTAAACCTAGCTTTGATGGCTAACACGCTCCCGAGTCACTGCTGGAATAGGATGTGTTTTCTCACCTTGCAAAGTGATAGAAGTTTGGGGTCTACCTGTATGCTTCAAACGTAGAAAAAAAAATGTAATTATTCAGTCTTTTGTGTTTTACCAGCAACATTTCTATAGATCCATATGATTCTTAGGACTAACACAACCCTCCCTTAATGTACCACTTCTGGCCATGAGGGCAGCAAGGGACATGACTGATGCTGTGTTCTTGCAGACGTAACTGCCATTTTCAGCAATGACTCACGGGAAGTAGTAACTCTACATAAAATATTCCATCAGACTGGCTGATGTGTTATCCCCAAGATGGTACGTTGAGGCAATAAAGAGCAGTCACTGTTCTGAGCATCTGTTGAAAGGGCAGAGTCAGCTTAAAATCTAGCCAACTTTCAAAAGTTAGTTAAAAGCAGTTCTGTATCTTCCTACACGTCTCCTAAACGACCTGTGTAGCTTACTTACAGAAGCTATGTCACAGATGCACACCAAAGAAGAAACTGACTTAAAACAAAAACAGTGAAGTTAACCACAGGCAAAAGTGCAGGCAGAGTAACCAGGGAATTATTTTTGTTCAGCATTACTTGCAACACCTGGTATGACCCAGTGAGAAAGGTGTAGTTACGTTGACTCCGCTCCTTTCAGAAAGAAGTGACCTGTGGAGAGACGTGAAGCAGCAAGCTATTAGTCAATCCACCTTCACTCTGTCAGACCATAACTTCCCATATAAAAGATTTCTGCAAGAACATCACAACATGTAACAACAAAAAATACTTACTAGACTAAGTTTATCAACAGTTTATACCTGGGACAGCAGAGGACAAACTCAGATCTAGAATTTCCTTCTATATTCTCCTCCTTATTCCCATTTACCCCACACCATTTTTCCTTTATATGCAGACAGTAGAACCTTCATCTTGTCTAGGAATTACCATTCTTAATTTTTCTTCCAAGTAAACTTGGAAAAAAAAAAATTTAACTATCTTTGCACTACAGTCAAGCATAAAAGGCTAGCAGTATTTGTATTTTTTAAGTATACTTCACACAAAATTATGGTTGTTATGGGGTTAGTCAGAATCACCATTCGATATTAGGATTTATACCATTATGCTGGTAAAGTAAGATCTATACAAATGATACCACAAATACTCTTGCTGAGATCACCGTAAACCAAAATAGTGAATGTTGCATAATCTTCACTCTGCAGATGCTGAAGTGTATTCTTATCCGGACTGTAGTCTGAAACATGACTTTTTCAGTTCTCAAGCTACTTTCAAGCAGTTCTCTTCTGAATGCTAATTTTGATATCATGTTTTCAGATCCATACAGAGCATGTCAGGCGTGTTGCTACAGTTATACTCTCCATTTAGTAAACAGTATGAAATAAACCCACATTCAATGACAATAACACAACTTAGACTAATCCCCAGGTACTCTTTAAGTGGTTCCTCTTCATTTACACTTCTAAAAATCTGAGTAAGCGGAGACTGCGGTTTCATTTCCAAGTTGCCAGCATAGGGGACACCATCCCTTTTAAGAAGTGCTCAAACTCAGCAAGACATTTTTTACTCCTAGGACCATCATTGCAGACATGGCAAGAGATTCTGAGCAAAGGGAAAAAGTTGCCTTCTTCCCCTTAGCAGATGTGGTGACTGCGACTCATGAGTACCAGATGGAGGTTGTCACCACAGCATCAATTATTGGGAGAGGAAACTGCAACTTTTGCAAGGCCCAAAGCTATTTTAGGAGGATTTTCCTGATGCTAGAATCAGTCCAGGGTGGATCCAATTTCCCTGGCAGTGAATGCCATTTAGAGGGTGGAGTTGGCAAGGGACTGGGTTTATACATTCATCCTTCAAATCTCACTTGCATTAGTTCTGCCCTTCTCTTCCTCAGTTCTTCCACTCCCAACTCAAATCTTAGTGACTTCTCACTTCTTTTTTAAAGATGACATCTCTAGCTTTCCTAGGGAACTTCATAAGCAGCCTTTCAACTGCAGCCAGTAACTTTGGTTTTAAAATACAAAAATCAAAGCCTCTATGTTTGCAGAGATAAATTGAAAGATGGGAGAAGGGTGCGAGCTGACCCAGTACTAGTTGTCCTTGTGTGTGTATGGAGAGCTTTAGTGCCTGCCCCGTTGCCCTGACCACAGTGAAAACCGTGCCCAAGCTTCGCTGCTGCTGCTGCTGATCAGAACCACTGAAACCACAGAAGAACAAGGTGATTTTTGTGCTGCCTGTAACAAAGCTCCGAAAAGCACATACTGAAATCACTACAGTTCTGATTTAGGCTACTGGAGAGATTCTTCCATCTGCTCAGACTGGAGGAGCAGCAACATAGCACCGGATCTTGACTACAACTGGATGAACTCAGTGGCTCCATAGAGATCTGTCCCTGCCCAGAGGCTCCATTTTTTTGGAACCACTAAAAAAAAATCTATTTTACATGAACAGACCAGAAGAGGTTTCTACCCCTCCTGCCCACGGATCACAACGTCCACAGGACGACTGCTGGCGATCTGCCTGAGCTCACAGTCACAGTATCTCACACAGGTATCTCCTGGAGCGTTTGAACCACACCACACACAGTGCCTGTATCTATTCCCTCAGAAGGACCCCAAGACAGCCCAGCAGAGGACAGTGTCTAGCAAGAAGACAGCTGTCCCATAAGTCCTGCCCGATTCACTGAAGCAAAGGAGCATGGATACGTATTAAGTATCAAGGGGTACTTTTCAGTAGTAAAACTGCCAAATCCTTGCAACTCCTAATACCCCTTTGGAAGAGGCTCAAAGCACTAACTTTCTGGAAATATAAGAGTACATTGTGCCACTGTTATTCCAAGTGGGCAAGTGCAGCAGAGGCGTATCTCTCAGCTCATCTTAATCCCTGGAGCACAAAAGAGGAAAAAGAAGAATGCTCTCCCTTTCTTTTCAGACCAACTTCAAAAGTTAGGCCAGTGCAACTTTTGTGTTTCCAGTTTCCAGTGAAACCTTTGAAGCTACCGAAGTAGCTTCTGGTTTTCCTGATGAATTTCACTGCAGAGCTCTAACCATAGGTCATCTCTATCTTCCGAATTTGATTACAAGGCTTAGCTTGAGACATTAGTGCTGGTGCAATTTCCAAGACTCCAGGACAGGAAGAATTGGAAGAAGGAAGGTGAGAAGATTGGAAAGTTTATGGGGTGTTCCGGGACAGAGCAGTACAGTATACAGTGACCCAGTGGCACCAAAGTATGGTCAGAGGAAGATGGGAAAGAGAAAGAAGGGATAGAAACGGGCAAATAGACAATGAAGATACTTACAGTTGGGGTATCAGCATCACCCAAGACAAACGTTGGTAAACTGTGTTTAACTATGAAAGCTGACTGTACACATCAGTCTAATTAGCACTTGGGCCACAAAAATTCAAATACTCTCTAAAGCCCTTGGCCAAATATCCAAGTCTTACTTAGTTAAACCCAACCCGCAAAAGTACTTAAAAGGCACTTTGCCTAATGATGGAGTTGACATCAAATACTGCTGTACAGATACAAATAGAAGATAAAATCTGCGTGGGTGGTGGGGGTGGGGAAAGTGAAAACTCCCGAAAATGTGATACCCTCACACTGGGTCTTCAGTAACTACTCCTCAATGCATAGTCCTCTTTGACCAAATGAAGCTCAACCAGATGGCACAGCATCATTTTTCTGCCATACAGAAAAATCTCAGTCTCTAATTTCATAGGGTGTCTGAATTATACAGAAGCCCTCATATTTAGAGCACTACCTTGTAAGTTTGCCTCTGATACAACGCAAGAAAAGAGTTCTCTGTAAATCCTGGACTGGGTGATTCAGTTCCAGCAAAGTTACAGGCAGCTTTGCAATATTGTTCACATACTTGTAAACTAAGAATTTCAAGTACCAGTAGGAATAAAATTTTAAATAGACTTTAAGAAAAAAATTTTGAAGTCCAGCTCCGTTTCCCCAGCTTGCTAAATAAATGCAACCACTGGTGACCAAATTAGGGGAGGCAGACATTGTACTGAAGCTTTACGAAATAATGCCCGTTGTCTAAACAGGAACCATTAAAGTGTTGCTTAGCTCTCTCTGCCTCCATACTTTCTGCAGGTCCTTAGTTATAATTTACGAAGGCAGAGAAGTTCGCAGGAGACTGGCAAATATCTGAAGCAATTGCTGGCCGGCTTGCTGAACTTTCCTCTTCCTCGCTGTCTAGCTGGTGGAGACATGAAGGCACCAGCACAGCAAGGGTCCTGCTGATATGCACCACATCTCTAGAGTGCATAGGCAGGAGCTTCAGTTTTCGGCATAGTTAAGCTGTTCCCCTGTAAGTACAGCTCTCTTGGTATCACAAATGAAGCTGGACTTGATTGAATCTTCTTGAAATAGGAGAAAGAGGGTTTGGGGGAGGTTTTGTCTGTTTGTTTTTGCTTTAAAGCCGTTCTACCAGCACTTAGCACCCCAGGAAAGGGACTTCAGAGAATTTTAAAGTATGCTGTTTGTCCTTCTTTGCCACAGGTGAAAATTTGGGTAAGAAATGCCTTTTTTTCCCTGAGATTTGTGGACTGAGGTTTGCACGCCCTTCTTGGTGCAGTTTCTGCCTGAGAATTATTACGTTGCCAGCCACAGCAAAGTACTTATCTGGTCTAATGCAAGGAAGTCTGAAGTAAAGTGCCATTTAAAGGGAGGACGCCCAAGAAGATGAGAAGCGGGTTTGTTAGTATAGGGTGCTTATCCACAAGAAGGCAGTCCAATAATGTTTCCCTTTAGACCACCAGTCCACTTCACTTTCTGTAGACTGTTCGTGCTGAGGTGTTCCTATACATGCTGGTAGACTGATCAGTGGCACTTTGCACCTGATTAACTTCTGAACTGGCTTATCACATTTTTGGTGGAAGACATCTGACCAGAAGAAGATAAAGCTTTGAGGAATATTTTTTTAAACCACTGTACCAGAATTAAGTGTATGTAATTCTAGTAAAGACAGAAAATACCTATATGAAAGTTATTTTAAAACCCGCAACTGATCTGAGTTCTGCAACTCAGATCAATAGAAGGTCACAAAAAACCCAGAGAGATGTCGAATCTGGATTCCTCTCAAAGACTGGATTTTCTGTTTTGACTTTTTACAAATGGTAAGTTAAAACTCTGAAGTAAGGTGAGTCACTCTTAGTCTTCTATTCCAAGATATTTAAATTCTGAACCCTCAAAATCAGTTCAACATGTTTAAAAAGTCACTTGCACATTATCATTTTACTTGCAACAGTGATGCTTTTATCCTTAGCAACTTAGCAGTGAGCTAAACCGTCCCAACAGATATTCCCACACAAGGCTCCTTATAAGGAAGAAATAATTCATTCCCAGGGTCTATTCTCAATAAATGTAAACTGAATGTGCTCATTCCTTGAGGAAATACAGAGCAGCATTAATTCACACAGCTCTGGGACTCTGGCACACACAATGCCCTCCCCTTCAGTCCATCTCAGAATGACTTCATACATCAAGTATCAAGCCACAAAAAGGCAGAGGACACAGAAATGAATGTCAAGAGGATTTAGCTCAAATTAAGATGTTTGTCTCTTTTCATTATTTTAGAAGACTGGTAAAGCACGCTTAGTATTTTAAGTACATTTTCATAATAGCTTTTAGATTCTAGCCTCTGACTCTAGCTTTGGAATTTAATTAGAATAAAAAGCTGGACTTTGAAAGGGCTCATTCAGTGCTGCTGGCTTATTTTCACTTTAATAGAGAGACTCTAAAGAGCTGGCAATATTTATCCAAGAGTATTTGATTTAAAAGGCTAGTAAAAGGCAAATGTTCTTTTTTTAACTCCTTAATTAAAAATAGTTTCTGAACATAATGAAGGAAACTATTTTAAGAAAACAAAATAAAACTGAAGATATTAACCAACTACACTATTTTCTTCACTGACCAATCTTAAGATGATAACTTCATTGACACTTACCACTACACTACCCGTTTTTCCCGTATTTGAATTTCCAGAGTCACTAGGCTGCAAAGTGCAGTGTTATCCGCTACCTTTACCTACAGCAGTGTTTTTCAGCCTTTCAAAAGATAAATGTTAGAATACATAGGAATCCATAAAACCTATAGCTTTCTTATAAGAACTGAAGTGCCTAGATATCTAAAGAGGCTTAAAGAAACGGGATTAAAAAGACCTGGTTTCGTGTTGTAAATTCAGCTGTTTCAGTAGGCCCATCAGTCTTTCTTGTGTTTGGTTATTTTACTGCTGTCATCTCAAATAATTTTCCTTTTTTCTTAAAGCTCAGAGAACCTCCTAGCCTCCCTTCTCCTCTTCATCCCTGACCCCCCACCCTTCCAGTGTTTAGCAATATTTCACATAGTGCATGAATCCAGATTCTTCCTGCTTCAGTGCAGGAATGCTGAACCTCATCTTTTCAGATAAGTTTTAGCCGCCAGGGTGACTTGTGTTGGCCAGCATTAGGTTGTCTGCCATCCATTTTTCTACCTGTAGACCATTGCTTGCTTCATACAAAGACAGTTGTGCAGCTGTATGTGACCTTTCCTTTAAATTAGCACAACTAGTAGGACGCTCAAGCCCTATATGTTTTACTGGAATGGGCAAAAATGACTGCTAGTGGCCTAACGCATTGGAACACTACTAAGAAGGAACCTCATTGAGTGGTGGCCAAGGATGTTTTCACAAAGCTCATAGAATAGCCTTTGATTACATGCAGGAAGTTAACCACGTTAAGGATGCTGTTTTGCAGCCATTCCTTCCTCTCTGCATAGGTCTGGAGTACAGACCTCCTAAAACCATGAGGGAGAAAAAGAGGAAATGAATGCTCATGTCAGCAAGGTCTTTCCGCAAGAAGAACATCCACTGAAAGAAACACTAATTAAAAACTAAAATCCAGTTTGTGTGTGGCTTCAACACACTTTAATTTCTTCCCTGGAGTTAACACATCTTCCCACTTGCTTTCAGAAAATTAAAGGAACTCCAGGGACAACAGAGGCAGGAGAAAGGAACTTCAACCTCAGATGATAATTTGCAAGTCGTTGTGGTGCTACGCCAGTGCCAAGGGAGCCCAAGGAGAAGCACACCTGGTGCTTATGGTGGAAGATGTCTCATCAAGGGCTCCCTAGCTCAGAAATAAAAAAGCTTCACCAGCATCCTCTGTAGCTATTAGTATTCATAGACTTAATGGGAAGCAGCTACTCCTGCTGAGTGGTAGAGAGATGAAAGAGGCACTTCTATGGGCTTTTCCACCTGCTTTTCTCTGGCATTGCTTAAGCAAATTTAATTATTTCAGCCCAGATCTGAAAAGACAGAAGAACGACTAAGTTAAGATAACTGATACATGGGTTGCTTCTGCTAATTGCGGATGGTTTGTTTTTCATTGGCATTCCTCTCACTCTTTTTACTTCTCAATTTTTACTCTAAAGTTTCTTTATTATGACAGGAAGAGTTCTTCCAGTGCCATTAGTGTGTTATTTTTATTGCAGCAGGTGACTAAGACCTGGTAAAGAACAGCCATTACCCAATTTAGAAGAGCATTTTTACTGACTTCCTAGACACTTGTTTAGAACAGAAATAGCGCTAGGACAACATAGAAGTTGCCTCAAGATGTGAACAATTATTAGCAAACAGTAAGCAATGGGGCAAAAATTAGATACAGTTTTCCTCTGCTTGCATGCACATGGAATCACGAAGTTTTTCTTTTTTACCTTCTACATGTTCCATTTCTCTACCCTCAGAAATACTGAAATCAATACCAAATTAATAGTAAAAGAAAGTACTACACCCTCATATCTGGCCTGTAGCATTCAAGCTGCCTAACATCCCCAAAATTTAGTTTTGAGTTAGAAATCCAGTGGATCACTTATAAAATACATGCCTAAAACGAGGAAGAAGCCAGTTAAGATCCCAGTGAGGGATCTGTGGACTTGTGAAACTGGCACCTCAAGAGTAACTGTTTCGTATGGTCTATAACCAGAAGCACAAGCATCGCTTTATACTCATTTCTTACCCACAGGGTAGCTCTCGTGATCCCAAAGAAAAAACACAACTACTAGTATGCACAAAGAATAAACTCTGCAGAACGTCGTTTAGGCCCTGTCTGTAGTCCACAGTTTCAACTCCTTAATTAAAAACCATCAGTCATTTTCTCAGTATGAGCAACTCACAGCAGAAAAAGAAAAAAAAAAAAAGTTCTATACCTAGAGGTAAAAAAAATTCTCTGTGAAAATTCGAATCAGTGCTACTGAATAAGAGCTTACTAACATATATATTAAAAAAAAAAAAAGCCAGTACCCGCACATTCTAAACCCATCTTCAGATCTCTGCTGATGTTAAAAAAAATCAGTCAGCAAGTCTGATTCGGTTAATTCAATTTCCCATCCATTTTTAACGGGGGGAAAAAAAAAAAGGGCAAAAAAGCAGTTTGTGCAAAAGCTCTTCAATCCCCTTTACAGCTCCAGTTCTAATCGGGGCTTTTGGGGGTGACCAAGAGCAGATGCCGGGTCCCAGGGCAGGTGGGCGCTCCCCGCGCCCGGCAGGTTCCCGGGGGGGGCCGGGCACCTCCCTGATGACGACTTACGTTGCATCATGGAAAATGTAGTCCGTCTGGGCCAGCCGGAGCACCTGTGCGGGGCCACCAAAAACACCGGCTTGGGCACGGCAGCCTGGCGAGCGCCGCCC
>JAHREE010000379.1:3505623-3848220 GCA_033628505.1 Tringa tobata
CTCCCCCTCCCAGTCCACCCAAAAACTGGGTCCTGCCCGCTGCGAGTTTGACTTGGCGGGCAGCTTTTAAACGTGCCATCAATATTATTTTTTTTTTCCCCCCGAAGGGAAGCTGTGTCCCTGCTCCTAGGCTCAGTGCCCTTCTCTTCTGCCTAGGGGGAGTTCAATTTTTTTTTTTTTTTTGATCTCATTAACTTTCTTATAAGTTTCATCTTTTGGCTTTCTCTTTCCAAAGGTCTTAGGCGCATCTGTGGCTCCTTGGGAGTGGCAAAACCAGAAGTAGGGCTTTTTTAGTTTGTTTGGCAATGCTGAGATTTTTTTTTTCTTTCCCTTTTGCTTGCACTTGTTTCTGTTTGCAAGCGATGAGGAATGACAGGAGTGCACATAGGGAGGGTTTCTTGGCTGATTACATTTAAGCCAGGAATTCACTGTGAAAATAAAGCCAAGGGGCGATAAATAAAAGATGCAATCTTCTCTAGGAGACAGACACCCAGCGTGGGCTTTGCCTTGCTTGCTTTCAGCACTGGAATAGGCCTCAGTGAGTAGTTGTGAAAGAAAAAAAGTAACTTTTTGTATGGCTTCAAAAGTGGGGGGGGGCATTGAGTAATGTTGGCAAGGGTCAATGTGAAGAAAGAAAATATGCATAAATACAACTGAAGTGTTGACTGCTGCTTCTGGAGCCCTTAAACACATTCCAAACAATGCTATACCTGCTGCTGAAAATACATTTTCTTTGGGTTGGTTTTTTTGCTGTTTTTCCAACCTTATGTGAGCTTCCTTTGGAAGGCTGTGCAAAAATAGTAGTGGAATCTGGTGATATGAAACATGTCAGTTGTTCTGACAGAGGCCTTGGGCTTGCCTGGCGTGGAGCACTTGGGTAGGCTGGGTCCTGCTGTAGGAAAGTTCTTGTGTAATTTGGGTAGGTAGCTGTGTCATTAGGGCCAGCTCTTGCTGGCAAGACATTCCTTGTAAAGCAGAAAAGTGCAACTGTGAAAGCCAGTTCAACTGTAGTGAGTTATATTGGGCAGAGAATGGATTTGGTTCCATATAATAAGGCTGAATATGTAGCATTGAGGAGAACTTAACACTACATTGATATAAGTGCATGTTTAGTGACCATATAAACGTGAACTTATGTTCTTTGCAGTATGAGTAATGGAAACTCTGTAAATGTTTACTACTGTACTGTGGAAAAGTGCAGTTATTGGACAAAGTACATTTTATTACATATCAATTCTAACAGCCTTACTTCTAACACTAAGTATGACTATAAACAGGGAATGCAGGATTTGATTTCTGAGGGAGACGTGTAAATTCCAGTTCCATGGTAGTTAAATGGAACCATTTGCTTCTGAATTTTACATATTTTTCTTTCAGACTGGCCCTGAATAAACATGCAGACAATTTTATCATGGCAACTCATTTCAAAGGGAGAATTTCAAAAACCTTGTGTCTACACTCTGCTAAAAATCTTCGTGTCATCCTGTTTGGTGCCCTCCCTCCTCCCCTCCCCCCAATCTCATGTATGATTAAAAGAAAATTCTAAATAAAAGGAAGATAACACATTAGTGATATGCAAAAATAATGTTCTTAATAGTGAAGCAGTAAAGTTGTCCGGTAGCCTGTTTTGAGATTGAATGGTCTTGTCTTAGCATAATAATTAGCATCACTTAATTCTGAAAGATTTTTCTCCAAAAAGTTGGCTTCAAAATTCCATTTCCATTTAACTTATTGATGGCTTTATAGCTTTTTGATATGTTTCAATTACGCATGAAGGACTTTCTTTTTTAGTTTATTTAAAAAAAAATCCAGAAAGCTGCATAAACCAGCTTTTCTACCCTGCATGTTTTCCACTTATTTCAAACCAAGTATTTTTAGTAAAAATTACAGTCTAAACATGAAAGCACTTTGTGAGTAAATAAAACAATCTGGAAAGAAAATTAGGAATCGACTGTGTTTCATTTGGCCAAATTTGTGAAGATGCCAGGCGCAAGCAGACAGTTTTAGATGGTGAAGTGTATATTTGGTTTCTGAGGTTAGTCCTGAATTAGTATAGAGTACTGTATTGTCGTCACAGCTGTGGCTGTCAAGGTTGGGAAGAAGTGTGATCCCTCAATAGCACAGCTGACCTGGTGAGAGCCCTTAATGCAGCTATTCTAGGAGAAGGGGAAAAAAAAAACAACAACCCAACCCTGTGTCTGTGCCTGTGACTCTTCTTGCTTGGGGAAAGACTGAGACTGCCTTTGCTGTACTGCTGTAAACCTCGGCTCTACTGCTGCAGCTGCCTCCACGTTAGAAGTACTTGAAGTGTGGTTTTTTTATATGCCATGTAAGCACTCCTAGAGTATCCTTTTCTTGTCTGTAATTTGAGGTCGGTTTGTCTTTATTGCATAGACCCTGCTTGCTCATACAGGTCTTCCTTTAAGGTGTTGGAGTGCTTTCCACAGCAGCATGAGGATTTGTAATCGCGGTAGTCATGCCTCTTAGGTATGAATGACAAGGGAGTGAGTTGGTGGGAAGAGGCTCCTAAGAAAGAAAAATAATGTGAAGAATTAGTTGACTGGCACTTAGCACAGCTCTAGAATTTAATTTTGTCAGCTAGAAAAATTCCTTGTCTGTGAAAGAGGATTCAGCTAAACAGCATCATCAGTATGGAGCTGCTGACTTGTTTTTCTGAAGCCCCTTGGTGATACGTGATCAGAGGGACATAACCAAAATACTTTTGAGAGGAAAACAAAATTTCTCAAGTATAAAATAATGGTTGGAGCTCCCTGGGTGTTTCTTTTGTTGGTTCTTACATGAAATTAAAGACTTGTGATTTTTTTCTTCCAATTTTCTTTTAATGAGAAGTATTTGTCTTCTGACTCAGAGGTGCTTTTATCTATTGTTATAGCTGAGTATTCCCCCCCTTGGTTTTTTTTTTTTTTCTTCCCCCATTTTGAGTATGAGCTGGAAGTTAGTGATAGCTTTCAAAACCAGGAGAAACTGTTTTTTCACCAGGAGGAAGAGAAGGCTTTACAAGACCGTGTTGGTAATTGCCACATCTGGTGGAATGTATAGTGTAGTCAGCAAACCTTAGATCCTTTTAATGGGTGATCATTCCAGTTAATGATTTTTTGTTCTTTCTAACCATCTTTACTAAAATGAAAGTGAATTCGCGAAGCAAATAAAACAAACGTAATTTTTCTTCCAAGGTTTAGTTGTTTGAGTGCCAACAGTATAATGTGAAACACCTTTCTGTTGATAAAATCACAAGTAATTTATTAGCAAAGCTAGCACAAATGTTTTTGTGCGGTGAGTTGAAAGGTGCCTTTTAGCAGCCATGATGATCTTCTGCACTGATGTATGCAATATATGTCCAATTGTTGATGAAATCCGTAGGACACGTGGGTTTAGTAAAAATATTGTATTTAATGCAAGTAATACCAAGTTATGTGACAAAAGGAAGGCTAGCATTTGTGATGATACAAGCACTGTGTTTTGCACATTGTTGGTGTCCTGTGATACCATATTGTCCTGGTATGTGTATGTGACCTCTTTCCAAGGGGAAAAGCTTGTATTAACCTTCTCCTCAAGCAGGCAGGGTTTATCTGCTAACATGCCGAAGGAACAAGCCTGGTTTCTTCTGCAATCAGCCTGATGTTGGGGTTTGGTTAGGAATGTATGACTAAAACAAGTAATCCAGAATTTGTTAATACAATATTGTGGTAGGGGAGTAAACAAATGATGCTTGACTTCTTACTGGACTTTTTTGACTTGGTTCCAAGACTACTAGAGTCTTGCGAAAGTATCTTCATTGATTCCAGTTTCGGTTTGCTTTAAGAAATAACTACTAATATTTCCAAGTTTTGGAACAGAAACAAGTAAACTCAGTTTTAAATATTTCTCCCTGAAAGGGAGATATCTGAATGCATTCCAGTTTCCTTGTTAGATTTGGAATGCAGTGCATTAATTAGGGAACGCGCAAGCTATTTTCAGTGTGTGTGCATGTGTGCTCTAATGTACTATCCTTGACCTTGAATAATTTCTTTGGAAACACTTTAAAAAGAAGGGAAGAAAATGAAGGGAAAAAGCTTTCTTTCAAGACTAGATCCCTAAAGATGGAAAACTTTGTAAATCGGCTCCTGCATTTTTTCAGTCTTTCTAAAAATATATAATCTAGATTTCAAGGGAAAGTAAGCATTTTCAAGTGATTTCAAGGTATGAAAATAAAACTTCGTAATGTCTTTCTGTGTAATTATGGATAGTAGGATAAATTTAATAGGACAGTGTCAATACTACTCTAGAATTTGTTTTGTTGTTTACAAATGAATTGTAAATCGCTTCCCATCACAGTTTTTAAAACAAGGCATCTTTTATAGCAAAGGTTTATATGGGGTTGACCTAAAAAAAATTTTAATTGTTTGCTTCAGGTCAGTTTTCATGTTTCATTTTCCCACTCACTTCAAGGCCTTCCTCACTTCCAAGAAAACAATTTTCATTTTCAAAGCTTGCCTTCCGTTTTAGAAAGTGATTCCATCTCTGTATATGATCAGATGTTTTGGTATGTAGCAATTCTTGAATTTGAGCCAGTTGTCATGCCAGCAACTGATGCCTGCGCATGCTCTCTCTCTCCTGATACTCTAGCTTTCAGAGGTGAACAATTAATTAATAGCAAAATCTGTGTGTGTGAGGATAGGCTGGAACTATTTAGAAATCAGCAAACTGATTTCCTTTAAAATCAGTAGCTAGTTTCTGCATTTTGCCATGTCACTTGCTTTTTTTTTTTTTAATGAACCTGTTAAAATCAAACCCTTACCTAAGACTCCAGTAAAGTTCTAATTTAAGAAAAACCAACCTACTTGGAGTGAAGATAAGTATATGTCACGTACAACAGTTCTTACTAGTGAAGGATAAAGTATATTAGACGGCATGCTGTAAGATATGTCTGCATGGGTTCAATTTTAATGTCACCAGCTGTCTAGGTAATCTAGTTGTTATGTCAAGACAAATTGTGAAGTTTTGTAGTACTGTAACAAAATACGAGTATGAAGTTATGGTAGATTAGGAACGCAGCTGACATCCCTTGACTTTCTTTCTCTCTAGCTGGTTTTCTTTGGGGATTAGGTGGTAGAATTTACTTCATCATTAAAAAAAAAAAAACACCCTGAAACATCAAACCAGCAAAAACCAAACAAAAAAAAAAAGGCGAAAAGGACCACACTATTTTAACTGACAAAAGCTTTCCTAATTTATGAATATGCTGTCTGTGACAGGAACTAATTTGAAATTTTAAAAAGCTTTCATGTGCAACAAGGGTACAGATTTAATGTGAATTCTGATTGCCTGGAATGCAGTCAGCCTGACAGCATGTGAATACTTGAGTACTGTCCAACAACTGCACTTGTTGTTCTGGGAGACCTGTCTCCTTGAACTTCCAGTTTTTCCTCTTGGTTTGCTATCCAAGACTACCTATGTAAAGCACTTCTCTCTGCATGGGTACACATGCAGCCCTTGACATGGCTTCATAACCTTCTGTGATGTGGATCATGGGAGATGTTGGCTGGTACAGTAGGCTGGTTTGCATTCTCCTTCTAGCTACATGCTAATTACCATGATTTATGGGATGCCCTTGTGCATTACCCTGCTGTCCTCTGATGAAGCAGCAGCATGCATCCAGTCTTTGTTGCCTCGGCCCCACTGTTGAAGACCAGGACATCTAGAAAAATTGTGATGTAAGTCACTATCTTAAAATAGTTTTTTCTGACTTAATTCTGCAAACGTGCAAACAGACCAGAGGAGTGTAGCCTTCTAATAGTAACTACAGTGTAGAGAATTCCTTTGTGGTTAAGTCAGAACTGATAAAAGGCCTGCTGTAGGAGCTGAGCAGTCGTACAAAAGACTTTTTCTGGTTTGACACAGTTCATTGTAGATTGAAGTGTCTCCTAATGTGGGCTTTTTACCAACACTTTATTAAACCCTTCTGAAAAACAGAAAACAAATTGTGAAAGACAGGAATCTTTAACACTGTTTAAAGTATATGTTAAGGTAGTTGTGATGTGTACCATCACATGCTTTAAAAAGGAGAGCTTAATATTTATTTTTTTAAAATATTTTTTACCCTAGTCTTCTACTCCTTGATGCAAGTAAGCGCACGTGACAGTCTTGAAATATCTGAAAATTTTTGCTTTGGGAAGTGCACGGGCAATGGCTGGCAAGGTCTGACATTAATTGGAAGGATGCAGTAAAATCTGTCAGTAAATTTAAGTTCACACTAGTAGAGCTAGCTGATCAGATAAATCAGAAGCTCATTTACTGAATTAATGTGCTAAAAATTCAGGTGACTTACCTTTTGTCTTGCTTTATTTAACAAACTGTTTACATAAGTCATCTTTCATTGTTAATTGGTGTCAGACCTTTAATACCTTATGGGATTGTTAGGGAAAAAAAGTGGGAGAAAATGGCATAATATGAAGAAATTTCACAGAAGTGAGCATTGATATATCTTTATTGTGTCTTTTTTTTTTTTTTTGGATAAAAGTTAATTACATTCAAACAATCATTTTAAAGGCTGGAAAAAAATCAAATGTTATGTAGCTGTATGACTTTTAAGAAATTAGACACTTTGTATGCATGCCAGATTTAACTGCTAACTGGTTACTGACAGCCGGTAGTAACGCAAATACAGTGCAGGAATTGTGCAGCTGACTACAGTGTTTAACATAGACTGACTAATGACATAAAGAACATTCCACCATTGGGGAACTAAAAATTGGATAAACTGTTTTATAAAGTGTAAGACAAATTTACAGTCTGTAATAGAATAGAGGATCAAGTTTGCATGTGTTCTAATTATTTTCATATTTTTAAACTTATGTTAAAAGCGAGGTTCGGGGTTAAAGGCTTCTGCCAGCATTGGCTCTTTTGAATTTGTTTCTTTATGCTGAAAGTTTGACTCTTATCTTATTTTATGCTGGTGGCCTGCCTTCTCTCTGCGTAGCAGTGTTCAGCTGTGTGTGCAAGGCAGCAAAAACTCTCTTCAGCACATCGTCTTCTAGCTTTTACCCTTGTCAAGAGCAGCTGGTGAGCTTTATTATTGGTATTTAATTTCTACATCCGGCTTTGATATTTTGACTGGCCTAAAGTTCATAGAGCACCAGTCCACATTCAGCAATTAATGATGGGATTGGTAGTATGTTTGTGTAAAGTATAAATAAATGTGGGTAGTGTGGTCTTCAGGGTTTCATATGCTTGGTGGTTTGTCATTTTTGCCACTTGCCTGCAGCTTTGGCTATGGAAGGATGACAGATAAAATATTTGTGTTAAGAAATCATTAACGAATACGTCTACAGATAATCTTCCTGGAATCTTCTGGAAAAAGCGAGCGAATCAGCGAAGTTGAGCAGAGAACCTTACAGTAAGCTATTGATTACTTGCACAGCAGTTGCCTCAATGAAGCACATGCTTTGCTTCTCCCTGTTTGAGGAGTACAATGCACTGCTTTGGGAGGGTGAAAAGTAGTCTTAGTAAAGTCATTTGCATATTTAGAGAACTGGCCTCATGTTAAGCATGGCTTGTCCTTCTTCAAGACAATTGTGCTGAGTCTGCTTATTTTAAAAGTTCAAGAACAGGGAAAAATCGATAGTCTAAATGAATTGTTCAATATATTAGCTAAAGGATGGAAACCTGGAACGCTTTTATACCGAAATAGTGTGTTATGACCGATGACAACTGGGACAGCTGGCTGTGCTGCTGCTGTTGTACATGCAAAATGAGTCTCAGTTCCTCCATTGATTTAGGTTGTAAACTGAAACCTTGCAAACTGACTACAATTAGTGTCTTGGGGATAAAATATCAAGTCCATTATATTCTGTATCTGTGTCTGGATTTAGTGTAGCTATATTGCACAGAAGCATGAAACTTCAATATTTTTTTTTCTAGAGCAGAGAGATGAGGATGACATAAAATATGGAGCTGTTTTTTAGCTTTGTTATTGCAAGCTATGATATGTGAGAGCCATCATGCAGCTTTCCTGGCCAAATCTAAATGCATGAATTAATAAAGGTGACCAGCTAAATATGCCACTCATGCATGAATGGTAGACAGTGACTAGGGATGGCACTTGATGTAACAGGTGCCATGGCAGTCTGATGGGATAAGGAAATTGAGAATAACTTGATTAGTCCTACTTAAAAATTTTAGAAGCAGCATACCACTTGGCTTTACTGCCAGTTTTCAGTGATCAAACTTTACATTGCCATGTATCCTGGCAATAATTTACAGGGTTGGTTTCTAGGTGGTTATGTAGATGATAAATGTAAGTTTGGTGGCAGGAGTAAAGACATGTTTAGGCATAAACAAGAGTTTGGCTCATTGACTAAGATGTACTTGAAGAAAAGAGAGGTAGTAAAATGCAGAGTAGACCTTTACAGATGAGAGGCTAGGAAGAGAAGTGGGGAAGTGTTGGTGCCTGAGAGAAGGTAAAGGCCAAAGGCCTCAGTAGATCCCTGAAGAGGTGTATTTAAGGAGGGTGTAGTCTGAATGCTCCCTCTGTGTGGTCTACTTTCAATGGGTATTAGCGAAGGCATGGAAGCTGATAGATTCTTTCCTACAAAATAAAACAAAGCTTTCAAAATGGAAAGCAGGTTGGCAAACTGTAACTTAGCTGTCCTGTAGCTTTTGGAATGATAAAATAAGTTTAAAGTTATGAAGTGGGTTTTTTTCAACTTTATGTCCCAATTTCAATTTTACAAATAAGATGTAAGTGTCTCACAACAGAAATGCTCTGTTTTTCAGAAAGTGCTGATTTTCTAATTATTTGAAGGGTTTTTGTTGGATTGTACTTTACTAGAAGCTATTACTGTTGAGTTATGGTGGAGGCTTCACCATTACAGTGCTAAAATAAAACCATTGCCTTAATTTTGTAAAAATGGTTGAAACAGATTTATTCATAGAGTTATATATGCATTGATAAAATCATAGAATGTAACTGAATTTGTTATTATAAAACACAATCAAATTGTGGTTTAATTACCCTCAAGAGGCAATAAATGGCTTAATTTTAAAGTGGTGTATAGTGCAAAAAGAGGAGACATGTTTTTTTACATTTTTTTCCCCGGAGTAGGGAATATATGTGGTACCCAGACTTGTGAACAGAAGAGATATTTTTGTCCAGGGCTATATATGCTGGGATTAAGGATGGGAGGTGCAGTGAGGAAAGATAGGAATCTGGTGAAAAGTAATGCACAGCTTTATTAGGCATTCTTTTAGATAAAGGTAGGAAGGGGAAAGAGGAAGAGGACTGTTTGACTTGCCACAGTGGTTATTGGAAGGACTGGAGAAGTTTTTCCTGTGGATAAGAGGCCTTGTGGGAGACAAACCTGATGCTGGTGGGTGTAGAAGATAAATGGTGGAGATTGGAAATGTAGAACAAATGCAAGCATTGTGATCTCAGAAGCTAAGAGATCCAAAGTTTTGTTGCATTTAAAAGGAAGGACTAGTATATGCATGGTGGGACATGGAAGGGTGCTGATGTCAGAAAGGTGAATACTCCCAGTGTGTAGAGTAAGCTTGAAGGGAGCAAGATGGCAGTAAGATCAAAGCTGCTACTTCCTGATTACTCAAAGTGTTAAATGATAGTTAGTGAAATGTTAGACTGGATGAATGGAAAAAGATGTGAATCATGGGCATGCACTTCAGCGATTCTTGCCTGTTATGAGGTCCATCTTCCCCTCCCTCCTTGAATAACAAAAGGAAATTAAGAAGTAGAGATACAGCATTGAGAAAGGAGGAAGCAGAGGAGGATGACTGTGCAATGAGACACTAAGCTGTGATTTTAGGAAGTAAAAGGACAACCACAAAAGCCAGTAGAGGTCAAAAGTTCTGGGAGAGGAATCATTGATTTATGTAAGTGCTGAAAGGTAAAGGAATCCAAATCCTGAAGCACATCCAGAAAAGATCTCCATTGGGGACCTTGGTGAGAGCCATCCCAGTGTGATGCACTGGACTGGAACCAGCAAAGGCCCAATGGCAGAACCACATTCCAGGCAAGGGCTTTGGCGTGCTCAATGGCTTGGCCGTGGGAGCAAGAAGATGGTGAGGTGGGACAGGTGGTGTTGCGATATAATACAAGCACCTCAGGCAACAGTTAATGGGTGAATGAGGTGGGTGAGTCAGCAGCATACGAGTGCAGAAAGAAGCCTGTATGTTAGCCTAGCATGTATGATTGGTAGGAATGGGTTTTATCTAGCTGGGTTTTGGGCCAGGCAGCCTGGGAGGGATAACATCGCACTCAGCCTTGGTGAGGAAGTGAATATCCCAAGCCTGGGGATGGAGGGAGCGTGGTGTGAGCAAATAAAACTTTAAAAAATTCAGAGCAGATATGCCTGTATTGCAGGTGATGCTGGTTTGAAGTGCTAGAAGTAGAGTGGGATGGGTATGTCTGCAGGGTGGGCTGGAGGGGGCTGTGCTGTGGAGGTAGCTCGCAATCTAGTCATCCATCAGTAGCTGTGTGGAAGTAGCGTAAGTTGCCAGGCACACTTTCAGCACAGGCTGGAGGGATCCTGGGTGGGCTTGTCCCTGCAGAGCCCAGCACCCTCGCACCCTGCTCTTGGGGCCAAGCAGTTCCTCCTCCACAGGCAAAAGCACTGCTGAGCCTTTGGTCAGCCTGCTTTCCTGCAGGAATGAATATATTTGTGAGCAGGGGGCTGTTGTGAAGTTCGTTAGCAATATGTACTGTAGGTGTCTAACAGCAGTATCCAGTGTGGTGGTCATGGCTCCTCACCCCTGACATGGGCGTGCTGGTGCAGTGACACAGGGCCTCCATTAGCTTGAGCTAAGCATGTAGGCTCTTCAGAGGCTTTTTGTACTGGCCTGCAGATCCTGGCTATGCTGTAAAGGCAGTGTGCTGATCAAGGCCGAAACTGGTAGTCTACGGTCTTTGTAAATACAGGTTTAAAGCTCAAATAAGAGCCTGATGTCTGTCTCCCTTCTAAGGCTGGTAACCTTAGGTTGCCTGACAAATATTATAAATGACAAAGGCCATAAACCTTTACTCTGAGAGAAGTTGAAACTATATTTCCAGTTACAATTTAGCAGCGTTATCACTCTTGCCCCTCCCTTTTTCTAGGGAGTGGGCACATTCCTGGTTGACCAAGCCTGCTGCCCCAAGGAAAGCTGCTGATCCAGCAGGGCAGCGTGGCTGCGAGCACCGGAGTCCTCCAAGAGCCCATTCCAGCAGGCTTGCTCCCTCTTGTCACTGGGTGAACTCCTCCAAGGATGGACTATGAAACAGGCCTATCAAAATAAATGTTTTCCATTGTGAAATACTCTAGTCGTGAATATGGTAAATGAAATTACTGACTCATTTGCTGTGCTGTGACTCATTTACTGCTCAGTGCCTCATTGTGTAACTCTTAGAACAAAAAGTGCACATTGCTGTGATATAAACTTGTATTTTGGAAAGGTTTTTTGTGATTGCGAACTTCACCCACTGTGTATTATTCAGTCCAGAGTTATGTGGTTGCTTTAGGCTGGTTTAAATGCAGGCTGCCATCAAAGGGACACTGCAGTTCTCCTCAAGCGTGCTGCTTGTGCCAGGACTTGTGGAGCTGCGTGGTGAGATACAGAACTGGCCCGCTTATGAATTCAGATCTTGCTGGGTGAGTTTCACCTGGTTTATTGGCCAAGAAAACGCTACTGTTGATTCAAGGGAGAGGAGATTGCAAGAGGGGGGCACAGAAAAGGGCAGGTCTCCTTCTTGTGTCAGTCACACTTAGATTGGCTTAAAGTGATTATGAAGCTGCTGCCTGGAGGAAGGAGATGGCTGCTGTGTTTGGGAATTCACCTGTGGCAAAGAACACCTGTTTGTTCCAAAGACTGGAGCACGGGCCTTTCCTGAGCCCAGGTTGTGTGTTGGGCCTGTATGAGTGAGCCATCTTCCATGTTTCTTCATCCATGGTGTTTTTCTGTGTTACAAAACCTTGGCCAATTGATGAGTACCCCTCCCACACTCCACCAGTGGTTAAAAGAAATTCAGAGAAATGTTTACATTAAGAGTGCAGGAAAGGGGAAGGAAAAACCTAACTATTTACTCCAGTTGTATGTGTACATAGCTGCATAAATATTGCAAAAGGTGCTTTTTGCCTTTAAAGTTCATATCTTTCCTCTTTTGAGATGGTGCTGAGCTTCAGTGTATTTGTGTATAACATGGGCTTTCAAGGCACTTTCTGCTTATTATGCAGGTGTTTTGACCAAATAATGTGTTTTATCGTTATTCATAGCTTTTGACTTAAGTTGCTAAAGTAAATGTTCATGGCTTTTTGCCTGCTAGGCCAGCATAGCTAAGAATGAGCTGGAGTCTTCTCTTTGCTGCCTGGACTTTGTTCTGTTGTCACTCAGTGCTGGAGGCTGCAGGGCTACGGTGGTCTAGCAGAGACTTCATTTGACTGGCATGGTCTTTATTATTGGTAATAGTGCCTGAGAAGGAAATGGAGTGGGACTTGGAGATCTCAAGCTGACTTTGTATGGCTGGCACGTAGCGGGGTGGGGGGAAAACTCTTACTGCTTGCAAACTGTGTGCTTTTGATATAGACTTCACTGAGAGCCTGAAATAGCTTTGTGGGGTTCCAGTATCATTACTGCTTCCCTGAGTAGAACAGTAATTGAGCAGAATGTTGCTGCTTTTGTAAAACTTGCTTAGAGTGGAAGCTAAATGACAGACAGCTGCTACGGTAAGTGAGGCGTATTTACTGAAATGATCTGTTTTCAGGACTTGAGGCTGATGTGTGATCTATTCCAGATGGACCTAAATAATGCAGAACTAAGCTTGCCCATAACTGGTGGAAGGGAGAAATGCATTGGAAGCCCTATTGCATGCTTCACAGTGCAGATGAGTCCATTTTCAGGGCAGAAATGGCTTCCCTTTACTATAAAGAGAGATTTGACAGAGTTTTATGCGGGCCTGCCTGGGAGAGGATGCTTTGGCTTTCTCAACTGCTTGCACTGGGGGGGAGATTAAAGCTTATTACTGGCTTGCTTTCAACAGTATCCCGCTTCGATGCGGAAGGATTGATCTGGGTTGCTCACTTCCTAGAGCCCTCCTACAGGTCTGCCTAGATAATTGTGGCTGTCAGACTCTTTAAGGCATGCATGAGTGAGAGACCTGGTCCTTACAGAGCTTAAGCATGGTACCATACCTCTCTTGGTTGTCTCCTGCTGGAAGGGTGCCTGCATGACCTCCAACCCTAATTGAAATGTCTAGTTCCTTCCTAATCTCTGCAGGTCGTGTTTATTGTACATGTTTATCCAGGCTTCTAAACTAAATATTTCTTATGTGAGGAAGGTGAAGTTACTTAGTCTGGTATCTTTCCTGCTCCATTGCTGCACTGCTTAGTCTTAGCAAATTAGATGGCTCCTTTCTGTCAAATCATGTTTTAGGCTGATCACAGGCGTTTCATGTGATACTTCTGTAAACTGACCATGATTTCTGCAGGCCAGGTTTGTTGATGAAGTACTAGCTTTAACTCCTGTCTGCTTAGAAGAATGAAGAGCAGTCAGGTATATCAGTCCTTCAGTTTTTGTATCAATTATTGTGGTTTCACGGCTGTCTTCCTTTTAATCTCCCTACCTCTACCCTTCCTCTTTGCTGTTATGAAGACAAACAGAGTCAGGGGAAACTTGCTGTTCAGAACAGGGCATTGAGCTATACACAATGCTGTTGCTCACATGAAGCTAACAAATTGGAAAAGAACAACCCCCATGAGTAATGCAAGAGGTTCTTTAAGCACATTCAACAAACAAAAGTGTTCGGTTTTGAAACTTGGCTGAGCTATATTCAGCATAAGAAGTATTATCCCAGGAAGGGTGGAGGCTTATGGGACCCAAGTAGGGGAAGAGAAGAGCAGTGCTTGTAGGCTTCCTTAACGTTAATTAAATTTTTAAGTTATTTCATCTGCTATGGTGGATGTGTACTTTAATCACTATATTTGCACAAATACAAGATTGCGACACAGGCTCGGGTTAGTCTAGAGAAAGTATTTTAAGTCATGTTATATTCATAACTGAGTATGTTTTGTCTTTAATCTGGGGAAAAGTGTTGGGTTTTTTTGTCTCAGTGAAAAAGCATTATTTTATTGGAAAGGCACTTAAGAGGGTTAAAAACCTGGGATTTTTGTGCACTACAGTTGAGTGAGCCTCCTCAAACCTGCCAAACTTAAAATTTACCGGGATTGATGTTTCTTAATGAAACAGACAGTTCTGAGTGGATGTTCTCATCATAACTCTGGAGTTGAGTGGAAAACAGTCTACGACCAAAACCCAAAAGAACGTACCTGCCTCTTTGCATACAGATTTGCTCACAAGTTCAGAATTTTGCAGAACTGGTTCAGGAATCCTGACTTGCACTTGCCATCCTTGCCAAAGCACTCCAGAAGCATTACGTAAATACCTTCACACCAGCTGGAGGTGAGAACGCTGCCTGTGGGTGCATGGCCAGAAGCTGCTGCGTGTCAGCTGCTCGCTGTAATTTCCTCTCTTCAGACCTTTATCTTGCACCTTTCCTAAAGACAGCGGACTGCCTTCCACCAAGGGGTAAAGTCCCGTGGATTACTTTACAGTCACTGTTGGGAGGCTGTCCACAGGGCAATTTCTGTGGAACAGTCAATATGCCACCAGCTGTGTCTTTGCATATTTTTTGCTGCTGCAATAGGTATGAAGTTATACAAAGTTTTTTGACCTAGTAGAGAAGTCTAAGACAACTCTTGGATTTTAAATTTTGATGATATGAGGAAGAGGTCATACTGAGTTCAGATAACTACTACTACGAAAATTGTTTGTGTAGTTTTATCCACTGTGGCACTATGTGAATTTAGGCTAGAGTTTCTGTCAGTTGTGCCGTGCAGATGGTAGGTCTAGTTCATGTAGTAGTCTCTTTAAATGTATTAATCTTTAAAGAAGAAATTGTGTGCAGACTAGGAGCTGGGACTCATAAAATTACTTTTACCACACAATTTCTTCTTACTGCATCCCAGAAGAGCATGTACGGTGATTTGATAGGCTGCCATCAAGTTGAATCTGTTACAGATTCATGATGCAAGTACTGGATCCGTTTTAGCACACAATACTGGGGCAGAAACAGGCATAAAATGGACTGGACCGAGCCTTTAAGAGGTGCCCTTTAATAGTATCTTCCCAAGGATATCTCTGCACCAGGTAATAAAGCAAACAGAAGATGTTTTGTATATAGTGATTGAAACCTTGACTACTGGGAGGCCTCAGAGCATTGTTCACTCAAATCATGTGTATGAAACTTGCTTTTAGGTAGGAGTGGCTATTCTTGACTTAGATCATTGTGGACATTTAGTAAATCGAGAAGTTGAAAGTTATGTGTAAGCCGGCAATACTGGCGTACTTAAAAGAAGGAGAAATCTATACCTGACAGTGAATTATGGTGAATATACAGGTCTACACTGTGATTTTCATTGAGCTTCACGATAGTTTCATTTCATTTCTTTCTCTTCCTCCCCCCTCTCATGTAGTAGTGACGAGAAGGAAAGACAAAGGCAAACCTGAGCCCCATGCTGTTTATTATGAAGAGGCAGTAGAGATTTAAACCACATATTTGTGAGCAGAATGTGACAGGGACCTCATTAGGTACAGTGATTGTGAACCTTTTGAAATCCTTCAACTCCTAATTGCTAAAAACTTGAAGTACATTCCTGATGATTGCAAACTTCTTAATATCTTTCTGCATTCTGGTTATTCTGAATACAATTTGGCATGTCTTGATGAAACCTGCTTTAATTTGATGCATACAGAGAGAGTGAACAGAACACAAAGGAGAAACCTCAGCTGAAAGTTGCAATAGCTTCACTCAGCTTGATCACTTAGGAAAAAGACTGTTTCCTCAGAAGATAGTATAAAGTATGCATTGGCTGTATCTTAGTCTTTGTTTGACCTTTATACCTCAAAGAAAACCTGAAATAATAATATACCTGAAATAAAATCAGAAAGTGTACTGTAATTGGCAGGTTATGTTAGAGAGAAAAAACTTAGTGGGTGAGGGAATCTGGCTTTTAGCAAGTTCACTGAAAGTTTTGAAATTCTTAACCATGCCTGGAAAGCTAGAATAACTTACTACTTTTATTGACAGTGTTCAGAGTTTATATACATCTTCCTTGTTAGATTTACATCGTCCCACCTAGCATTTCATTTAAAGCAAAAACAGGACATGTGTGAAAACCTTCATTAACCCTATGTGCCAGTGATGACTGTGCTGCTGTTTCTCTTGCTAATGCTCTGACATTTCCCATTAGCAGTTAGCGGGGGATAGGCTATTTTTGGCATTCTGAGTTTAATTATGTTTATCACGCTGTTTACACATACTAATTTTGAAGTCTCATGCAAAATAGGTGTGAGAGGGAGGACAAAAAGAAATCTCAGAATATATTGAAATGCTTATGTATTTTGGAGACTTTCTTCCACTGTAAATACAGAAACTACTTGGCAGCTTTCTTTTTTTTGCCAGTGGTAATAGGTTTTCCATACATCCACAGCTGTTTATTGTGTGAACAGCTGACAAAAGCTCAGGCTTTCAGGGGTAAGGTGAGCTGGCCTCTGGATAGAACAAAGACCTTTAGTAGGGGAGGAAGGCTTTTTTCTCCAGAAGCACAAGTGTAAAGGCAGCTGGCAGCATGAGTGCAAATCAGAAACATATCTGGAAACTTAATTCCCCCAATGTGGTGTTACTGGAGTGCAGGGACTTATTTTTATCTTATTGTCTTTAAGAATGTTAATATTTAGCACATGAAACTGAATGCTTTTGTATTCTGCTTTTTGAATTGTGAAGTATGCTGCAATGCACAGAGAATAACTGCTAAAATGAAGGAAGTTCTCACACAAGTGGTGTGATTTGTGGTGGGGAACTGGGGCATCGATGGAGTTAAACTAGATTAAATAAATAAACCCTGTAGGTCTTGGATATCTTGGGTTTTCCTGAATTCAGCATTATGTGGAGTGTTATGGAAATACTCATTCAAAATAAGCAACCACCGATGTTTGTAAACCAGTATCTCGATGTGCTTGCTGTTTTAATGGTCCTTTCACAGCCATAATACTTCTTATTTTGCATGTGTTATTACTTAGATAACCTTCAAGGCTACTCATCTTCCCCTTAGTTTTCCTTTGTATCTGAACCGTTACCACAAAGCCCTGATCTAGCTCTGTGACTGCTTTAACTCTTGAGTTGTGTGTTTATTCTGCCGTTTAACCCTACAACTCAGTAGCAATGCTCAGAGAGAGCTGTCTTCAAAATGTTCTGCTTTGAAGGGTACTGCGTGCTAAAGCGTGTGACTGGGTTGGGGGAGGGCTGTGCTAGCAGAAATCAAATCAAGTTCTCCAGGCACAAAGAAGAGGAACTTGAGTGCAACAGCATGATAACAAGAAAGCAGCCCTACTGTACTGTACAGGCTAAATGACTTATAGAAAGTCAGCTTCTGCACAAATGGAGTGAGGCCATGTTGCATAATTCAACTTGTTCATTTGCTGAGAGTAAATTACTTTGCCTTGAAGAGCAAAACAAAAAGAAAAAGGTTTTATTACAACCTTCATAATTGGCAAACAGATGTTTTTGCATTTCAGTTTATAAACTGCTATGACTCTACCAGCCTAAAAGAAACAACATAAGCTTCTTTCTTCTTTAATTTGAAGAGAATTTCTAATACGATATGCTACCTCTTGTAAATGTGTGCCATTGAACACTTTGGGAAGCTTCCTGGAATAAAGAGGTTTAAACCTAGCTGAGTTATGTGATCTGAAACAAAATAACATTTATGTGTTTAACATTTCATTGGGAGCTTTAACTAATACTGAATATTAAAAATGAAAACATTTAAATTCACTAATTAGAATAAGTTAGTCTACTATAGAAGTATACTTCAACTAATATCTTGTTCAGTTCTGTGCCAGTCATAAGATCTTAAAAAGTTCCATGCTGTTGCATGTAGCAAGCATTGAGTTTAGTGACAGCAGACTTAGGCTGCTTTTACAGAAGGTAAGATGCAATGTGTTCATTGAACAATAGAAAACAGTTTAAGATTGGTTACAGACACTTTTTTTTTTTTTTCTAGGCTCTTTACACTTTTAAAATCAGCCTGCTCTGCAATTAGTCAACTACATTGTCTGTAAAGAGCAAGAGGTTGTCAGATTTTAGGATCCTTTTCTTAAAGGGCAGAGTGCATATTTGAAAACTGTTTAGAACAGTTCAGTGACTATTATGTATAGGGTTATCAAAACACAGCCTGCTCAACTGTAAATGATACAGTGAATTATACTATTCAAAATGTTCTTCTGTATTAGAGATAAAGCTGAGCTGACTGACACAGAACACTCATGGATGGCAGTCACTGCCCTACCAAGCTAAAATGACCTATCTCTATTGTAGACTTGACACTTTTTTTTTTCCTTTAATCTCACTTGTGCCAAACTCTTTGTCAGCACTGAAGGCACCTTTTTGATTATGTAGAGCAGTATTACTGGAGCTCCAACTAGTAATTTTGGGTTCCTGCAGGCTAGATACTGGTATCAACATGTTTCCTGCTATTCTGGGCCCCTCTTGAAGAACACAGTATGACACAAAAATTTCATCTGTTGCAAATAAATAGTGGATGAAGTCTCTTGTCCATGACCCTCATTGCTGTAGTTTTTTCTTATCTCATGGTTGGGTGTTTTTGTAGTTTGATACTTAGGTCTGTTCTTTTTCTAGCTGTATTTATTATGGGTTGTATGTTTGAAACTTTGTATAAAAAGTAAAACATTTTTCAAGGGGCATCTGCAGTTCTTGAAATGTGATCCAGTAAGGAAAAAGCTGTATGCAGCAGGGCTAATTCAAAGTTATAGTTTACTTTTCCTTTGCTGTTTTAGAACTGGATGGACTCTGTAGAAAGATGGGGCTGGGTTATGCTATGACATGTGCTGGCACAGTGTGTCATTGGACATTCCTGGTGCTAACATAGGTTATATCTGCAGTTGAGGAATATGTACTGCTGCAGTGTTGATGGGTCTTAAATTGCGTTCACATGAATTACACATGCTGAGGCGTATAGTGCTAATGTGGAACCCACTGAAAGCTGATTGATTGCAGAACTTGAACCTAGTTTTCACCAAACCCAGAAATGGTTGGAGTCGGATTTGTAGAGTATTTCCTACATAAGTCTGTGGACAAGTGTATAGCTCAACAGCATTTATGCAGCTAATCACTTGGTGCATGTTTGTATTTGTTGGCAGTAAAATGTCTTTTAAAAAAACCCAAACAACAAAAACAGGTTCTTACTGGTTTCTTTCAAGAAATAACTGCTCCATGAAGAATGAGCTTTAACAAGAGATTCTTAAACAAAAACAACACTGCCCCTTTTCTTTTGAGCTTTTCAAATCTTTCGGCAGGCATTAAGCACTTTTGATTGTGTGTTTGCTGGCAGCTGAATTTAAGCTTTAGAATTTTTGGACAGTTATCAATATAGCTTAGGCCAATTGTCTCCTTGGGTTGTGTGGTGTTTTTTTTCAAGTGACTAGCTGGATTTTGGCAGTTAATCCAGGGAGGAAAAGTAGTTCTTTTTCCTGAGATTTTGACCTCTCAGTCAAGATTTAAGAATATTGACAGGCATGCTTACCAAACCGATAGGGTAATAAATGGAATTCTTTAAAAATGGATTCTTTAGGAATCAACTGTTTTATCCAGTTCTTTCCCAAGATTTGTCTAGTTTAAAGCCATGGCCTGGAAGGCTGGTAAGGAAGTCACTCTGACAGTAAAAAAGTGTTTCCTTACGTCTGGGAGGAACTTCCTGTGTTTTACTTTGTTCTGTCACAGGGCACCACTGGTAAGGGCCTAACTCAGTCTTGTCTACACTCTCTTCAGATATTTGTACAAGTTTGATGAGATTCCCCTGAACCTTCTCTTCTCTAGACTGAACAGTCCCAGATCTCTCAATCTTTTCTTCTATGTGAGGTGCTCCAGTCCCTGCTGGACTCTGTGTCCCTTTGCTGGACTGTCTCCAGGAGAGAAGGAGCCCAACGCTGGACACAGCACTCCAGGTATGGCCTGAGCAGCCCTGAGCAGAGGGGGAGGATCACCTGCCTTGAGCTGCTGGCAACACTCCTCCTGCAGCCCAGGATGCCTCTAGCTGCCTTTGCTGCAAGGGCTCCTGGTTGCACTTGGTGTCCATGAAGACCCCCAGGTTCTTTTTTCAAAGCTGTTTTCCAGTTGATTGGCCCACAGCACAATACTAATACCTGGCCACATAAACAGAATTTCTTTTTTAGGCTGTTTAAAGAAGACAGTGTTCCATTTTCTGTGCAGCAGTACAGATACAGCTTGCGTTACTGTAGAGCTGGACGTCAGTGACCAGAGGCTTGCATAGCAGGTAATGCATCGGAACTTGATTTATTCTTGGACAGAGACTTCACACAAAAGGTCTGATCAAGACAGCGGACTATGGATCTGAACCTATAGTAGCTGCCTTTCTACTACCCATGGGATGCACTGGCACATTAGGGTTTGGATCTTATTCAGAAAGCTCAGTAATATTGTCCAGGTGCAGTTTAGCTTATAGTGAATGACTGCTGGGGCTGAGAAATCTTGTGCTCAGTGTTCCTTTAAGAAACATTTTGGGTCTTTATTTCCAGCACAGTATGCATCACTTGGGTTTGGGTGGGTGGGTAAAAAATCTTCAATCCCTTTACTCCTCAAATTTACCCAACTTTTGCTTGGAAATGGGGATAACTGTTGGAGCAGGAAGAAAAGCTATGTAAAATGGCTAGCCGTGTTCCAGTTTGCAGATACCATGCTGATAGTTGTAAACAGTGGTCATGTGTTGAAGGTTTAAAAAAAAACTTCTGCTCTATTTAGAAGTGTGCTTACTTTCTTCAAACTGTAGTTCTTGGTGAATTAAGACCCCATGGAAATAACTTGCTTTTTTTCAGTCTGGAAGTTCAGAATAGTTAATGGTGATTTTGGCTGAAAATGGAATACAAATTACTTGCTTATGAGTATCCCTCCAAGCTTGTTAATGAATGAGCACTTGCACTTGTTTGAGGTTGGGATTTTCTTTGTTATATAGGTATTTTTTCCTAATGTAAGTGAAGAGTTTCAGTATTTTGAAGCTTCTAATTATTTTTCAACTAACAATCAAAAAAGACTAATTTAACCTTTTCTGGTTTCAGAGTTTCAGTCTACGCTTAACCCCAAACAGCAGTGAAATAAACACACTTGCTTAAAAAGCAATCACAACTCATCATTTGCCCTTCCTGTGTAATTGGAACAATTTCATTCTTAACTCTAAGAGGGAATAGTTTTCAAGGTTGAATATGTAACACTGGTATTAACACCAATCTGTTAGTGGATGGGGATTGGAATTAGTCCTGCTTTTATTTGGGAAGAGCTACAGAATTACTTCATGAATTGTGTATTTTCTTCTCTGTTAGCATATTGTTTGCTAACCAGTGTTAGTTTGTTATAGCTGTTCCTGTGATTTGCTTGAATCTGTGCTTAATAGAACTTGGTTGCAGGTGACCCACTGCTGCTTTAGTTCTCACAGACAGGTCTCTTGGGGTATGAGGGTACTAATGTAAAGTTTAAGTGGATTGCCTCTCTTCCCTCCTTTTCTAGTTCCTCCAGATAACTTTGAATAAAGCAGACCATGGGTAAAGAGGAATTGAGGATATGTGTCTTGAAGAAATTTTGGTTATTGTATCTTCTGTTCTGCACAGAATAGAAAACTGCTGCAATTTTTAATTGGTGCTTTTAATAGGAGGCCATCAGAGAGCTCTAAGGTAGTTTAACCTTCTGGCTTTATCACTAGCCTCAGCTGAAATGGAAACAGCGTAGGTGGAGAAGGCTATCTGTCAGGATCTGTTTCTTGCCCTTTCTTTCCTCTCATTATCTCCCTTCCACCAACAAATGTCAAGATGGTTCTTTCAGATTCTTCCAGAAGGTGACTAAATCTTATGATGAATCTGCTACAACTAGATTGATACTTAAAACAAAAAGTAATAGTTGCAAAATATATCTGAGTGGCTATTTTCTGGTCAAATGGCAAAGAATGTTCTAATGTACAGCAGTGAATACTCTGAAGGCAAAGTAGTTTTCAAGGCAATGATTATTTGTCCTTAATAAGGATTATATTTTAATAGATTCAGCTTATTACACTTAGAGAAGTGGCAGGTAAAAAAATAGCTGCAAAACTACATTTCAGAAGTGAAATTTGATGGTCTTTTAACAGCAAATCTTTTCCTGAAAGTGGTCTAAAAGGTTCTCAAGTTTCCATGGTCTATGTGACTTCCATATACAGAAAAAGTTACAAAGTAAGTAATTTCATGCAAATGAAGGGGTAACTAAATAGAAGTGTATATGGATGACTTTTTCCCTTCCCTAAAGAAAAGTTTGGTTTTCTGTGTGTGGTACAACTCAGAAGCTAGCTTTCAAATGGAGTGGTCGGCAACTGATTGATGCTTCTCTCTGCTTTCCCTTCCATGTAGTTTGAGAAGTCACTTGTATTTGCAGAAGACAGGTAGTGCAGGAGGGATTAAAAAACGATTACCACTTTTTTAAACAGGTTTATTTGCTAAAGTTTACAAATAGGGTCTGGAATTGCTTTTTGTTGTCATTAAGATAAACTTTAAGTTCTCTTTGTTAAGTTCTCTTGAATTGAAATTTTCTTTAATTTCTGATTACAGCTGGGAAATACAGGTAGACTGGTTTAGATAGAAGGCTGGTGTATAGATTGAAGACTGGAAAGTAGGTGATAAAATTGATGTAGATATAGATATACCACCTTGTAGTCAAAGTTCTAGCCCTCACTCTCAGAGGAAAATTTGAAGTGCGGTAATGATACAGCTTTATTGATATTTGCAGATAATTTCTCCCAAATAAAATAGAAGGAAGAAAGAAAATGTTTTAGAAACAAGTAAGCAATGCTTCAGGTTATATGCTTGACCCTCTCTCAGTAGAATTCTAATACATTGTTTTCTTTGCAAATTCTCGTGTTCTAAAATAGTCTTCCTTCAGTAGAATTTAGGCAAAATTTCCTAATTTCCTACGGTTTACCTTCCCCCTTCACCTCCCCAGAGGTGAAGATCTGCTTGTGTCTTTGAACACTTGGTGGAAAACCTCAAGCATTTTCAGCCATTGCCTCTGGATGTGTAAGGATGAAGTCATAGCCACAACCTAATTGTCAAATACTCACTTCTTGTTGGGTGTATTAATTTAGATGGACCTAAGCTGACTTGGAATGTGTAAAGCTGTAGCCTTCCTACATACTCTTGAGGACATCTTGCAGCAGGTGGAGATAAACATGAAGGAAAAGGTCATGGTAGAGATTATACGGCTGACTCAAGGTGTCCTGTTTAGAATACATGGCAGAAATGCTACTGTTACTTTTAAAAGGATGTTAAAAAAATTAAGTTACAGAAAAAGACATGGATTTGACCTTGAATGTAATACAGAAGACTTCATGGTAATTAAATATAAAGTAATGTATCATGTGATGGATCATTGAAGATGTGTGACCAAGTAAAAATTTGAAACGTTTAGGATCACGCGAGACACAGAAAAGTATCTCAAGTACAGCCAGAGGACTTGTAATCATTACATTAGTGACAAGTGAGCTTTGCTTATTCATGTTCCCTCCATGCCATGGACATGTTTAGAAAATTTCACCAAACCCATACCCACTAAAATTTTACCTTGCATCTTGTTTAAAATTGTTTTAATCCAGTCACTGAAATTGCTAAGAAAATGTCTGAGTATAAGGGAGCTAGAATAAATTAGATTCTTCCAAGTTAGACTTAATTAGGGAGAATTCAGTTTTACAAGTCCACAGTGAAGTGACACAGTAGTGGCATTTAGGGACTGAAGAGCATGTTAATGGGCTTGAATTTAAATACCTAGCCAAATGAGGCAAATGGATGCTTTCAGGCCAAAAGGCAAAGTTATTTGGGTCTTAAGCAACTTGGTTTGGCTAGACTGCTGGTTCAAATATGTGGGTAGGGTTGGTTTTTTTTTTTTATTTTTGTTGTTTAGTCTGGACAGGGAAATTGCCAACTAATAGAACTCATTTTAGCACTTGTTTTGGTCCTCTGTGTCTACAGTTCACTGTCATGGGAGAGCAGTATGACTAAAAGGACACTGGTGTGTTTGGGATCTTTAGAAGTTCTATATGCTTTGTTCACTTTTCTGATCTGTTTTGTCAAGATGACAGTGATAGAAGAGCTCTTATCAACAGAGGATGCAAGCTGGCAAACCACAGTCTGTTGGCACTGGCTTGCTTGTGCTTCAGATCCTTTTCTCAGTAATTAAGAGTGGCAGGTTGAGTTAACCTCTGTCTTTTCTAAAATTTTTGGAACACAAAATAGAGCTCTGCAAGTTTTGGTGAGCAGATGTGCTTCTGTTCTGCCTGAGCAGAGACCCTCTCTTTTCTTCAGTGCCTTTAGTTTAAGAAGTTATTTTGTCCAGAGATTAGACTGTGTCTCCTGAAGTAACTAGGATGAAGCCATATTGCCTTCTTAGTTCTGTTATTCTGTGCAGGACCAGTAAACCAATGGGAGAAACTGGCCCACTTCATTTGATAGAAGGGGAAGTGACACTCTTGTTCTGGCCAGCACCATCCTGTAGGGAGAAGATAATTTGACACAGAAGTATTTTTCAGCTCAGAAGATATTGTGGCAACCAAAGTTGTGACAGCAGTTAGTTAAATACTTTGGTTTTACCTGTAAACAATTCATGTCTTTACCTTCTACAGTAATTACTAAGGTTGTCCCTTCCATCAAAAGCAAGCTTCTTTGGAATATGAGACATGACGTGAATTCTCAGTAGGAGTTTTGGCATAGCTTTGGCTTACATGTTATAATTTATGCCCTTGCATGGTGACTAAGTAGGGTATCAGGTTTTCAGATAAAATCTGAGGTAATTGCCGACACCTAATTAAAAGACTTGAAAAGCTGCTCTTTGTAAAGATAATTTTTAAAAGTTGCATTCCCTGAAGTAACAACAATGAAATAAAAGGGTTTGAAGTAGAGAATTTTAATTATTACTTAGTCCTTGAGAAATACGGTACTTAGGAACAACGAGGAGCCAATTCTGTGTAACTGTTGTTTGTGTTTCATTGTTGTTAAGTTCTTTGTATTAAAACTGGGGAGGCTTTTCTCCAGGAAAATTGGCCATTCTGAGGAAATGGTTCCCAAGGACGATTTTCTTCCCTAAAGATCTTTGGAGAAGATGACTTATGCAGGGTTGTGGTTTCCACATCTCAGTTTTGCAAAGCCAGTGTCTGTCATTTTTGTCTGATGGGCAGCTTCCAGGAGGCTGCTATGAGGTTAGGCAGCTGCCAGTCTGCTTTGACCTTCACCCACATCTTTTCAGAGAGACTGCCCCTTTACAAAGGCAGTGTGGATCAAGCTCCCTGGACTTAGTGTCCTTGTTGTTAGCTAAGACAGTCTTTCCTGTTTTCTACATCCTATCCTTAACTTGGGGACTAAAAAAATCTTTTAATGCATCAGTATACAAATGATACCCCCCTAGCATTCTGTAAACAGAATTAGAGCCTGGAGTCTTTGTTACTAACAGTGAACATTACTGCTGTAGGTGGTGGTGTTGCTATGAGGTTTAAACATCCTTCAAGTTTAACATTTTACTAGTGTCTTTTTTTTTCCTGTGATAGTAGCTTTTCTTGGATAGTAAATATGATATTACCCACTTTTTTGGCATTTGTTGGGGAAGATTTGAGTCACAAATGCCTCTTAATTTTGTCCTATAGCAGTTACGCTGCAATGTTTCAATGCACTTGGCAATCCTGTTTGTTCATTTTAATTTTTTGTCTTGGCAATACCACAATTTTAACTACTGGCTCTTGTATGTTGGTGCAAGGCAGCAATATTTCTAATTTTTTCTGATCCATTAAAATGTCAATAAGAAGGGGTGATTCCTCAGAAATGTCAGTTTTGAAAAGATAATTGGCTAGCAGTTTATGAGGTATATTTATTTTAAGTATCTGAAGTTCCTTCTTTGTATGATGATTTCTGTTGTCCGATACACAATTGTAAGGGCAGTACTGCTGGAGCGTCCTAATACACTGCCATTGTATATTTATATTTTATTTGAACCCTGTGATCATGACAGTCCTTCAGTTGCTAGAGTTACAGTTCTAATTAGCTGATGATGCTTCCTTGCAGGTTACTGCATTTTATTATGAACGTTATATTGTAGGCAGAAACTACAAGAAAATTTGTAGTTTGAACTAGAACAGCTCCCAGTAAGGGCTGGAAGATACTGTAGTAAACTGCATGTTGTATGAGCAGGGTTCCTGCCTCATCATGTAGGGACTTGACATTTAAAGGAAACAGGTTTAACCCTTGATAGATGTTTGCAAAACTGTTCTGAAAGAGTAACTAGCAGTATGTACCCCAGACCATGTCATAATGAAACACAGAGGTTGAAACTTAGTGCCTTATACTTGAAATTATGGGGCACAGTTTTTTTTATTCAGGGTGCTTGTGAGAGTTTTCAGACTGCTTCATGAGTGTTCACAGTGTAGTGGCTTGTTAGCTAAAGCAGTAGTAATAATAAAAAAAAAGTTCAGGGAGTGATGTTTTTGTGACAGGTCAGCAACTTAATTGACATGTGGGTTCTGGGTTTTTTACAATTTAAAAGTGTAGTGGGGAGAAAACAAATGTTACTGGTGTGTGTGTTTTTACGTACTGACTTCATACGGAAGCTGTTGCATTTTCAGTTCAGCCAGTTTTATCTTGAAGTTTGCATTTTAAACTAGTAAAAACCTATTAAAATTATTCCTAAAATGGGTTAAATATTTGGAAGTATACTTTACCCTGTGCTGTGGCCAGTTGGGGAACTCAATGCACACTTAGGTATGGTTTAGGCTGGAGTTTCACATACATTTCTTGCAATGTCAGTATGAGCTAGAGTTGTTCTCAGCTGCTTCTTTCTGTCTTTGCCCTATTCCTTTAATTGTGCCAGCAGAAGTGGGGGTTTTGTCTTGTGTGTGGCCTGGTGTGGTCATGTGGGTCAGGGAACTTACCCAATGAAAGACGGTTTATTTTTATGCTTTTTTAATGCATTTTATTTTTTATGCTGGAGCCATTCCTTGATTCAGTTCAGCATGTAAGACAACAGAGAGGAGTTTTAGTGAAACTTGAGAGTACGGGGTAGGGGGCAAGAATGAGTGTTGATGGCTGGTGCTGTCTTCTGCAGCTTCTGCTGCTACTCTGACGCTGAAAGTAACACAGATGAGGTCATGCCTGCAGGTATGTTAGCCTGAGGTGCTATGGATTTCCCAATCCTAATCATAAAACACTAATGGAATACTTTACCTCGTTTCTTCTAACTCTGTTCTAATCTGTGGGTATGCTAAGGCAGCAAATCTTCATCCAAGGAGGAGTGGGGAGTCCCCTTTGTATCTAGCTCATGGAGTTTCTCCTGGCTAGCTCTTAAATTACATTAGGCCCAGCTGCTGAAGAAGTGTTGTGGGGGTGTTTCCAAAAAACAAGATGGAAGGAGGAAACAACAACCATCCCATCACCCAAAACTAAGAGGAAGAAGAAAAATACCTGACAGCAAAGTGTCCCTTTCCTCCAGGTGGCTCTCTCAAGGATTTGGTTTATCTGTGGTATTTCTGCATATATAAAAAAGACCATGTAACAGCCTCACTGGAAAAGCTTCTTCCTACTCCTGTCCTTGGTTGTTGGAAAAAAAAAAAAAAAGATGTATGGTGCCCTGCATCCTGAAATATATCCAGGCTGGCTGAGAAAATGGAAGGAAAGTTGTTCCTTCTGCAGCATCTGTCATTCCTTAGGTCTTTGCTGTAGAGTTCATGTAGTAGCCTGATGTTCAAAGCTTCATTGATACACCACAGTGCAAGGTGGTAACAGCTGCTTGAAATCGTTTATCTGTGTGCTTAACTATCTATTGCAGTACAACCTGTAAATGTAGGTAAGGGGTAAGTTAAGATCACTTGAATCTCCTTTTTTTTAGGCCTCTTATGAATGAAATACGGGTTTGTAGAGATGACCAAAAGCAAGGTCTTTTGAAAGTGCAGAGCTCGCAGGAGAAAACTATGTCTTTGGTCTGCATAAATTAAATGTAAGAGTTCAGCTCTTAAATAGAACTTGTGAAGAGTTGCCAACTTTAAAAAGGGTGCAGTTTAGCACTGGAGTTTGTCTTTAAAAATAGTTGCAAGGCTAGTAATTTATATTTAACTGCAGTAAAAATAAAGATGCATATTGGTTATAGGAGCCACCTTAGCTTTTTCTCTTGAAATGGAAATTTTAACTGTATGATCTTTATGCTGAATCATCCTTTTGCTTCCCTTCACTTCCTTGTACATGTGTTAGAGAAGTTGTTCTTCTCTGGATTTTCTCTGTTGTACTGTTAATGTTTAGAAGCTTTTTAGAACCATACTTATCCACCTTACAAAGAATGAATGATTTCTTTAGAGTTTATAAAGTCATTGTCTTTGGTTGATTTGGTAGAGGAGATGTCTGAAGGATTTCTTCAGAGTTTGTGTATACTGCCACTCCAGTACTTCCCCATCACCTCTGTCCTTACCCACCTGTACTCTACTGCATGGTGTTTATTATTTTGTTCTGTTTGTGCTAGATCTTGTGTAAACTCATGTTACCAGTCAGTTCTAGCTGTGAAGGGTTTATTCTTAAATTCTGATGCAAAAGGGTGTACCAATAAAACAAGAAGGGAAAGAGTGAATGAGAACAAAGATGGAACTTGTGGTTTCACGGGCTAAATAGGTACATAATTACAGTGTTGCGTAATTGTCAATTGAAGTGTTCAAAAATGATGATTAACTTATTCTGAAATTAAAAGGCTTAAAAAATAATAAAAACCCCTAAGAGATAATTTTGAAATTCCATAGTTATTTTCCTCTTGTAATGCTTTAGGGGCTTGTAGTTTTCAGACTGTCCTCTGCTGCTAAAAAGAGCAGCTTAAATACAAACCAAAGGCCAAAAAGCGGACACAAATAAAACTTTACTTTTAAATGAGAAAAACCTGATATTAAGTAGAAAACCCTGAGAAATTTAGGAGTGGGGTTATTCTAGGAAGACTTCTGAAGATAGCAGAAGCTGCCCATGCTACTATTGAAGTGTTCAGCTTTTTCAGATGGTAAGCTTGCTGCTTACAAACCTGCTGATACTAAATGCTGTTAGCATTGTAATGGCCTGTAGACCATCAAATACCCTAGAGGAGCCAGAAACAGCACATGATGTGCTTCTGTGCTTTTACTTTTTACTGTGACCTTTTTACTTTTGAGGACTACTGAGATAATTGCAAAGGTGATATGGTAAAACCCACCCAATGAACATTGTTCCAGAGCTAACTGGAATTGCCCTGAGGAAATGTTATAAACATGGTGGAAAGTTAAATCTAAGGTGTCTGTCCACATCTACATTTGAAAGTAATTGTTAATTTCAATATTCTAACACTCTGTAGTCTTTAAAAAGAAGATACACTAAGTGTTTCTCAAATTGTGTTCTATCAGCAAAGGTGATTTAGAGACATTACTGGAACAGAAGAAACGGAGGAGGCTCGTGAGGAGCTATTTTTAATAGATCATGCAAGTACCACAAATGAAAACCTGAAACTAGGAAGGTGGAAGCTCAGTAACTGAAATCCCTTTAATGCTGCTGTCTGTTACCCAGTGGCACATTTTAGTCAGTTTATGGAATTGGCATTGTTAGGAGCATTAATGGGAGGAAGATTAATGTCTTTATAAATCTGTGAATCGTATACTGCAATGACAGAATAGATCAGATAAAGCAAGAGATCCTTTACAACTCAATTATCTATTAAATGTAAAAGAAATACAGAGCCTGCATATTTAAAGCAGAAAGCAAATTTGTAAACGTCAAGAAAACTAAAAGTTATGGCCCCCACAGCAAGTATTAAGTCATCCCCTAGTGAGCCTCAGTTTTTTGTGTTGCTGGATATGCTGATAAAATCTTGCTTTAAAATATGTATGTTGTAGCTGTTATAGTAGCTATGGGGAACTTTTATTCAAATAAGCGCCCTGGTGCTTTGAAGGAATTGAACTGATTCATACTATGCATTTAGATACTGGTGTCAGTTATGTATTCAGATAAAATATTTTTACTTGTTGCAGTTAACTCTTCCATTTTTCTGACTCGCCACCACAATGCAATTTGTTCAAGATTTATAAAAACTAACATAAAAGGAGTTGTAGAAGTTGTGGGTATTTGTTAATATTTGAAATCCTTTGCTATCAGTTAAAAATGATATGTGCCATATGTGTTGCAGTCTTACAACACTAAAATTTCAGCTCTGTAGAGTCTTGAGAATTGGAGCTTCCTAACAGTGGCGATTACGGAGGAGGGAAAAGGGACTTTCCTTGAAACCATACCTTAGACGGCATAGATGGCATGGAGGGAGTGTGAGGGAAGAGATGTCCTTTCTTTTTCTCCCACCCTACCTGCTCATTGACTTTAGGAGTACGGGTTGATGTTATAATCAGATTAAAATGTAGTTTGAAAAAAATTATGATTTAGAAGTCAGAGGGTTCTGTTTTGCTTTAACTGTCCCTGAGCAATGTCCTGTTCTGATAGCTAGATGGCTATCTTTTTGTTTTGTTTTCTTTTTTTTTTCAGTGGGGAACTTGTTTTTATGATTAAAACACAAGCATCCGTTTTAGGAAATCTCATTTTTCATTTAAAAGAAGGTAACAGTAAATTTGAGTCCTTGCCAACGCTGTACTTCTCCCTCTTCAGGAAGTATGGATGGTTTGGGCCATCTGACATGGTTACAGGAATATGATTGCTTGTGTTGTAAGTGGTAGTGGGGATGTGGAAACAGCTGATCAAATCTACATGTCTGTAAAATGCTTTCCTGCTTTTTGTAAAGAATTTCCTGTGACAGACTTGCACATTGCCAGCAATCTGCTTGCTAGCAGAATTAAAAATTATCTCTAATTTTACTATGGCATTTCTCAAGTTATTTGTTTCAGGTTTGCAACATCTGTAATGCTGTGGTACTGGCAGTCAAAATCGTTTTATACAAATATTTCTGAGGATGATCATTGTGTTAAAATGAGTGCCCTTTGCTGGGTGAGGCAGTGTGTACTGGATAAATGTCCATCTGAAACAGCAAAACCTCTTGGATGTTCTAGAAAAGTATTTTTGTATGGCATATGCTAAGAAAACCAGATCTAAACTTGATGTAGAATAGGAATCTGTGATGAGAGAACTTTTCAAGGTGACAGACTGAGTATGCTTTGTCTGGGAACTGGTTGCACATTTCTTGGTGACACTTGCACTTGACAGCGTTAAACTAGTTTGAGCTCCCGTGTTTAACTTCACTCTTAAATACCTCTTTTGAAAAAGAGGCTGGGTCACACTGAAGCTTTCTTTGATGCTTGTTATTGTTCTTGGTATTAGTTGCAAAAACAACTGGTGTGCGTTTGGAGGGGGAGAGTCTGAGCAGTGAGAGTTCGGTGGCTGTAGCAGAGCCAGAGCCTGGGTGCAGGGATCTGAAAAGGGGTCGTGGGCTCCGGGCGGTGGGGTTCGCTGCGTCGCGCTGTCTTCGCAGCTTTAGAATGGGAGGCGTGCGGTCTCAAAAGTAGCAGGGCTGCGTCGATGAGACGTGGAAACTAAGGTGACGTGACCGTCAGAAGGCTTCATTTTCTTCAGATTCGTAGAGATTATGGGAAATCATTTGCATAGCAGATGTAGCGGGCGGTTACCGCAGCTATTCTTAGCCTCCATCCCACCTCTGTTTTTAGATTTGCTTGGTTCGAATGTGTGGTTTGTTTGTTTTTTGGTTGGTTTTTTTTTCCCCCTTGACCCCGGAGGGGCGGCTCCGCGTGGCCAGGGATGCCGCTTGCTTTCCCACGCGCAGGGGCGAGTTCCCCCTCCCCTCCCCCACCCGCGGCCACCCTCCCGCCGTCGGGGCGACGAAGGGGTTAAAGGTGGGAAGGGGCCGGGGCACTATTATGCAAGCCGTTAAGCGAAAAGGAAGTGGATGACAAAATGCTGAGCTCAGCCGCCTGGCTCCCGGCCAAGCCCGGGCTTTCTTCACTACAGCTGAGGGCTTTCTAAGCTTCCCACCGCCGGGCTGGGCTGAACTGNTCCCCTGCCCATCCCATCGGCTTCACAGAAGCACCGAAGCAGCCAGGATGCTACATCACAGCCCCTTTTTTTTCTTAAATTGGGGGAAACTTATGTGGAAAAGTATTTAGAGGGTGGCAAGGTGCTAAGCTTTCAATTAAAAATGAGTAAAATTAGCCTGGTTTTGGATTTGTTTGCCTTCTTGCTAATGTCCTCTTCATCTCTGTAATCAGATTCAGGGCGGATATATGGTTCTGAATTATTATGAAACAAGCATAAAAATGATCATATCTGGAAAATATGCAGGCTGCAGAAGAGTGACAGCATGTTTGACTATCAGCCTTACTGGCACTATAGGTAAATGGAGTATTACTTGAATCTTTCTTTTTTAAAAAAGTATTTGGGGAGAACTGTTGATTACAGAGGCTTCTGGTTACTTGCTCAGCAGGTCCAGGCAGCTTCTTTGGAGCTGCTCCCTTGGCTTTTTTTAATTCAGTTTTTTTGGACTTACCTTTGCTCCTATAACCAGTCCTGTCACTTCTAGTCTTTACTAGTAAAGCTGCAAAACTTCTGGGGCAGTGTTACTCACCACACATCTCTAGGCAGTGTGCACTAAGTCTTGCATAAAACAGTCTAATCCTGTTGTAAATTAGAGATACAGGTTGCAGGACTCCTTTTGTATTTTAAGTATAAATCCGTGATGGAATCAATTTATTAACAGTTCTGTGAAGGAGAGGGGAGATGGGGAAAAAACCTCAAGAGAAGCCCCTTTCTCTTTGCTCTCCCACTTCCTATCCCGTAAATGATATTGCAGGTGTAGGTGGCATCAGTATAGTTACCAATTCCTAACAATAAAGACAACAAATGAGAGAACCGTCAGCAGACTGGAGATAACAAATTTTGAAACTGTTAAAAACTTGTTTGTGCAAGACAGGACTAGTTCATGAAATTCATTGTCAGATGGTATTGGGGCCAAGTTTTAAGCGGAGCCAAAAAAGACCAGATGTACTAGTATGGAAAACACCTTTTAAAATTTGAGACATAATCCAGTCAGTGGCTGGGGCTTTAGGAGTCAGAAGTGAATTTCTTCTGTATTACTGAGGTCCTGTATGACTCTGGGTGAGTCACTCTGCTTGTGTGTGTTGCTTTCTCCGCTGTCCTCTTCCTGCCTTGTTTGTTGGAGATTATTATTAAATTTCATGACTGCCTGCTGGACAGTGCATACCACAGTGGTGCCTCAAGTTCTGTCTGGGGCAGCCAGGCAGAAGTAATACAGTACTGTGACTACAAGGAAGCCTCTGGGTTGCCTCTGTGAATCAGACTAGTTTTACACCTCTCATTCCAGCGAGCATAATCTGGGATTTCCTCTCGAGCTATAAAATGACTAAGTCTAGTTAAATGCAGTGTAGGCCATATAAAGCAGAAGTTTGGAGCTTTTAAGCTTCCTGAATATTGCTGTGTATTGAGTAGAAACTGTGTGTTCTGGGTCTGAGCCATGAGAGACTCATTGAAGTTCTGCATTTCTGCAAAGAATAGGCACCACATAAAGCTTAACATATTGCTGCTTCTGACATTCACTGTCAGAGTTTTAATTTGATGTGTGGAGATGGATTAAACTTCAAGGCTGTGGATTTTACTGAAATGTACTCATTTGTTTATTTTTCTTTTTAAATTAAATTATGAATGAATATGGCAGAAGCAATCTTGGTTGTGTAGTTGGTTTTAGTTGGTGCTATGGTAGATAGTGTTCCTCATATTTGCTGTTTCACTTCTCTTTTTTGGAGACTGATTTTTCAAGGTACAGTGCTCCTTGCTCTTGTACCTCGAAGTCCCTTATTATGATTCATAATGAAAGAAACCTAGAAGCAGTTCAGGGGAGACAGAGAGGGTGTTTCCCTGTAAACTGAAGGGAAACATACCCAGTGATGTATCCATTAAGAAATCCTGCACAGCATGGCACTAGCTGTAATGTTGAAAAGTATAGAGCAGTTTTGCAGTACTGGTACCCAAATCGCAAGTTTGGTTGTTTTTTTTTTTCCCCATTTGTGCTCTGCTGGCTGATTGATGCTCCTCCCTGATAGAGGTCTTGTCTATCTGTTCTGATGCAGTATTAGCAATTCAGTACAACGTCATTGTAAGTTTGCAGGAACAAAACACCAAAATGCTTCTGAAATAGCTAAAACCCCGTGGCAATTATAGGTGTTATGTCCCCCTGTTAACGGGCAGAGAGTGATAGCCAAAGAGATCAAACTCCTAATAAATGCCCTGTGTGTACTAGCTGCTTTTGCTGGGTGATCCTCCTCTCCCTGACAAAGTATTAAATGACATGTTGTTTTTTCCTATATCAGCTATTTGGGCAAAGGGGTACTTGGGCTAACTTTGCCCAATGTGAAACAAAAGTGTCCTCGTCTTGCTTCTTTTCTAGAGGATTTAACTAAAAGGCAACTTCACATACAGCTTCTACAGAAACCCCTTTAGCAAGGGCTATGATTAAGGCATTACTTTTGCTTCCCCTCCTTTCCCCTGCTACATCTATCTTTGGGGACTGCCCATCTGGTGAACTTCTGCAAACAGAGGGCTGAGAGCAGAGCCCTGTCACAGCTGGTAGATAAATTAGGAATAATAAATAAGGCAGCTATTTGATTAGGTAAGGAAATAAGTCACTATAACTAGTTTCCTGAGTATTATAGGTGCAGCAAATGGTGTTTCTAGTTTTTCTGAGCAGAGCTCTTTGCAGAAGGTGAATGTGAAAGTTTATCAAGTGTCCCCTCCCCACACCCCCCTTTTTTTTTTTTTTTAATGTGCCATGGCACAAAAATGGCTTTGTTTTGCAGCTGTTTCTTAGTTTTCATGGGGTGGGGATGGAAATGCCCTTAAAGCTTTAAAAAGGTAGAGTTTTTTTTGTTGTTGGCTCTCTGTCCTCTCTGGTTTGGTGAATCAGGAGGAGGAAAATCTCTCTTGCTCGATGCTTGCCTTGATGGGATTTGGACACGGTAGGGGTGACATATAAACAACCTTTCTGTCCCATCCCATTTGCTGCGTATCATTTCCTTTTCCATCTCTCATTCCCCAGATGCTTGACAGCTTTCAATTCAAGTCTGTCTGCCCAGCATCCCATATTGCACCTACACGCGGATGCGAGCCATAGTGACAGTGTAATTGGTGCCCTTTGCCAGGAGATTCTGGGGGCTTGCAGGAGTCTCAGCTGAGCAGCAGTGAGAGGAACTGAATGTGAATGTCTCTGGGATACCCCCACCAATGCAGTGCGTGGCTCAGAGCTCTTCTGCACAGCGCAGACTTAACTGCGGGTGGCTGGCTTGACCGTTGTAACAGTTATTTAAATTTTTCTCTTAATGCTTCTAATAATAGTAAAATAACATTATACTCAGGGGACTGTAGCTAAATGAGAGAATGGAGCATTTTCTTAAACTTTTGAAATGTCTTTTCAATCACTGTAGAAAGCTTTTTGTCAACTTTGAACACTTGATTTGAACTCTGATTTGAATCTTGAGTTGAATCTTGTATCTTTTTGATTTGAAGTTTGATTTTGATTTGACCGTATTCCACTCTTTTGCCTTGTTTTGTGAAATATAAACTGCTTTTTTGTTAACTTTAGGATGTAAATGGCCCAGCTTATTGTGCAGAATGTATCTCTTGTGTGCATACCAAAACCAAGACACCAGTTGGTGTGTTTTGGATGTGGCTGGCCTGTGCTAGTAGAAGGCCCAGACTTAAGGAAAGCTGGATCCTGCTCTGTTAAACTCGGTTAAAGAGATTTCGCATCATCTTTGTTCCTAACTGTGTCTGGTACGTCAAGTATGGGTTATTATTTTCCATGAAACATGGTATAACCTTGTTCTAGCCTTGAAACGTATTACAGAATTCTTTTGTACAAATTCTTGTAACATATTATGGTACTTACGTCACAGAGATACTGTAGTAGTAGTACCTTGAGATACACCATCATCTGCATTTCTCCAGTGCTTTGAGATTCGTTTTATTGTAGGAGCAGACTGGAAGAGTACAGACTTGGTTTTGGCCAACTTCTGAAAACTTTGGAAACTTTCTCTTGAGGCTATTTCAGAGTATGCTCTTCAAAGTGACAGCTACTGCACAGATCCTTATCAACATGTTGTAAAGCTAGCTGAAATTAAAAATAATAAGGAAAAGGATTCACAAATTTTTATGTAGTGACTCCTGCCTCTCTGGAATTACATGGTGGCTCTAATAAGAGTTTATTGAAAACTAATTAGCTGCAAAATTGATAATGTAAAAGTATAGTATCTTGGCTTTTTGTGCTGATAATGGCACACTCCAAAAGAGTCCTCTGGAAGTAACTTCTGCGGGTAACTATGTCCTAATACTCTTTCTTTTCTGTGCATTGATGTTTAAACAAGTAACACAAATAACAATTACAAGATAGCGAGAAAGCAACATTTTTATAAGCAGACTTGTGCAGGTTAGGTGTTCTTTCTTTGCTCACTGCTCCTTTCCCTGTTTTGGCATAAAGCAATGAGATAATTTTCACATTGGCAGGTGGAAACGAAGAAAATTTTGTCTTCACTTCCCTGTGTAAGGATCTGTTGTCTGAAATTTTTTTGCTGTCTTCAAAATAACAGTTGCTTCTGTACTAGCAATTTACAGTTGTATTTCCTATGAACTAGTGTGTAGCAACATCTAGGCAGTGCTTTTGCTGCTACAGACTACTCTGTCACAGAGCGTACGCTGTTTAGTTAATTTTTCAGGTGGGCAGCATCTGCTTAAGGTACTGTGAAGTATTTGAGTTTCTGTGAGTCTTGCCTTAGCTGGAAGTGAATCGTTACATTTGGTAATAGATATTTAACTTGTTGGGGATGCTGAGTCTGAAACAGTTCTGACTGAAAGAGGAGAGAGGAGGTTCTTTTCGGCTGAAAGATTTGGACAATTCTTAAAAGTTTTTATGTTGAATGTGGCTTGTTCTCCATAAATACAAATTTCCCATTGAATGAAGCATAAAAGGCCAATCCCTGGTGAATGCTGGGTGATCCTTTTTGGCAAGCGGGGATGTTTCCCAGGGAGACTGCCAATATAAACATCTTGTGTGTGTGCTACCTTGGGCTCCTCCTGCTACCCCACCTCTTTCAAACAACTTCATTGGCACTGGTTTTGCCAGCCTCTGTTGCGCAGGCTACTGGAGTTGAGCTGGTGGTGCTATTGTTTGGGAATTACTGCCTAAAATTAGAGTCTCTTTAGCCAGCAAGACCTCCGTGTGGTGGGGAACACTATCTGCAGTTTGTCTTCCTGCTTCCATCTACTGGGAGGGGGAAACACAGCTGAACAGATACTGGAGAGCTGGAGAAAGCAAATGACCAGGTATGAGCTCTTGCTCAAACTGCTTGTTTAGAATAATTTGGATTCAGCTTGATTGTGTTTAAAGAATATATGTGGGTTTGTGAATGTTTTGTAAGCTTTTAATGTTTTCAGAGAAATGCAATCCTGAGTTTGGCTAATGCTAGTTGTAAAGGGTTGATGAAAACCATAGGTGCTTTCAGAGGTGGGGAGTGGAAGGCCTAATGTTAGAGAACCTGGTACCAAATGCTTACTGTTAACTAGTTTAAAAGCATGTAGGCATTATTTATTTCTTTTAAAAACCCTGAATCTTAAAAATAATTGTGTGTTATGAGTAGGAATGTAGTTTATTAAAATCAGGACTAGCAAGACAACTAGTATTGTGTTAATGATTGCAAGTTAGTGCAAAGCATGCTTGGAAGCTGTTGCTGTTGGTGGAGAGTTCACATTGTGAGTATTGGAGCTTGTCTATGTGGAGGAATGGAAGAAAGTTGTATACGATATACCAAAGTATTTCTTCAGCAATTAAAAAAAAAATGACACCTTTTCAACTACCTGCTTAATTTATGAGGTTTAATTGAGATATAGTCAGCTTGTGCTGACATGGACATAAAATCAATGACTGGTTTGCCTAAGGAAAAGGCTCTTTTTCCTTTTGGGGTCTGGCTATGTCTTTTTCTTTTTTCTTTTTTTTTTTTAAAGAGAAAATCATTAGCAATTCAGAGAGCAGAAGCAAATAGCCATTTTTAAAATTCATGTCCTCAAATGTTAATTTGATGCTTTGAGGCATAAATGACCTTTCTAACCAGCCCAAACTTGTCAAACAAAGGAACGATAGAAACAAGCTGCTTTGTTCTAATACAACAGGCTGCTTTTCAGGGAGAATTTCAAAACAATTCTGCCTCCCTCTTCTGAACAACATTAAATTAAACTTTGGCCTGTGCTACATTTGAATTTAGATGTGTATGCATCATTGGAGAGCTGGTGATGGAATCTAGACAACCTGTGCAAATTCAACCATAGAATTCAGCTCCTGGAGCCCAGGGCAAGTGAATAATGCTTTCATCCGTAGCTGCTCCAGCTGGTTTTACTTAGCACTGTAAAAGCAGTTAGGTGTGGGTCAGAAGCTGAGGGGAGCATTAAAAGGGGATTTCTTCTTGTCACAAAACTGAAAAGTAAGGGGGAAAGGGAAGAGGAGAGGAAAAAAAACCCACCAGCAGCACTTTTTGAAACCTTCCATTTAAGTGTTTAGGTTGCTGTATACACCCTGGAGGTCAGATTTGAAAAAGAAATATAAATCTTTTTCTAGCTCCTAGGGATTTCATTGAGACTGAAACTGTAAGTATATGCTGTACAAACAGGAAAAACACTTGGTGCATGTCTGCCAATTCTCTGTCATCAGATTTACCAGATAAACACATGGTCAGGGTGGAAGATACAAGGCAATATCAAAAATAAGTGTGTCTTTACACAAGGTAGTGCATTCTTTTTTTTATCTCTCAAAAAATAATTTAAACTAAATTTGGTAGTTGAATACCATTCTTCCCTGGCAGCTGTGCTTGTAGCATCTGAAATTAATCTCTTGAGAGACTGACATGTTTCAGAAGCAAGCACCTACAGTAGTAAACTTCTACTCTAGGAGATGAGTAATAGTAGTTGCAGTTCTTGTATGTTGTCTATTTTTTTGTCTTATCTATATTTTTTCTTTGCTTACTCATTGATTTGCATCCAAAAAAAAGGCATATCTAATTCTCTAATTTGTTCAAGCTTAAGAAATGGAAAGATGTCCTTTAATTGTTCACTACTTTTTCATTACTTACCTGTTCAGAGGTTTGTGCCACGTTCTGCTATATAACCTGTGTTGGCTTTGATTATCTAAAAGGCAGTCTTGCCACAAGTTTCCCAGACAGATGAGAGGAGGCAGCATTGGTCATTCTCAAATACTCAGCAGTTGAGCAGTATCATAAAATCCTAGGATCGTGTTACTACTGTTCATCAATATTTCCTTACTTCTTTTATGTTAGGGTTTATTTTGTCTTAGGGATGAAAAGCACAGTATGTTATGAAAACAACTGAGGACCTAATCCTGCTTCAGCAGGGGAGTTGGACTAGATGATCTCTATGTTCCCTTCCAACTCTAAAAAAAAATAAATTAAAAATTCAATGAAATTTAGTGAAAACTAATGTGGTTTCTTCAGCTTTTCTTTTTAGATGGTCTTCTCAAAGTTGTTTAGGGTAAAATGGGGAAGAAGATAAATACTAACAGTCTTGGTTTCTCTCTTTGGCGTTTCTGGCCCTTCAGGATCCATTCATGAAGGCATTTTACCTTGATAGATTCCCTGGTTTCCATGTGTATTGCATGATATTCTCGCATAGTTGGTGTTGGGTTTTTTGATTGCTGATAGATCAAATGTATATAAAATCTAGGGTTTTTATTTTTCTTCCCTTTGTTCTGATCCCTAGTAAGAGGAAGCTGCACTTGTGGCCTGAAATGTTGTAGCACTCAAGTCAGCTGAGGCTAAAACTTGGCCAAGTGCTGTTCTGTGTCAGTCACACTGAACCGGAACATACTACTTCTTACAAGGGTTGGGGTTATCTGACTCCAGAGGGAGGAGAAACAAAAGTAAAAGACAGATTATTGCTTCCAAAAATACTGAATTCTTTTTAAAACATCAACACATGAATAAACAAAAAAAAAATTCTGCTTTGTGGATGAGAACAAAGAGACCCTGTTTTCTACTATAGTGCCTGCAAAATCAGCCTGCAGAGCTCTTCTGGACTGTAAAGCACTTTATCAGCCTGCAGTCTTCGTTTTTCAGATCTAGGAACGAGCTGTGACTGCCACAAGGAATGCATATGCATGTACCAAACTCGTACAAGAGTGGCTGGTGGAAAACTTGAGCCAAGAGCACATAGCACAACATATTGACATAAGTACGAACAACGCTTGTTAATTATCCCATAGCTTATTAAGTTTGCAGCTGATTCTGGTAGTTGATCCAAATTGCTGTTAGACTGTATTTTCTTGCGCACAAACACATGTGCTTTTTCCTTAAATTGGTACAACTAGTTCAATTCTGGTTATACATATTTTTAGCACCTGCTAGGTTCTTTTATTTGTGGTTACTTGAGTACTGAAATAAGTATCTGAATGGACCTTTTGGGGAGTTTTTAAGCACAGTAGAATTAAAAAAAAACCCACCACCAAAACCAAAAAACTCAACAAAAAAACAAAACACCAAAACCCCTAAACCTGTTGTAATTACACTCACTGGCTGTTACCCAGCCAAGATTTATCTTCTTTCTGAGGCCACAGCCTTTTTCTTAAAGATTGGAATTCCTCTATATGCTGAACACCTATAAGATATGCATACAGTAAGCTGCTGAAAGGCTTCTTCACCTGTTTGGCCTTGAGAGTGTTTTGTGCTGCCATGACAACTCAGTCACAAAGAGCCTTGGGTTTGTGGTTTCCAGGCCTGATTAGTACAATGTACTGTAATTAGGAATAGGAAAAAACCCCACAGGCTCTTTTCCAATTTAAATATTCCCACTGCTCCCAGGACTTCCCCAGCTTTCATTGTGCATTGTTTCAGATTACTCATAATTGAAATATTTGTTTAGTGTCGCCCAGACACTGGGAAGAATCCCTGAAATTTATCAGAGCCTTTCAGCTTCTGAACAGCCTGGTTTTGGGGCCTCTTTGAGAGGGCTGTATGATTTGCTATGTGCCCTAAGAACAACCTGAGGTATTAATATAACATTTCAGTGTCATAGCTCTGTAGCACCAGTGCTTATCCAGAAGGGAAAACAAGACCACTTATTTTGCTCTTGACGCATTCTTCAGTCACTGTTACGTCTTTCCGGTGCTAGTGTAGATGGGAAAGGAGTTGATGAAGAACATTAAAGCTCTGAAATAAGAAACAAAACAAAATGGAAAGCCACATATGTATTTAATTTTTCTAGGTGTAATGGTAACTAGTTTGATAAAATACTTTCAGGGTTTTCCTTTTTTTTTTTTTTTTTTTTTAATGTGAGTTGTAGCTTTACCAAATGGCATTACTTAATTTTTTTTGACTACAGCTATTGTAGAAATGTGTGCACAGCTACTGTTTTGGTAAACAAAGCCCAGTAGCCAGATGGCAGTAATATTTAAAAAGTTGAGTGATATGGTTTGGGAAGCATCCAACTGGAATATGCTGTGCTTTGCCTAGGTACCTTAGATTTAGTACACAGTGGAAGACTTTAAATGTGTTATCACTGCAGTGGCTTGAAAGAACAAATCAACTATTATGTAGAATACAAATAATGCTTATTAAACTTGCAGTTGAGTCTTTCTGATAGATGATCCAAATTGCTGTCAGACTGTATTTACTTAAACAGATGTGCTTGTGCTCTAAATCAGGATAACTATTCCAAACCTAGTTATGCATATTTTAAACAACTGTTAACTACTATGTTTCAAATACTATCTGGTTTCATGATTTTCTAGTAGATTGTTTCCTCACTCCATTCCATCGTCCTACTTGAAAGGTTCAAACTTGGTACATTTTAGTAGCTTCTGTATGACTGGAGAACTGCTGTTGAGGGAAGAAGAATTGTTTTCTTGCAGGGTATGGATGCTCAGGGTACTCAACTGTTCTTTTATATTTTTAATCTGCTGGGCAATTGTTTACCATGGTGCATTAAAATATTCAGCTTAGTGGTTTTGTTACTTTTAGTTTCTAAAAGTAACCTGTAGACTAGGCTGGAAGATTCTTTGCACTGACTGAGCCACCATCAGATTTACTGGGAAGTCATCAATCAGATCAGCTCTTGGTGATACAGCTATGAGAAAATACGAAGTGGCGAAATAACATTTTCTAAGACCTGAAGTAAGTATCGTCAATAAATGGTGGCAGTCTTCTTTCTTTATTAAAAAATGGTAGGTCTTCCTGCAAGACTGCCTGCCTCTTCCCCTGCTTTTGATGTGGGAAGAAGAGCCTGCATTGTGAACAGTTAAACAAAACAAGCTGGACACCCACACCACCACCCTCCAACACCTCCCCCTATCCTGTCTAGACTGCCTGTTTCTCATGCACTGCTCTTCCTCGGAGCAGACATTACTCACAGGTTGTGCTCCTGGCTCCTCCGTGAGCAGTGAAGGAACCACCACTCTCTTCCTCTCTTTGTTTGGAGTTCACCTTCTGCTAGTGTTTAGACATCCTTCTCTTCTGAGGGCAGTCAGTGTACCCTGCTTTCTACATACAAACCTCTGCTTTTCAGAGTGCTGCAAATAGGAAGCAGGTCTTGGCAACTGCAGCCTGATGCTCCTCTGGGTCTGGGAGAGGCTGGGTGTTGCACAGGCATTCCTCCAGGATAGCCCTCAGCCTTGCTGTGGCTTTGCCCACTCTGCTGTCTCGTCGTGCCTTCACTGCCTTTTATCAACACAACCCTGTGCAATCCATAACAAAGGGAGAAAGAGTTCCCCCACACACCACTGCTGATGATTTTTCTGGATTATGAATATAAATAATACTTGAGTGCTGTGAACATTAGCAAACTGCCTCGGGTGTGTTGGAAGCTTTTTTCTGTCTTTTGAAGTGGGTCAGTGGTGTGCAGCATCCAAGTGTTGGAGTAAGTGGCTTCCTTACAGCAGGGCCTTTGGAATCCTGGGGTAAACAAAGCAAAACAAACTTCATCAGATCGTTTGAGGCACGGGTACTTAGTGAGATTAGTCATTTTCTGTCTCTTCATTACTCTTAAAAGAACAGTGAGAAGGGAAGTTTCCTCTGTTTTCAAGAAAGGGATTTTCGAGCTGGAGAACTCCAAGCTCTGAATCTAAACAAATTTTTTCTCTTTTATTAGTGCTTTTTAAACAAGGAAAAAAAATTAAGTAGTTTGTTTTCAGTAAGTTTTACTTCTGATTTCAGTATTCATACTAAAAGAATAACTGCAAGTCATATTTGTTGTGGGCTAGTCAGATGGTAGAGCATCTTTAAATTATTCCTTCTCTTACGAAATCATTGCATTACAGCAATAGGTCCTACAAATGTCCTCAGAAACACTTTGAGTTCATACAAAAAATAACCTTTCAAAATGTGGTAAACAGCAAGGTTGCAGGGACAGCTAAATTAAAAACAAAATCCCTGAAACGCACCTGAAAAAAAAAAAAAAGCTTGTGGCTTTTCCAGTGTTCATTTATTTGGGAAACAAACCAAAGAGAAAATACATAGGTTATGTCTTAATATCCTGGACAACTGGATAATTAATTTTTTTTTCTTCCACTTTTTCCAGAAGCAAAGTATTATCATGCTTTAAAAGGTAGTTTCTTCAGCTGTCTTTTGTTTTCATGGTCTAGAAGGTTTGGAATTTGCATTGCCCTCTCATGCAAAAAGCAAACATCACCCTTCAAAACCAAATGTGTGGACTGTGACATACTCTTAAAAAGACAATAAATTCTTTTTTCTGACCAGTTTATCTCTTGCAGGAATATTTTAAAAGCATATTAAGTTTGCAAAACCAGAATATAACAGTTCTATTTTTCTACTTCATGAATTTTATGTAGATGAATATAAACATAAAATTGTTAGCGTTTTTTAGAAGAGTCTTGGTTTTGCTTCACAATTTTGGTATTCAGATTGTTTCTCTCCTTGTGGACTACAAGGAAGTTGCCTTTGTTAAATATGCCTGTGGTGGAAGGAATAGATTTTGTTTGTTCTGAGTCTGGCATAATTAATTAATTTGAGCAATGACTCTGCTCACCCTCATATGCTTCATAGATTTCAATACTTGTGACGGTCCTTCCTCACTGATAGGGTCACTATTGCCTCATCTTTAGAGGTATTGATGTGTTGTTTGAATAGCTTACTGCCTTAGAAACAGAAACTTTGTATATTCCCATAACAGCGCAAAAAAATTTAAAAATTCTGTTTGTTGCTTTATAGAATATCTTAAACAGATCCAAACCAGAGAAGATTAAGTGACAGTTTTCATGTTGTCCTGATTGCATGTGAACTCTGTGTGCACATATGTGTGTAATGGGTGGAAGTGGAGGAGTTGGTCTTTCCTTGTGCAGTTCCTTGCTGGTACTGGCTTCTTAGCATCTGCAGTCCATACTCTGATCAGTGATGCATAGCAGGTGGCAACCTACTTCAGCCTGCTGATTTCTCTATGCTGTCAGGCAACGCAGTGATGCTCTGCTTTACAAAATTCTCAGGGTTCAGGTTGTACATCAGAGCAGCCTACATCTGTGTGTTGGGCGAGTAAGAAGGCCCAGTCCACTGGAGTCCTTTAGTCCTCAGGAATGAGGTTTGTCTACTGCCTAAATCAAGGAGGGGTAGGAAGGCCTTGGGCATCCTTTCGTATCAAAACAATGGGCTATTTGACTATCACATGCTTATAGGAGGTAAGACTAGATTGAGGCTTTGCCTTGCCTGGCCAGCAAGGGCTGTCTCTGCCACTTTCTCATCTGTAGATCTGTTTGTAGCTTGGAACAAGGAAGACAGACCAGCTGGTATTTTGTTCCTAACATCCTAAGGCAGCCTATGGGTGGGCTTCAGTGTTGCCACCAAATCTCATTAACATCAAAATGATCTGAAAACTAATTCTAGAGCAAATTTCTGGCTGCATAATGAGTGTCTAGTTGAGATAAAGCTTGTTTTTAGCTACTTATACTGGAATCTCCTTTGCCTTGTGGTACACTTGCCCTCCAATAGAGAGCAGATTATCTTGCTCCAAAGCAGTTTTAAAGTAGTGTTTCCCAGGGGGCATCACTTCAGTAACTTGGCTCTTTACTTGGGCTGCTTTGAAAGTATGTAATCCAAGTCAAAAACTGTATTGTGAACCATACATGCCATGTTTCTCTAGTTTAAAACTTTGATTTGTTTCCTATGAGGTAGTTTGCTAACGTTAACAAAATTATTCATATCTATGTAATAGACTTTAATATTGCTGCTTTGAGTGTCTTCTACTAGAAAGAATAAAATCTGTTGCAAAGGCCACTGCTCTGACACAAGTATTCATGTTTCCAGTGGCAAGAGTAGCCTGGAGTAGGTTTCCCACCAGTTGTCAAGATATGATTCCCTTTCCACTGTCTTTTGTATCAAAACAATGTAAAACTGTAGACTGGGGAGTATGACCCAGGAAATAACCAAATGTGACAAGCTTCTGGCCTACAACTACTATATATAATTTAGTTTATCTCTCTCTCTCCCCACCTCCCACCATTAGTCCTGGGGTTTTTTGGTCTAGAATAGCCTTAAGGGCTGGGTTACAAAGAACACCGTGGAGAAGGCCTAATAAAAAGTACAATGTTTTTTAAAGGGGGTAATGCTACTTAAGAGTACATAATATCTGAACAAACAGGCAATGAATGGCATATAATTCTGCACATTATGCAGCAGCATTAAATATACATATTAGTAAGATAGCAGATGCTGTAGTTGTGAAATTGCCATGTAAAGTAGCAGTCTTTAGCAGCAGGGTGCTGCTCTATGTGAGACTCCTTCACACGTAATGAATAGCTAATTTTGGCTCTATAGTCCATGAGAGACCTGCGGGGATCAGGGGAGGGGTAGAGCTTCCAGCAACGAAAACCAGCAGGATGTGCTGAGATGTGCTTTTAATGGAGCAACGTTTCTGAGCTCTTGGGGGTAAATCATGAAGAGGGATGTTCATCTGTTACTTCGTATTCAAACTGAGGAATTGTTGTTGCAAATGGACAAGGAAGCATATGAAGTGCACGATGCAGGGGTGAGATGGTGATCCGTTTTGGTGCCTCTTCTGAGGTGATGCAACCAACAGATGAAATAAAAACAAGCAAAAGTGTACATGAGTACTGGCCCTGAAAAGGTGAGCAATGTTTTGCCTCATTCCTCTTTCAGAGCATGTGAAGACACTTGCTGATCCAGTTAATGTGTGTCACAGATTGTGGAAGATTCAGCTAGCATCCAAGTCTGGCACTCGCACATCTCATGGGCATGGTCTCGTGAGAGGCGAGTGCTAGGAGTTTTCTTGCTGAAAAAGCAGGAGTCAACAAGCTTTTGGGTATTCTAGGTTCATGACTGATATTCTTACATGTTTTTAAAGTGTTTTTTGGAAGTAGTTGGTGTGATGTTCAAATGTTTATGTAGGAAAGTGACTCCATTTTATCTTAAAACATCATCATTGCTTGTCATGACCAAGCTAGGTCTGCGAATCTGAACTTCTAAGACTTGTGTGGAGAATTCAAGAAGCGCAGGAGATATCATATTGACGTTTGTCACGCTCTCATCCAAAGACTCAGGCTACAGAGAGGAAATACGAGGAAATTTCTAAGGAGCTGCCTGATAATGTTTGCAGCTCCTGATATCTGTCTCACTTCTTATCAGAGGAAAGCCTCCTGTTTGACTAAGTAAACAGGAAAAACCAGATGTAGCGAACAGTAATCTTTGCTACATAGTCTAATCTTTGAGGGTATAATGAATGATTTATTTAAACCTTTTCTCAATAGATAAAAATAACCTCATAGTTATAAAAGTCATAGTTGACCTTCTGGAAGGTCAACTTCCTTCCCATTTGACTGGAAAGGGTATGGATGGATTTTTTGGGGTGTCATTTTAATTTTAAAAATTAAAATGGACAACTCTGGCGTAGTACCTAGCTGCTTCCTTGAAATTACTATGGTGGGAGAGAGCAGGGGAGGTTTTTGGAAAGGCATGGAGATGTTGCTGCAGGGGACAAGACAGCATTCTTTCTAGATACTTTAAATTTCTGTTGAACTAATTAAAGAAGAGAAATCAATAGTCTTCTGTGTGATGGGCCTGGCTTCGAAATAATTCAGTTAATTTTGATGAGACCTGAGATAATTGATGGTGTTAAAAGTTAAAGACCCAATTTTCAGTTTACGGTTCTTCATCACTGTAACAGAGGCTAAATACAGAATTTGGCTCTTCTGTTTCTGCCTTTCTTATTGTGATAAGTGAATTACTGCTATTTGAACTGTTTCAAATAATAGCAAGTCTCTTGATCTGAGTATCTGGGGCAACACTAAAAATTAATTCATATGTAATCTTGTCTCTGTCTTGCTGTTTAAGTGTACTGTGATGACACAAGTGTAAGCAGGTGATAATGATACAATGTAATAGTCCAGTATGTCAATAAATTTAATATTAACTTAATCTAAAACAGAAAATAGTCTTTAATTATTAGTAGTAATATCAACAACTGATGTTGGAGGCATGATTCCTGTTCAACTTTTCTGCCAGCAAAGGGCTCTTTACTTGCATCTCTTTCAGAGTTCATGTAAACATCTGTTTTTTCTTCAAGAACTTGGAATGGTCTTCCTTTTTTTTTCTCCCAATTATGTGCGTGTAGGTTATAATAAAAGTTAAGAGCATACAAAGAACATTTTCTTATCAGGAAAGGTAGACCTGTAGGCATGAGACCTGCGTCAAAAAGATTTAGTGCCACTACAAGACCAATGTCTAGTTTGAGATAAGTAAAATCAACGGACAACCTTGAGTCACAAAATTAGTCAGCAATGTACTAATTGTGGGTTGAGTTTCATGTTCATTAGCAATCCTAACTCTTGACTATTTAAGTAGGCAACCAAAGCTAACAAAATGAGGCATTAACCACACTTCCACAAGTATGCCAATTACCAGCTTATCACAAATGCTAATAGTTGTATTTTAAATAGGTTATCAGAAGCTGAAGCCCCAAAATAAATGGCAAGAGAATGCAGGGATCTGGAAGGGAGAGAGTTACTTCATCATTTCATGAAAGCAGTTGGTTGCTTGGCTCACTAGTAGGTAAAGAGACTTGCCATCCCTGAGGTTTTTGTCTTCTGTCTCCTTGGGTTTTTTGTCTTCCCACAGTGCACTGTAAAAGTGAAATAAGTGGTGGTGGTTTTGTAATTGTTTCCTTTTCCTCTCTCAAATGGTAGTTGGTAAGGTGTTCCTTAGGTTGCTGCTTAAAGTTAAAAATGTTGTATGTTACCAGATGTGCTTTTTGCTAGGGTCCTCAACTAATAGCTTATGCACTGTAAAACCTGGTCTGGAGGCCAAACCACAGCATGCTAAATTCCAGTAACTTGCTTAATAAATCTAAATGACAAATTAGATTGTGTTTAACTGTATAATTTGTCCTCCTTCCTTAGATGGTTTGTTTTCTTTAATTTGCTTTGGAAGCTTTGTTTCCTTCATTGTGCAGTTCTGGTTTTTCCTTCTCCTCCTGTCTTTCCAAACTCTTCACTATCTATGTCTGTGGTCTGGAAGGTTTTGATTTTGTGGGTGTAAGGCATGAGTTTAAAAAAGAAAAATCTTGTGTTGCATTGCATTGTTCATCCCTGTGCATGTTAACAGAGGCTTGGATAACATGTTATGTAGTAACATACTATCTAGAATCTGACTGACAGAATAACTGAAGCTTTTTAAACTTCTGGGTGCTGCAGGTAGAGGTAAATATTCCAAAGAAATTCTTGGCACTGGCAAGGAAAGCCTTGGTCATTCAAGGAGAAGTAGTGTGTGGCTTTAGAGGATGAAGTGGATTCCTGAGTTGCTTTTTAAAGAAAATTGCATATTAATCTTACCTGCATTGTTTGAGGAGCAGCTGTGTGCTCTGAATGTGCTAACGTTGGTTCACAGTCAGTAGAAGAACACACATCAGGCTCCCCCACCCACACGTACCTACCCTTAGTTCTTCCAAGTGCTTCCTGTGCATGCAGCTCCCAGAAACCAGGGATACCAAGAAAATAGGGCTGGGGAACATCCATGATTTTTTTTTCCTTGTTTGAATTAACAGATATTTGTATTTCATAAATATTAAAAGATATGTGAACAACTTACACTAAAAATGATCTGTGCCTTTGTAATTCCATTTCTCCTCCTTGAAGCCTCGGCATTCTGCATCCCGTGTCTGGAAAAAGGTGGTGTAGGTCTATATGGAGGGGTACTAGTGTGGCAAGTCTTATCAGCCAATTTAGACAATGGGGTGCGCTAAGCAGGATTTATATATATTGACTTGATTTCATCAAGTAATAATTGTAATATTGAGAAGTGAATTAGGATCTAGCCTAGTAACAGTATGGAAAACTTGTGAATTACAAGTACCTGATTTTTTACCATATGCCCACTTGTTGTGTCGGTTTAGGCTGTGTGCCAGTGTTATCAAGGAAATTCTGATGTATAATGTGAGTGAACCTTTGCATGATTTTTTTTTTTAAAACACTTTTACTGTTATCACAATAGTTCCTTGGAATTACAGTCTGCATTTGGGACTCCACTGCAGTTGGCCCTGGACAGCGAGAAAAAAGATGCTTCCCTCGATGTTGGCTTCAGCAATGCAAGGGTGACTCACTTGTGATGTTGGTGGTTTTTTAGACTTCATCCTGGAACTCTTTCAACACTATGGTTTTAGTGGCTTTTTCTCTACTGCTTTGTCAGGAAATACTACGTCGTACTTCATTATTTTTGCTGGAATCCCGTGTAGTGCTCTGGTGACCGGAGGAAGTTGCTGAAAACATTTATCTTGCAAAATTTACAGTCCAGAATGAACTGAGCTCCTCCCAAAGTCCTACGTAGTGACTCTTGTTTCTACACTCAAAAGCATATTTTTCTCTTTTTACTTGTACTTTATGAATAAAACAAAGAGTTCAGTGAACTGACTTTTGCAGTAATATGCAAACATTTGTTAAAAAATTAAAGCAATAATTTTTTTTTAAATGCTAAGAATAAAGTCATTGCAAATATTTAGTACACAAGTGGAAGAGTAGAACCATAGCCATAAAGAAAGGGCCTCTTTTACTTTGTGGGATTTTCTAATGCCATTTTTCATTTGGCACAAGTGCAGCATTCATCTCTTTTTTTTTTTTTTTCCTCCCATTTTTAAACAAAAGAAAATGATTTATTCCACAACTAGTAATGGAAATGGGAGTGGCAGTTTCCTCTTAGACCAAGTATAACACTTCCTAATGGAAGGTCAGTTTAGTTTCAAAATTATATTTGCTTGCGCTTTTGCTAAGGTTAAACTTGAACTGTTTGAATGCGATCTTAACTATCTCAATCAGCTAAATGTTTGTGTTGTTGGAATGACCTAAATACAGGCATCATGCAGTAAAAAGTATTTCAGACATCCTGTGCTGTAAGTATGTCTGTGGAAATCCAGACACACTCTTTTCAGGAAGTAGTCATTTTCTAATCTTTTTAGGATCTCTTCCCAAGTTTATATCAGTGGTTACTGTTGTCTTCGCTTTTAGGATTTTATCCACTTCCCATTAAAAAAAAAATAATACAGTGGGAGTTAGATCAAGCCCTTATCAAGAGGACGAGAAAGCAGTTTTTCCTGATGATAAAGCAATGTTATGAGTCAGGTAGGATGTAGTTTTTAAAGGTTTTTCCTTCTTTCACTGATTTCTGATGATGTTCTGTGCTGTTCTGTGGTAGTTGATTTCAGTTTGTCTTCGAAAAGCCATGTGGACAATTGCTCTCCAGATCAGATATGGGGCTTTTTTAGGAGTAGCTAGGCTCAGTCACTACCCATTTTAAGACTTACTGCCACTAATCATGCTTTATTTGTAAAAGCTGAGCAATGCTGAGCTTTATTTGTAAAAGCTGAGCAATGTTGAAATGTCACAGAGCCACTGTACAAATTAAATTGAAGATGAACCCTAATTTAAGACGAAGTGAAGCTGATACAGCCTATGTGACATAAATAAAGGACGTGTGGTTGCAGCAATGAAGAGTGTGAAAAGAGATATGGTTGGACTGGTGGATGGAAATTACAAAACAAAACAAAAAAAAAGGATTAATCTCGGTTCTTCTTCTCTATCCCTCCCCTTAGAAATGAGCAGGTCTTGCTGGAGTTTTTCTTCAGTCTCAGATGATTTAATTTCTGTTACTTCCTTTTGATGGAGACACATGATTCTTAGTTGAAGATAAGCCTTTAACTGTAGATGTGTAATACAAATAACTTCTTTTCTTAGCAATAAGAATGGAAATAGCAACTTTAAAAAATTACCATGTTGCATCTGTTTGACAGGCAAGGCATCTTCTAAATTGCTTAAACAGTTGATAGTCTCTAAATATTTACTTTCATGAATGATAGCAGCCATTTTTTGTTGTATTGCTTTAAGGATATTTTAAGGAAAGCAGCAAGTTTAATCTGACCTTGTTTGGTTTTGTTGCACTTCCTCATTTGGAGTCACTTTCCCATTTCTGATTTTTACACTTATGCTATAGCAACTAAGCATAACGTCTCCCTGCAAATGTTGGGATGCGAAAACTAAGTAGCAGTAAAAGGTGAAATCTCATCACCTTGGGAGGCAGATACCATGGGCTATGGGATGAATCTCTGCTACCCGCTTCCTGCAGGAGGCATGCAAGGTTCTGCTCACCAGAGTCGAGCAAATTCCTCCTCAAAAGCTAGCAACAAATGTAATAGCATGGATCCTCTGGAGACTCCTTGTTCTTAGGCACCCTCAGTGTATTCCTAGGATGCAGATTCTTGCAGACTGTTTGCACATCCTGCTATCTCAGTCTGTTCCCTTTGCAAAAAAAAAAAAAAAAAAAAGGCCTGTGAAGTTGTGAAGCAGACCGAAGATTTGTTTATAAGAATTTAAATGTAGATTACTAATCTGTTTTAACCTCTTTTTAGCCATAACCAGTTTTTGTTATGGCTAAGTATAAACTTGAGCCTGATGTTGGCCTGTACTTACATTCTACTCCAATTCGCCTGTAAAGATTTTAGTGTATGTTAGTTGGACAGTCTGGACAGTGTGGTTAGTTAAAAGCTCACTTATTTTGGAGTAGCAACTTTCTTGAGTATTAATTAACCTTTTTTTCCTGTCTGACACAGTTGCTGTACCAGCGTCTGCCTCCTGGGCAGCGCTGGGCCCTGCATGGCAGGCAAGTTTCTTGGGGTAAACAAGATACAGTTGTTTTGAGAACCAAGGACGTACCTTTGTTGTCATATCATGTACCCAGGTGGCAGATATCTTGCAGCAAACAAGCTTTGAGACATTGTGTTTTTCTGTCGGGTTCTCACACCTTCATTTTGAATTTTCTTACAGTTTCTTTCCAGCACCTGTGTAGTTTTGATGACTCTAACTTCACACTTTTCCTGCAGCAAGCTGCTGTATGACAAATCCAGCCAGTTTCCCTCAGCTCAGCCTATTAAGTCTCCCTCAAAAGTTTGAAGCTTACTATATTCCGTGCATCATAAATCATAAAATGTTAGTTTGCCCGCATTCTGCAAAGCTTAAGATTTTTTCAGTATTCTTGATTTCTTTTTTAAATACTTACCACGTGATCTCTGTGGGGTATATTACCAGAAGAATTGTCATGTATATGAATAAATCTCCTTTCTGCTTGTGTCTCACCATAAACTGTACTTTTCTACCCATCAGCTTCATGGTTTCGAGGTTCACATTGAGATTTCTCTTTTGGCTTGTTTACTGGTGCTCTGACAATATGTTGTACTGAGGGAGGAGCTGTTAAACTCTTAGCATAGGGGAGCAAAGTTTATTTTAAACTTATGCCCTTCTAAAACAAACAAACAAAAAAACCCAAACAAACAAAAAACCACCAATGAACAACAACAAAACCAACAAAAAGGCTTGGGTTGCATACCTGATAGAGGGTGGCCTGCAACTGTGCTAGTTGTCTTGACCTGACAGGAGTCAGTCAGGATTCACACTCAGAGTGAATGCTCGGCACTGTGTTAAGCCTTTAATTGAAGAGACTCATCTGCTGCTTCTCTGTTTCTGCTTTGTAGCCATAAGCATCATTTGCCATAGCATCCTAGGTCACAATTTGAACATCACTGTGCTGGAGGTGTTATTCTAAGTTACAGCTGTAATGAATGCATTTTTTTAATATAGCTCTAATTTACACCAAGATGTTGCTGCTTTTGCTTTGCCCACAAAGCTAATGCTACAAACACCTAGGAATATCCATATTAAATGAGTTGGAGTGCAGACGGCTTTCAGGTTTTGCGGAGATGTGATCTGAGGCTGTGAGCAGTGCTGGTGAGAATGTCATTCTGCAGTTTGTATGGTATTCCTGTGTGGTGGATTGCAAGTTGTTTAACCACAAGGATAGCACTGAAACCTTAAGGGGACCCTCGAGGCCATGCTCTTGGGGTGCATGTTTTGTTCAGTGCCTCCACCTCCAGACAGTATGAGCTGCTACAGTTTGCATCTGTCTTAAAACAGATCAGATCTTCTGTGACAGTTGTGCAGGGCAAAGCATTTTGCTGTGTTACTTGCTGTTTGAACAGCTTCTCGTTCTCTTTAGTGAAGAGTTGTCTAGATGGATGTATCCCATCCACAGTCATCCACGATCCCTGCTTGGAACGCAGTGATAAGTGGCTGCTTTTGAGCAGCAGAGATGTGAGCAAGCTTGGCTTGAGGGGTTAGTCGAGGCATTTGTCTAATGAATATTATCAGCTGAATAGTTCTGAAACTTGAAGGTTTGGGTTGCTGAAGGAAGTCCTGGAAGATATTTTTTTTTCTTTAATGCAACTGTTAAGTTCACAGTGTTTGGTCAAATAAATCTTGCTGTTGGAGTCACTGGTACTGTCACCATTAACAGCATGCACGTTCTTGGACTTGTGCCAGCAGTAGTGAACTTTCAAGTTGCCAGTGGAGCATGTGTGTGGAGTTACTTAATGCTACTTCCACTCTCTTGCTAGCAAAAGTGCCAAAATACCAAATCGTGACTATTGCCTTTACAAAAATAAGTTGTGGAATCAGGATGTTTGTTTATGGCTGGTCTTCTGTTAGTGTTTGGGTGCAGTGATAATGCCAATTCTATTCTAAGTGGCAGTGCTCTCAAAACTTATGCTATTCTGTACCCTGTGCGTTCATTGCATGCAGTAAACATTTTATGGCTGCGCTTGTTAATGAATCTTTTTTTTTCCCCTACTCTGTTACGTTTGTATTGGCATGTTTAAAGTACTATGGGTAAGTATTTTGCATTTTAAATCAATGTTTTCTCTGGTTTATAAATAGGCTGTTAACATTAGCTTCAGGCTGAGTGGTGGCATGAAAAGTTTTGACTTCATAATAATTTCAAAGGGTGTTGTTGATCTTTTAGAGTGTTCCAAAGTTCAGACAGAATTGAATGTAGGATACTGCTTTGGCATCTTAAAGGAAAACCACTTCTTAAAAGAGAAAATTTGAATGAGGTAAACATGGTTTAGACTTTTGCTTGTCTTGGGAAAAAAATGCAACCACTGATCTAAGTTATGAAAAAATAGCTAATGGGCATAGTTGGAAACTACTTTTCATAAGTATTTCTTGTTGTTGTTTGGTAGGCAAGATGAAGCAGAGGCGTCTTCTGCTTTACACAGTGATTGTGTTTGCCGAGTAATATAGTAGTCTGACTAAATCTCAGCTGGTAGGCCTGTAAGTTAATTTAAATGACTGTTAAAGGTAGAGGGTCTGATTCTGATCAGCAATGTAAAGTTATGTAGGGGGAGGTTACCTGAGTAGGTCTTGCATGCTGAAGACTCTCCAGGTCCCAGAACAAGCTCTTCCTTTTTTTTTTTTTTTTTCCCCTCTATAAGTAACCTCACGTACTTCCCTCTTTTTCTGTGAACATAAATGTGAATGCATTTCCCTAACTAGGAGTATATATGTGGGTCTTGTAAATTACTTGGAAAAGGGTGAGTGGATCAATATTAAGGAACACATCTGTTTTCCAAATACAGTTGCTAGCATGTTTCCTAATTTTAGGATAATGTGTGTCATGGATGAGGCATGCATAGAGTTCTTGAAAGGTGCATCACAGAAAGCTATTCAAAAGCACCATTTTTTAAACTTTAAGGTATTTCTGTAATCCATTCTGACAATTTTATGTTTTCCATAAAGGATAAACAATACCTAATGGTGATGTATGGTTGCATTTCAATCAAAGCTTGGAATTGCAAGTGTGAACTTAAAGGGATTATTTTTTTAACCACTGGAATTCTTTACAGGACAGATTTATTTTTTTTTAATATTTGCAATGCAGGTTTGCATTTTTAATACATTTTTTTAAAGTCTTATTGTTGTACATTCATAAGAATAGCCTGCTTTTTTAAAGATGATAACATTTGTTTTGATATCAAGTTGTTGGTATTTTTTTGAAAAGGCAACTAAAATGTTTAACAGAATTTTTTCAGATAAAGTTTACTCCATAATAGCTTACTGTGGTGTTGCCCGAATCACAAATGAATGCAGCTCCCCTTGAATGAGGTTTTTTCTCTAATTTCTTTTTTTTTCTGTGTCGACAGAACAATCTCAGAATTTTGAATTCTAAATTACTAAGAGAAACCAAGGATCTGAAACTTTAGATTTAATTACTATTTATAGTTTATTTAGAAGTTGTATTGTACTCTTACGTCCTTGAACCACAACAATAATCTCAACATAATTCCACTGCTCACTCCCCCTAGCATTTTACATGGCTGTTTGTTCTGACAGTTTTTGTTCATTTTGTTCTGTATTTTTTTTAAAAATGCGTCTTTGGACTTGGGTGTATTGGGGAAGATGCTTTGTAACACCCAGTGACAGTAGAAATTAATTAAGCTTGTGAGATATTGTTGGGGATGCTTAGTGCAGTAACTTTGCTGCTTATCCATTTGGAGTGGTGGAACTCACTACTTCAAAATTTATTTTTGACTGGAGTAAGTGAAAGCTGACCTGCTGCTGCTTCTCTGCATGCCGCTGTCATTTCTCTTCTATAGTGCCTTACAGTTTGGAGGTTTTTTGTTTTATTCTAAAGTATTTATTTTTTTGACAAGCATATATACTTGTGCTGGCAAGTACTTACATTGTAGAAATATGAATTTTCACTTATCAGGCAGCTTTACATCCCAGAATGTTTTTAGTTAATGGATCGGACGCTGTCAAACAGATTTTGGCAAAATTTGCTTTGTAAAATTCACTGACTTCTTAATGCTTTCCTCCTGATGGCACTTTGGCAGAGTCCCCTTCCAAAAGTACAGCAGCTGAAAACAGTCTGGGGTGGTTTTTTTTTGGCTGTTAAATAATTTTTGGGGTATGTTTGAGGTGACATACCCCAAACAGAAGCAAAATCACTTTATAGAAAAGCTTCATTTGATACATAGTCTTAATGCTCCAACTGCTTTTCTATATGCATTTTTGCAGAACGCAAAGCCTCTGTGAATTGGGAATGTCAGCAAAGCTTGAATTACCACCGGTCACGTGCCGGTTTGAAAACAGTAAAACATTTTGAACTGCCGCAGCCGAAGGGACAAGGTGGAATATGCCTGCTCTATAAATAGCTTCTGTAGTGAACACACACTTTCCTGCCTGCAACTCTTTTGTTGTCTTTAAATAGTAATGAATGAGCTTTTCAGTTTAAAAGTGAAACATTAGTGTTCTTGGGGTGTTTTCTAGAATGGATGAATATTTGCAGCAAAAGTTTGTAACTTTGAGAAAAAGAGGAATTTTCCCTCTGAAGGGAAACACCTATTTCGAGTGAGTGCTTGCTGCTTTAAGTGGTCTGTTTCTTTGGATCTATTATCTTCAAGTCCCTGCAGAGGTGATTGCTTTTGCCTTCTTCCAGGGGCATTTAACATCTCTCTTCTAGGTAGGCTGCCGGTGAAATCACTGCTGGTGAAAGCTTTCTAGCAAAGCACAGTGCATCAGTTTTTTACCTGCCACTAACTTTTTGTACTTTGTTTGGAGAATATTATATGGTTAGGTTAAAATAGATTAAGGCTATGTCTGCAGGAGAGGAGCACCCCTACCTGTTGAGTACCCTCCAGTGTTGGAGGCAGTGGAGAAAGTGGCATTTGATGTCTGGTAGGTTGAATTATAACAGTGCTACCAGGGCTTCTAAGCTGAAATTTCCTGAATTGTTTTCCCTGGTGCATTGAAACCTTTTTAAAAGTTCTATTTACTAATAACAATTTCTTTCTTAAAAACACAAACAGAAAAAGAGAAGGAAAACAGTGTTTCATAATTACCAGGTGTAGACACCACTGTGGCATAGTTAATATAGAGCTTGTACATTTTAGCCTACAGGGGCAGCTGATGTTTTTGTTTAAACTCTCTGTAATTTAAGAAGGGTACGTTAGGTAACTTGACTGTATTATTGCTGTCATTGTTTAGACCAGGATCCATGTTTATAAATGTTGTTGCTTGTACTGTGAATTGTCAAAAAATCTCAATGGAGAGGGAGGGGGAGCCATGCTTCTGTCTGAACAGGCAGGCCTGTTGTTAACTCTAAATGTTTCTGGAGACATTCATCTCTCTGGGAAGATGTTTAGTTTTTTGTGTGCTTGAATTATATACTGACAAATTAGAAGTTATAATATTGTTAGAAAATCTTTCATTGGGCCTTTTTCTAATGGAATTAATAGGCATGAGAGTAGGAAGGGTTGGTATCAGGCCCTTTCACTGTTCAAGTGTTAGACTTTTCCTCAGCTCATAGAGGAGAGACGATTTTATGTATGCTTCATGGGAAAGTAATGTTAAAAGAAAAATATCAAAAAGAAAAATCTTTAGTGCAGTTTATTTGAGACCACCAATTCAGCTTTCACTTACTGGGAATTAACCTGAAATAGAGCTGACTGAGTTTTATCAAAGTCTCTCTTTTTGAGAGAAGGTGCGTACAGGTACATGCCATGACAACGTAAAAAACACAGGGAAAGGCAGTGCGAGGAGCTCATGATGCGAGGGGCAATGCCTCTCCATTCTCCATGCAAGTGTTGGGTGGAGACAAGAGGAAGACTACTGCATACTCCTGGGCTGGTTGGTCCACCCTGCTTCCTCTCAGTGCACTTTGCAGTTTATGGCCTCTTCAGCCTCGACTCTTAACTACTTCAGCGGTAAACATCCTCTTGCAAAGTCGAGGTTAGTGTGTGCCTATGACCTTCAGGGTAGAGTATCCAAGTACTGCAGCTGAATGTAATCCAGACAACGGTGCAGACTGCACAGCCTGCTCTGAAACATACAGTGTAAACAAATGGAAAAAATGAGTGAGTTTCTTCCTTGTTTCCTGTAACTTGAGGAGCTTTTAAAAACAATTGGGGATACAGCATTTTGCTCTGGATCTGTGTATATATGTCTTTTTTTCCCCCACCTAATTTTCCCGTGATACTGCTTCCTACAACACATGTTTGTTGTATCTCAAGAACACTAAATCAGTTTTGGACTTTGAGAGACTGGTTTAATACCTTGTAGTGTCCATCCCAGATTTTATATGCACTATCTGTTCAAGTCTAATACTGGTATGATGTAAGAAATATAGTTGTATTGCCCTGTATCTATGCCTCCGACTTTATCCTTGAGCCAGAATTTATGTCATGCTTATGTAAAATCCAAAAGAAACCCCCAAATTCTGCTAGTCAGTGATAAAGTATTGAGAGCCAAACCTGAGCAAACAGATGCGGGTTTAGGTCAGATCTTCAGAGTTTAAGACCTTGGTTCAACAGGGTGCTGTGTCGACTAGTGGCATCTTTGTTTGCTGAAGTGAATGTTTTACAGTATAGCCTTACTTCTTACAATACAAGAAAACCTAGCTCTCTTGCCTTGTGCTTTATTATGCTGAATGGAAAACAGGACCCTAACGCAGACTTCTGAAACATTGCACTCTGGTCTTATTCAGTATTATGAATCTGATATCCTGTGTATTGCTAACTGCCGCAGTTTCCGTCTTCAAAGAGCTACACAAACATAGCTGTCCTACTGGATTGCTTGGGTGAAGTGGAGCTTTAACATGAGCTCAGCGGTGGGAGAGGTGAAAGCAAAGAGGTTAAGTGACTTGTGTCAGTGAGTGAGTGTCAGAGTTGAGAGTAGGACCTGGGTTCGTGCCACTAGAGTGCACTACTTCCCTCTTACTTAGTGAGAGAATGGTTAAATTTGCTGGTAGGTGCTGCAGGCTCTCTGGTGGGGGGTTTGGAAAATTGCTGCCAACTTGCTATGTTACTGGCAGTTTCACATTGGTCTTAATCGGATGCAGCTCTCTTCTGCAACTGTCATTTACTAAATAAGTGCTTTTCTTAATTTCAAACTTCTATAAATCTTGCGATGGAATGGCAAAGGGGGCTTGCTAACTAGCTTTTTAACCCCCCTTTGATTTTACTGGAGGTGAAAATGGTATGTATTAAAGAAAGGGTTAATCATATTTGTAATTAAAGTAAGTTCTTAAGATATTTCTCAGATATAGATGATGGCACTTCCTTTATTAACAAAATGTTCTTGATAATGATATATAGTATTTTACTTACACTATTAACTTAACTTTTTTCCCCTGCACAGGTTTCCACTTGAGTGGCACAGTGACAGAGCCTGCAATGCAATCGGAGCCAGAAACTGTTTGCAATGTAGCTATCAGCTTTGATCGTTGCAAGATTACCTCAGTGACCTGTAGCTGTGGAAACAAGGACATATTTTATTGTGCCCACGTTGTGGCACTCTCTTTATACCGGATCCGCAAGCCAGATCAGGTCAAACTGCATCTTCCCATTTCAGAGACACTCTTTCAAATGAACAGAGACCAACTACAAAAATTTGTACAGTATTTGATCACAGTGCACCACACAGAAGTTTTGCCAACTGCTCAAAAATTAGCAGATGAAATTCTTTCTCAGAATTCAGAAATCAATCAAGTCCATGGTGAGTTTGATACTTGTTATTCCTTTTGCTTTGTTCCCTCTTTGGTTTTGAGCTTTTTTATGGCATTCAGGAGAGTGACCTGCTGAGGTCCTTTCCAGCTGGAATTATTCTGTGTTTCTATGTTGTTTATGAGAAAGGATTCTCTTATTGAACCTTTACTTCGGGATGTTTAGAAAGCAGTACTTTTTGGCAAAAAGAAAAGAATTCATAAGCAATGAGCTTCATGTGTCCAGCACTGCTAATATGTGGCCTGATCTGCTTCATGCTTGTATTTTCCAGTTATGAAAAACTGAGTAGCAGTGTTCTTTGGTTTAGCCACATTGCTTAAAGGAACTATCTTCCTAACTTATCAATGACATCTTTTTGTTATTCTTTTTGAACTAATCTTCTGACATTTTGATTGTGTAACTTTAATGGCAAAGCATAAAAGCAAGTAGGTGTTACTGGTTTTTGTAATTCATTAAATATACTTTTATTATCCTTTGGGATTTGCTTTCTGTATGAAGTCAGGAGAAACAGAAAACCTGTATTTCAATGACCTTTTCCTGTTTGTGCTGCAGCAGCCTATAGCATCAGCAAAGGTCTTGATCTTTCTTGCTCTTTCTGCTGTACCTGGTTTTAGTGCTCTCAGTTTCTTGTATGGAACATCTTATGTTTGTTGAAGGGTGCTGGGTGTGACTTGGGGCTTCTGAGGTGGTTTTTCTGTGGATCCTGCTGAACTGAAAGTGGGTAATTGTGGGTTGAGCCAACCCAGCTAGTTTATTAGAGTCCTGTGTTCCTGTAAGGTCACCAGATAGAGATGTCCTCTAAGGTGACCAGACTGTAAGTGTAAGAGCAGCTTAGAGGGGAAGAATAAGTTATCTAAATATCTAAAAATACCTTTTTTGCTTGTTTGTTTGTTCATTGACAGGAACAGTTCTTGTGTGTTAGCTATTTAAGAGTGATGACCACGATTCCAAAGAATTTGTAATACAAACACAACCAAGCTGCTTGATGTTAGGGAAAGAAAAACACGTGTGTGTTAAATACAGTATAGGGAGAACAAAAGGGAGTCTTTCCAATAACAGCAGTCATCTGCAGCCTAGCCACTCTCCTCAGGGTCTGGTGACCCTGGCAGGCGCAGGCAGGCGGTGCTGCAAGAAGGTGAATTTCAGGAGCGGTGCTCTCTTTTGACTTTGGGGGGCTATAGGGATGTGGCCAGAGGCAAGGTGGTTGCTCTAGTTGTTATGAAACGTAATGAGAGGGTGACTGGCAGAGCTGACTGCTGGTGATGGAAAGAAAGGGAAGCTAAAAAAGTGATGCAGGACATTAGGCAATAGAGGAAGATGCTCAGATATTGTAAGCTGATGGCATATGGAGCATGAGAGTTTGTAACAGCCTGTGCATAGGGAATTGGGTAGAAGGAATAATTTTGAGAAAGGGGCGCAAAAGATTCAAACTGTCAAGGATGATTAGAAAAGGGGAAGGCAGGGGTCGAAAGGAAGGACAGATGGTGGCTATATATGGCTGTATTAGCTATACTACTATCGCTAATGTAAGAGAAGCAACAAGCTGTTGCAGAGAGTGATTAACTTGATCAACATTAAGTCTGTAATTATACTAATCATAGGCATGTTAGTCTTTGTCAGCTATTTTCTTATTGTCAAAATATCTCATTACTCATTACTACTTAAAGTATTTTTAGAGAGATATTTGATGTTTGTATCACAGCCCAAGTAGCAAAAGAAATAGGAAACAAAAGTAATTGATGGCCAATTATGAAACTTCACAATGAATTTTGAGTAGGGTAGTTTAAAAATACCCACAAAACTAAAATGCTTCTTAACACGTGTTGCTCTTTTCCTAGTAAATGAGATTGCAGTGCATCTTTACTGACTGTTGGTGTTTCTTAATAAGATACTAAAAACTGAAGGAGAAAATCCAGGCAGCATAAGGAAATAAACTGTTATTATCAAAGAAAGCTGCGTTACAGAAGAGGATCTGTAATCTCCTGGTTTTCCTCTGAATCTCATAAAGCAGTGGTCTGGGGGTTTTTTAATATGCTTGTAATGTTAAAAAATGACAGGATTTTTTTAAGGAAAAAGTTAGTTCCTCTGATTATATAGCAAGTAAGTGTTCTTCTGGGGTTCATACTGTAATTCTGATCTTTAATCAAATTCCTTAAATTAAGAATAATAAAGTTAACCAAAGGAGATCTACGAAAAATAACCAAAACAAATCTATTTCTGGTTCTAATAGCACAGGCTGGTCAACATAAGATTACCGTTCACTCACTCATGTCTTCTGTGCTACAGATGTTCAGGTTGTAATACAAAACTGTCTTGTAGACCTGTCTTGTGCTAAACAGTTTAACCTCACTAAACTAATGTTTGAAGAGGAATTATATTGAACACTGCTTGAAGACACAGGTAAGTAAGAGGAAAAACTTATAAAAGTAAGAGGAGACCTGGCACAGAAACACCGGAAACGGTTTGATCAAAGGAAAGACCTGAATCTGGAGCTGGATGAGGAAGATGGAAGTTGTATGAGAACTTGGATGAGGATGTTCTTTTCAGTGTTACTTTCAGGGTTTATTTACATAAAACTTTGATTTTTTATTTTTTATTTTCTCTTATGGTGGCTGTACTAGTTCTACTTTTCATGTGTTTCCAGTGATAGGCAAAAAAAATCAGCTCTTGAATACTGTTTATTTGTACATAATGATCTGGGATTTGAAGAGCTTTGACCACAAAGTCTTGTTGACTTGCTAATGAGCTGTCTAGGGAGGCGGAACAACTCTGCAGTACTCTCCTCTTAGAAAAGGTGAATTGGGTAATTGTTCATTTGCTCAAAATTCTGTCTTGCGCAGCATTTGATGGCTGGCTTTGGCCACTTTTCCTTGTGCGGGAGGTTACTGGGGGAACTAGTGAAGTGACTTACCCTGATGTCGCTTATCTTTTGAAATGACAAATCCTTTTAAGTTCCTGGCTGAATAGAAATGATGCAGTATACTTTCTTGCTTCATGGCTGAGCGTCAGGGCAGGAAAAAATAAGAGGAGGCTGTTAGAGGAACAGGAATGTGTTGTCTGTTCATTAACTTCTTCAGGACAGCAGACTGATTTGTTGGGAATCCTGTTTTGTATCTGCTGTGCTAATTTTCACATGGTGATGTTTACAAGAGGATTTTGCACATCTTTAAAGCACAAAAGCACCTCTTACATTTGAGAAGATTTGTTGTGTTCTGATTTTCTCATGTGACACGGCTACAGCTGTACATGTTCCTGATGATTGCAGAACTGGAGATCTGAAAGGTCTAATCTTCTATACTGAAGGCAACTGTAGGTATTGATACTGCTACCCTGATGTCTCTCCTGTATAACTCTTGGCTTCACATTGGGTTTCAGTTTGGGGCTGCTGACTCAGGAAGCTGGATGTAGATTTGGACCCTGCTAAGCTGAGTCTTTTTTCCTCCCTGTTAATTTTTGTACCATTGTAGCAGTGGAAGCTGGCAGGTATGTGATGCTATGAAGAGAACAGTCAGGATGACGAATTATCAGCCAGGTTTGTCATCTTGGATCTGTCTTTCCTTAAGTATGAAACTTTCGCTTAAGTGAATTAGTTTGAAAGTCCCTGGGAATTTAAGTGGAAATAGGAAAATAAAGGCAAGATTTGAGGGGCGGGGGGGGGAGGGTGAGGGAGGGNAGGGAGGGAAAGTATGTTTGCATATTTAGGACATATTAGCATTGATTTGTTATTATGTGCATAGTGAAAAAAGGTCTGTCTTTTATTGGCATAAGGACAGCCTAGCAAACAATTTCATTTGACCTTTTAAGCTGTACTGTTTCTTTCCTGAGTGTTTAGTGCTGCTGTTGCAATCTCTGCCCCTTAAAGAACTCTATGGGCTTCTCCAGACTCTCCCATTTTTTGACTCATGATACGAGTCACTCACCAGCACAAAACCACATGCAAATGAACTGAAATTTAAGAGTGAGCACCTTGGAGAAAGTGGCTTAAGTACATTTGTCCTCTAAGAAACAGAAGTACCTGGGCGGTTCTGTATTTGTCCAGACAGATCTAGGTACATCCTCTGCAAACTTTAATCTGTAACATACTAGGAGTGATGGTGGAGGCATTCAAGAAGGAAACACGTATCAAAAAATTGCTTTAAAATAAAATTTCAGAGTAGCTATTGCTGTTCCTATATATTATAAGTTCCAAATGGCAATTGGAGGTACAACTAAGTATGTCTTAATATCAACTGAGTGTCAACTGAAATGATGGGAATTTTAGTGGAAAATTCTAGGCTAGGAGAGGGCTGAACAACAGAATACAAGGTATTGTTGATCTACGAGGAAAGGGAAAGTTTAATGTTAAAGAAGATGCATTATTGAAAACATTATGGAATGTTTCATATGTCCCTTCTTAAAATGGCAAAATTGATTGAGATTAGTTGCAAAAGAAGAATGTAGGAAATAGCAGATGAGTTTCCTTTCAAGAGGATGAAAATGAAGGGCTCTAATGTTTAGTACAAGGATTGTTTAGTGAACCAGAATGGGAAGGAAGTAACAACATAACTAGCAAAAACTAGAGAAATTTCAGAAACCCAAGTACATTGATAGATGCAAATAACATTAAAAAGTAATTTATGATATTCATATTTTTAGGAAGGGTTTGCCCAGACATATTAAACATTAAAATAGAACTTGTTATATAAAAAAATAAATAAAGAGGGTTTTTTTGAGACATGGAAGGTAAAAATAAATAACAATAACATATGCTAGTCTGTACTGATAGGGAAATTGTTTTATCTACCGCACAAAGCAGACTTTGAAACTTCTTGCTATATAGTGTTTGTGAGACCTGGGTTTTAGCAGGAGAGGTTAGCTATTATCAGCAGATAAGTTTATGCTTTTTGCTGTATGTGCATATGGAAGGGAGAGAATTTTTTGGAAGTTAAAAACATGTTGGATGTTTATTACCTTTCTTCAGTGACTTAAAGTAGCCTGTCTTGTCTGCATCTTCTCTGTTGTTAGCGCTGGCTGTTTCACAGCAGTTGCTGTTTTTCTTTGATGCTGTGTACTGCTGAACAGGTGTTATATTCCACCCAAGAGGTCTGAAATGAAGTACAAGATGAAGTGACTTATGTCTAAACTTTGAATCATTTGGGGAATCAAAGGCATAATAATATTTTTGAATCATTAATTTTATGATCATTGGTTTTACGTAATTATTGTTTAGAATAATTCTGAGCACACTAAGTTTATAAAACCAGTTACTATGCTGTTGTGAATCAGAGTACAGTAGTTTTGGTTTCTAGCTGGGACCAATCAGTCTTTGTGTAGTACTCAGTAAGTCATGCTTTTTATTTGTTTGGGGTTTTTTTCCATATCTTCTCCTTAATGCTGTCATGGGATGACACTTAATAAAATTAAACTGGTCTACTGTTAATTTGTATACTTAAATTAGTAAGATTATAAAATGAAGTTCAAAATAATTTCAGTATTGCTATGAGTATGTGATTTGGCTCTTGTGATCAACTCTTGTGATACTTCAGAAATAAGCATCAGGGAAGCATACGGCTTTCTGTTGTTTTGACCCGTTTTCACTGTTGATCTTCACTGTTGCTCCTTGGTTTGCTTCTGCTTACTTTTTGAGGACAAGTTCGCTGTATACAACATCACTTCTTGAATGTGGTTGCTCGTTTTGAAAGCAGTTGCTCTTACAATTGCTATGTAAATGATCAAAGTGTTTATTCTTTAGAAATGCTTCTGCTTCTTAGGACTTGGGAGTTGATGATACTTAACATGTAACCTGCTATGACTGTAAATATAAAAAGCTGCTGCCATGTTTTCAAATTTTATTGGGGTGTTTAGTGCTACAAACAGTTGTGGACAATATTCCTTCTTTGTTAAGATTGCAATTGGGTAATTTCAGTAAAGGAGATGAGTAAGTATGTATGGTTGTATCTATATACCGAGTATAAATACTTTATTTATTGTATATAACTGTAAGTACCTGACGTAAAACCTATTTCAAAGACCAGTCACGACAGAAGTTAAATTCAGAGGTTGGAGGGAGGGAGATTAATATGTTAGTGTCTATAAACTGACACAGTTTAATTGCAGGTTTTAGTATTTAGTATAATTATACAGTGCTTTTCACTTTCATAGTTCAAATGTGAACTAATTTATCCTCATGACACCCCTCTAAAGCATGTAAGTAATATTTATCCCTAATTTACAAGTGAGGAATGGGATTTGGTCTTGGTACCAAACTGCACTGCAGAGATTAAATTCAGGACTGCCCATATTTCCCTCTCAACCAAACCATCCACCTCCTGAAGCCTCGCAGTGACCCTTTGGGGCTGTGCGGCACCTGAGCGAAGACACCACCTTGGAGCTGAACCTTCAGCTCCTCCCTGGTGTTGAGCCTGATCCTTCCTGTCAGCTATTGCTAGGGCTTTGTCTTGTAGCTCCCAGGGCAGCTCCCTCCTGTTGCTTATGCAGATAGTTCTCTCCACCCAGTCCCACATCTTCAGAAGGAAAGTGGCAGTGTAGAAGTCTTGTCTATTGCCCAAGAGTGACCTGTGTTCGAGTGGGAGAGGAAACGGGCTAGATCAATTGGTGTTCACCTGCTGACTGTAAGCAAACATAGTGATCTTGAAAAGTGCCTGGTTGAGAGACATGGAGATGGTTGTGTCTTGAGAGTGATGAAAACAAGTGTGACGTGGGCAGGGAAACCTGAGACTTTTGCAGCAGCTCCACTACTGGGACGCCTGGTTGCTTCTGTGGTGGGAAGGTGGTTTGGACTCATACCTGATCGAACATGCTATCTCTGTGCCTTGTTAGTCCACGGCTATTGCTGAAGATTGCCACTGGTGTTGGAAGATCAGTGAATTACAACTGTAGCTGGTGCTGGTTACATGTATACCTATACTGAAATTTCTTTATATATCTCCGTTAAAAAATTTTATTACACTAAGTGTAGTCTGTATAAGATCTTATAAGGAAAAATCACTCTGAATCAGACATATCGGTAGTACTGTGCTGAACAGCGTCGTAGAGCTCAGACCATCCTCAGCTTGATGTCTTCAGCTTTTACAGTCTTCTAGCCTCCTGGCATGAAAATAACACTGGTGTAAGTATAGAAATGCTGAGCCCCTGGAGAAGGTATATTTGGGGCCATGCTGTAAGAAGAGGCCTTGAAGGGGGCAGTGCTGCTGGCCAGGGGCAGTGGGCGCCCTTGTTCTTCTTAAGGAACCCCATTGTTAAAGAGTCTGCAGTAGCTGTGTTGAAACGTAACCTTGTAGCACAAACTGACTGATGAGCTTTTGATAAAATGTAAACAGTTACTCAAGGAATTTTGGTATTTTTCCCTAAATAGGGAAGCTTAGCTGAGGAATCCTGGGCTATTTTTAATTCAATTTAAAAGTAGCCATACTAAGATTATCTAAAGATAAGTCTCCAATGAAGTTAGGAAAAACATAAATGTATTTTGTATACTGGTGGTCTTATATAGTTCTCTTTCACGTGTCTTTTCTCTCTGTTTTAGAGCAATGAAATATTTAAACTATTTGCAGGGTGATACTGCAAACCTGGGTCTGTGCAACAGCTGTACTTCTTGTTCTTATGTGGTTTATTTCCCTTTCTATCTTGTTCTTTGCAACTGAAGGCTTATCACTATGTATTTCATGCAGCTGACTGAACTGAAAGCCCCTTAAAACTAAAATACTAAATGTGGAAGCACTCACAGAAGAGGAGGTTTTTTCAGTCCTTGATTTTTGTACTGTTTTGGGCTTGATTCCTGTCTTCTGAGCCACAGTTACAGTTTCTGTGGAAGGCAGAAGAGTTCATTCACGTTTTCAAAGACACAGTTTCTTATTAATCTAAGTATATATTGTATGTATATATTTACACAGCAGTGGAGTGTTCCCAGCTCTAGGCTCTGAAGTTGGAGGCAGTTTAGGAAGTTGCTGAGCTGGAAGACTTTTTTACTTTTTTCTTACTCTCTCAGCAACTAGTAGACAAGACATCTCTCTGACCCTTTAAATCTTCCAGCTGTATTTTTATTGAATAAAGATTCCACCATTCCCTGTGACAGCTTCACCTACATGGCAGGACTGCAACTGTGAAATTAAAGCTTGAACCGATAGCATTGGTGTTTAATTCCTGTACATCTGGAGAATTGTTGCTATCTTTGCTTTTCAAGTTCTAAGGACTTCTTTTGAAAAAGCAAGTTTTTATAAAATCTGACTACGTAATTTTTCTTCCTTGCCCGTATCCCTTTTTTTTGGCTACAAAGGTAACATGGACTCAGATTTAAAAGTGGTAGGTTGTGTAATGTGATTCAATTTCTAACATCTTCTCAATACCTAATGGAGATAGAGATTACACAATTGTGACAAGTCCAAAATCAAAATGTCAAGTTAACTTGAGTCTGCACGTGCTTAAAATACCTTATGTTTGGTATGGTGGTACACTACCTTGAATTGTTTCCCTGACAGTCTAGGTAAGTGCTTTTCAGCCTTTTCAGTTTGAATACATTTTAAAATGTGTCTAGTGGAGGTACAGGCATCTTCAGAAAAATACAGATTGCTAGATGGTGCATGAATTTGTGTAAATTATTTTGTCAGCCTTTAGAAGAGGCCACTGGTGGAAGATCACTAGTCTCAACTGCAAAATTTGAGTGAGAGCAGCCTGTGGCCAAAACACTGATTGATGTAAATCTAGTCACTCCAGCTCATACTAGGCTAATTCATATAGAGTTGCTCTGAATTGACTCTGTGCTGATGACACTGACTATGTAAAAATGCTCCTTTGGAAGCACCTCAGTCTTACACAGCTGTAACTCTTGCTTGTGATGGAAATGCCTTTAGTGCTTTAAGACTTTGGATTTGTTTGGGGATTTCTTTTACTCTTTGTTTAGCTTTGCAGAGCCATCACAGCTCAGAGGCACCGAGGTGATGAATTTCCTCATGTTCATCAATAGCAGCGCTCACTAGCAGTCACTTAAACCTGAGAAAGATTGCTGAAGGTACAGGAATTACACAGGTGTTTTGGGGAAAGTGGTTTTAACATCACAGTTGTAGTAATACTATGCAAAGTCTAATTTTCCTTGTAAGAGCATTCTAATATAGCTGCTGAGATGGGAGGAAAAAAAACTTGCCATGATTTTAACGTTTTAAGATACTATTTACTTAAATACCTTTTCATAGGCTGTAATTTCTAAGTTTTTAAGACTACTGAGGAGAAATCTAAGTATACTTTAATAAAGCCAAGACATCTAAAACAGGACAAAACACAAATCCAAAACCCTATGCAGTAGTCCTCTCCCCTGGACCTATGAACCTCTCTTCTTTATATAGAACATAATGATTTCTTTCCTTGCTGTTTGCAGGTGCTCCTGACCCAACAGCGGGTGCTAGCATAGATGATGAAAACTGCTGGCATTTGGATGAGGAACAGGTCCAAGAACAGGTTAAACTCTTCCTCTCCCAAGGTGGATACCACGGATCAGGGAAGCAGCTCAATTTGCTTTTTGCAAAGGTGTGTTGAGTACTCTAAATCTTCCCTTTTTTTTCTCCCCCATTTCCCAAGCTAGTCTGTACTTGTTCAGTCTTACTCAAAGTACTGTTGTTCTAAACCAAGACAAAACCTTGGGAACACGACGGCAACTTAATAATGAGTTATACAGCAATGGACTGCAATCTGATGTGTCTTGAGATCAGTTTAAGGATATGAAGTAACACTTCAGCCATCTGCAGCTTTGCTGTTCTCATCCTTCCCACCCCCAAAATGTTGGAGAAGACTGTAGAAATTAGTCTTGCAGCAGTTTACATAATACACTTGTGGATTACTTGTGCAAGAAGCGTCTGTGAAGAATTGCAATGTGATACTGAAACCTAAAATTGTTAAAATTGGGAAGTCAGAGTACTTTTTTCTACTTAAAAATTTCACATCACATCTATAAATTGCTTTGCTTATTTAATGGAGTGGAATATCTAACAATGCAGCATATTGACTGTACTGTGATTTCATTGCATTTTCAAGTTTGTATTAAAAGACTCGTTTCCTAGGTGCGAGAGATGCTAAAGATGAGAGATTCAAATGGAGCTCGCATGTTGACGTTGATAACAGAACAGTTCATGGCTGACCCTCGTCTGTCACTTTGGAGACAACAAGGAACTACAATGACTGACAAGTATAGGCAGCTCTGGGATGAACTGGGTAAATGCACAGACTTCAAAATCATTTAGGTGTTCATATGTATAATGAAGAAACAATTACATATTTGGGGTGAAGAGAAATTTATTGTGGTACTAAGTAAAGCAGGTTAGAGTTTGCTGCAGTTTTGCTTGTTCAGTTAAGGTTGGGTGAAATTGAATTTCTGATCTATAGCATGAGGCAATTGCAGTTGGAGGAGAAGGAACCATGTTATGAAACAAGCACAATTGTACCAGGTTGTAAGTACCTGAGGATCTAAAAAGAATAAAGCAAAAAGTGGAAACATAGCTCCACAACTGAGGGTAAGTGTATAAGCCATTAGTGCTAAACTGGAAAGGTTAAGGAAGAAATTGATTCACAGCTAAAGAGAAATAGAAGGCAGAAAGAGAAGATTCATTAAGAGTATGAGAAGATAGCAACAAAAGAAAGTAGAAGTCCATTGAGCAGGAAAGAAGCTCAAATAACAGAGGGCTAAAACAATTAACACTGCTTTACAGGAAAGGTCAGTTGTGACCAGATACATGACATAAGTGTAAAACAGAGAGAGGAAAACACAAGCTGAAATGGGAAAGGGATGTTTAAACTCGTAGAATTCGAGGACACTTGCTCTAAAGTGTTCCAGAAACTCAATAGTAGTTTTAAACTACTGCTTCAAAAGTTCTCAAAATCTGTAGGAATTTGTGGTAGGGAGGTAGAGAAATTCAAAACAACTTGAACATAAATGTCACAAATATACCAAGGTGGATAGGTGAGTGGAAATAATATTAAGTAAATAAAAGCATTGCTTTCCTAGGTATAAGTACTGTAACAAGCTACTAAGTAGTTGGTGTGTTAGGTGTATAGAAAATAAAAGCGATAAAGGACTACCTGAGTTACTTAAAATGCAATGGTAAATCTAATTTGTTTCTCTATAAGATAATTCTCTGTGTGTATGACTGAAGGGATTAATGTGCGTATCTTAGCTGTAGTAAGCTTTTGGATGCTGTCTTGGAGGCTTTCTTAAAGCAAGCTGAAGACACACAGACTAAATGGAACCACCTTGTTGTTCATGGAACTTAGAGTAGTTAGTCTAGTCTGGAAAGACACTTCAAATCTAGACTTAAAGGAGTCTGTCTTGAGATGTTCTTTACAATATTGCTTTGCCTGACCTATGTGGCATGGAACATAGAAATAAATAAATATTAAATAATAAAAAGGCAAGCAAAAAACCTTGCAGATAATGCCCTGTGGGATGTTACATAAACACTGCAGAGAGTCAAAGACTGTAATGCTCTTCATATAGTTTAAAGGTCCAAAATCAAGCTAAATCAAATAACATGCTTCATTTAGAAAGGAAGTGACGAAAGCAAAACTTAATGTTTTTCACTGTGTAAGATGACCATGATTGATTGCATATTGACTGTTGGTCTAAGACTGGATATAACCTGTTCAGCATGAAATATGTTCACTCTAAATGAAGCATTGGGCTAATAAAGCACTAGTTATCTGGGTGAAATTATAGACTTCTGTGGTGGAACGCCTTTATATCAGAGCAAGCAAAGTTCTGTCAGAGTGTCTAGGTATAACTACTTGTCTTCAAGCGTAACCACCTTTTGGTATGTCATTTTTATGATGCCTTAGCTTTGGGGAGTATGCCAAGCAGGGCAGGTGCTTAGCTGGACATGTATGCAACAAAATTGAATCCCACCATACTGAAAACTGGAGGGTCTCATGCTTCCTTGCTTATGTGGGTTGAGCTGGTAGGTGGTGGGAGAGGCAGAAACATGTTCTCCATCTGTTACCTGTAGCAGTGTTACCACATGCTGCTAATAAACATAAAAGGTTTTGTTGAATTTCCTTAGTGGCTCCTCTTCTTGTTTCATCAGTTTCATATTAACATAATTTCTTGACAGCACCTATCTGAAGGTAGAGGGTGTGGAATCTCTCTGCCTACAGCATAGAAAACACAGTGTTTTAGATTCATTGAATTGATTAGTTTACCTCTGTTTAATCAGAATTATAAGTGCCACTCCCAAAAAGACACCATGAGCCACCAGTCTCGCCACTACCTCAGCTGCTGTATTTGCCATCTGAGGCAGACCCTGTTGTTTTGGTCCTGAACTGTTCTGCTGCTTCTAACAGTATCAAAATACATTGATCATGTATCATGGTTTCAATTACAAATACACTTCAATCATTTCAGATGTGCAGTAGGCTAAAGGTAGAACTTAACTTTGTTCTTCCACATCCACCTTGTGTTTATGTTGCTAAACTGTCCACTTCTTCCCCACATCAGTAGGATTCCTTCCACTGGTGCTTAGCAAGTTCCCTCAAAGTTGTGGTTAATTGGATGAATCTCTCAGCTTGACTCCTACCTTGTGTGAAATTTACAAGCTGCTGCCATGTTTTTGCTAGGGTTTTGCCTTGAGTTTCACTCAAATTAAACATATCGCTTTTCCCAGGTGAAAAAATGTGTATCTCAAAAAAAAAAAAAGTGAATGTGTGAAAGTTGAAGGGGATTTTAAGGAAGACCAGGGTTAGAATAGCAAGGTGCAGAAGGAGGAGCAGGGTGGTCCTGGCAACATATGATCTGTGCCAGTAGTGGCAGAGATATATCACCTCCTTCAACCCAGTGTCTGAGTTAATTATGTTCTAGAATAATGTTGGCTTCCTGTCTTGTCATCTTCTAGGATGTCAGAACTAAAATATCAAAAAGGAGAGTAAGGCTTACCTTTGCATGTTTAACTTTTTGTATTATCTGTTCAGAGTAATCTGGGAGTGGCATATATGTATGTCCTTAAAAAAAATATTTTATCTATGATCTCGTTTATTTCACAGGTAGGTAGCAATTTAACATTGTAGTTATGGAGAATTTTAGGACATAAAAAGTATGTAAATATAGACTGCTTAATAAAGGCTTTCTTGCTTGCCCTGGTATGCTGTCTGCCAACTGCTAGGCATATGGCCACTTTGTCAGTTCCATCTTGGCATAGGTTTTTAAGCATAGTTAAGTAACTTCAGCTTTGTTTGTTGACTGGGTCACTTGAGCCTTTCATTAGACCTTAACTGATGCTTCCTGTCTGACATTAGGCATTGGCAAGGGTACTGGAAAGACACACTGGGCTCTGATCAGAGTTCCTGCTGAAGTCTATGGTAAATTGCTGACTTCAGTAGGAGTCAAATTGGGTTTGAATGTTTGGAGGTGTTGATTTAAAACAAACACAAAACAAACAAAAAAACCCAAAACAAAACAACAAAAAAAAAAACCAAACCAAAAAACCAACCCACCCAAAACCCACATATACTTCACATCTAAGCATGAACCTGGTGATGTTCTAATACAAAGTCCTAATTCTGTAAGCAATTAATGATTCAAAAGCCTCAAGTCAACACAAAAATCTTACACATAACTAGCTACGTGTTCTTTAAAGCCTTTAGATTCAGAGGAAGAATAAAATACTTACGCTCAGCAGATTCCCCTGCTGTACATCAAATGATGCATTGAGCTAAATGCTACTTACAGAACTCCAAAGGTGTAGTACTGGAAAGATCAAGATTACATGTCAAAGCTATAAGGCTTGCTCGTAGACTTCTCATACTAGAAGAATTTAGATGCAGCTTCAGTGATGCACTGGTGAACACTTCCAAGTTGCCACAGTAATACATGAATGTGCTTTCCAGAGTTGGAATTCTTCATGTTTAAATGGTGTCTCGGTAGGTGAATTTCACATGCTGATGTTTAAGTGTTTAACTCTTGGTGACCATGATTGAAGACCTCGGTATATCAGAATGATTAATTATCTGAAGCCCCTTGGTTTTCCTTCTTAATTAAATTGCATTGGTAAAATGGGGGGATATGGAAATGCACAGTAAATATCTGCTGGTGCCTGTTGAGCTGAGGTCTCTGATTTGATGAGAAGGTCAGTTAACCTTCTTTGGAGTCTAGAGGGAAAAAATGGACCACGCAATCTTACTACAGCAGTAATTTGTTAATATTCATCCATGAAAAATTAAGTAAAAGTGGCTGTGTTCTCTACAAAAGTGAAAAGATTTACTTAAAAAAAGGGCAAAATTTGACTTTGTGCCCTGGCCCAGGGACCATGATGGCTGCGAGGCTCTGCTTTGGAATTAAACGTTGAGCACTGCCAGATGCCAGACATCAGGAAGAGGCTGAGTTTTGTCGGCAAATGGGATCTGCAAGTTAATTGGTGTTTTCTGCAGGCTTCTGGCTGTGAAATGAAATTGGAAGCCCTTTAGCCACATGGATAATACAGGACCTGAATACAAATGTCACATGTCACCATCAGGGCCCACTGTGAAACAATAGTGTTCCCACTCGAACACTGCGCCATTACAGATCATTTAAATATGGGGATTACATTTAAACTAAAAGCCCCATTTGCCTTTTACTGCAATTTAAATGTCCTCTTAGCAAAAGCTAAGTGACAAATTAAATGAAAAAAGTGCCCACATTTTTAAAGCTGTAATGCAAAACAACCTTTTATTGCTTCTCATGTGCCACGAATGAATCATTATACTTGTCAACCCTAAACCAAGCCATAATTGGAGCAGCTACTGTTATCAAAGCGGGGCTGCTCTTGTGACAGCTTAATAAAGCTGAAACTGTTAAATTAAATCCCAGATGCTTAATCTGATGAAAGCAGTCAAGTAGAAGAATCTAAGACAAGTATCTACTGCTTGGTGGAGTGACGGAGCCCAACAGCTTGTCAACACGTAGATTACAGGATCAGATTTTCTTTGTGAACTACCATTTTCAGTATCTTTATATCCTCTTGCTTTCCTTCATGGTGCAGAAACTCCACATAATTTGCATGTTTCAAAACAAACATTTCTAGTAGATTTCCTCCATTTTGATATTTAAGAACAGTTTAAGGAGGAGGAGAGCTGGATGTTTTTAAGTCAAGAATTAGTTTCTTGTGGAACAAAAATATGGTGGCTGTGTCATGAAGAAGAGGGTGTGCCCCAAGAGCTCTTGCAAGACAGGACAGTGGATAAAATTGGCAAATGTATTCTGGGTTTCATCATGCTGATTCTGGTCTCTGTTGGTCCTGTTACTTTATGATGTTGAGGAGAACTTAAAAGGTATTCTGTACTACCAGCTGGGTAGAATACACATCTTAATGCATAAGCTTATCCTGTCTACTTCAACCACTTCTTGTTATCTAAAGTTTTTAAGTGTAGGAACCTCTCATGATATTGCCATGAGCTAATATCTTTGGAATCATTTCTGTTATGCATAGTAAATGGGTTGTTGTCATAAAGGTGTTTCCTGAGTTGGAATAATATGCCTTTGCCTTAGCAGTTCTAGTGGTCTACGTTGTTTTTCACTAGCACTTTAGCAGTGAAAGTGAAAGCCCCCTGTTGAGGGCTGCTTTTTAGATCTTGGAACAGCCAGATGATCTACTTGAGTTCACATTTGCTCATATTTGGCTACTTTCTGGATTAGAGTGATATATTTTTGTGTTAAATTTTAAAACTGAAATATCATTTTACAAGATCATGTCATATGGAGAAATATATGTCCTGAAGGATCTTGCCTAAATTTTTATTAATAACTCTTTGCTCCTCATCTAAAACTTAATTCTAAATGTTGAGTTTAGTCAAGGAATCATTATGGATTAATTAAGAGAGATTTAATTACCATTTTGCCATGAGCAAACTAATGATTGAGTGTTAAATAATGCATTTTTTATTTATAAACCACTCAATTTTTCTGATGAAAGTTTATATTCATCTCTAGAAAACAAGAAGTTAGATTCTTCTAACCTTAACTAAATGAAGCGATTCTCCATCTATGTTCCTATCTCAGGCATTCCTTCCCTTTGCAATTAAAGAGACAAACTTGTATGAATGGGACATACCAGCTGTTCTAAACAGATTATCTCTGCTCAGTACTTAAGTGGAGGGGGGGAAAAAGGACAAAAGCAGCCAGGGTTGTTGCCAATATGCCCCTAGAGAAATTCCTTCCTGATGCCAGATTTCATGACTACTTAGGGCTGCTATGGAAAAGAATCACTGAAGTTAAGCATTCATTACAGTTTTTGTGCTCTAATACCATTTTACTAGAGCTGCATACTTCCCCCTAAAGGGATGAAATCCCTTTAGGATCAGCTATGCAATAGGAACATTCACTTTTCCCCATATTTTATGGTATTTAAAAAATGGTACAGCAAGGCTCTAAGTTTCAAATTTGAGTGCCAAGTTTATATCCATACTTTCATTATTTTTTTTGAGTATCCCAAGTTCTAATTTCATCATGTTCGACTTTAAAGCTAAGGAGAGTACCAGTGCCCTTCACCTGTAGAAAATGAAGTTAACTTCAAATTTCAAAGTTTAGATTAATCTGTTACACATGGTACATTTCTGGTGTTGAAGTGAAAGCTGTAGGAAGACCTATGTTTCAAAGGGGATGGGAAGTGGCTTTGTACCACTTCCCTTGGACTTTCAATATGGGACTTCTAGGTAGAGTGATATCTTAGACATATGTGTGTCTTCAACTGTATCATATCCAGTAAATTTTTGCTAAATTGATAAACCTTTTCTTACTTTCGTTTTGTTTAGTCGTAGCTGTAATGGGATGGTTGCCACACAGTTACAAAACACGTGTACCTTCAGTTTATGCACTTCAGTTTACACGTAGTCTTCCACATGATAAGCTGTTAATATATGTCAGTGTATTAAAATGAGTTGTGCTATTGGAGGCACTAAATTAATAGTACTTCTGAGTTCATGTCAGAAGACAGTTTTGCTGTGCTAGGGCCTGAGTTATGAGTGACAACATAGAGAAATTGCTATCATGGCCCTGGAGTGTCTCGGTTGTTGCTATCACTTTCATTTCCCTGGTGAATGAAGCCAGGCTGCAGTTCTGTGAAGATGGGTTCTGTACGTCTTCTCTGAGGATGATTTCCTTCCTCCTTCATTATTGGCGTGTGCCATAATGGTATTTGAAATAAGGGTATATGAGGCCAGAGTATGACAGTAAGCGGGAGCTATTTTCAAAGAGGGTATTCTTTCCTGTGACATTTATCAGATTTGAAGAATACTGGTGAAAGTAATTAACTTTAGTCTATAACCATAGCTTAAGGGGATTAATTTTAATGCCATACAGAAAGTTTGGGTTCCCATTTAGTTCAGTTGGATGGAAAGTACTTTTACAACAGGAGCCAAATTTTTTGAAGTACCCACATTAAAACAGTTTTTGAAGTTCTTACTCCTAAGCCGTTGAACTGATTGACTTATAAATGTCCTAAAAAATAGTTCTGTATTGGAGCTGGTACAAAACTCGTTGTGGCCTGTACTGTGGAATTGTGACTGCAAAGATTAAGGGCAGAGATTTGCTATGAGCCCACACTGGTACCTAGCATTATTTTTTTCCTTCCTCTCACTCTTTATTTTTAATACTTCAGTAACATTAAGCTGCCATTTAATTTTCCAGTGCCACTTATAGTAAATACCAGAGCTAGAGAGAAGTAATAGATTTATAGAGAGGAATTACTGAATCTTCACTGATTTCTTTGAGCTTTACTGTGATCCAGCAATATAGCTTTGTGATATTTGCTGGTTTTCTATCTTGAATGGATACTGGAAAAATAACTGAAAAATTGGTAAAGTAAATGAAAGTGAAAGGTGCAATAATCTCAGTTTGCTTACGTCTGTCAAAGCAAGACAAAGGAAATCCTTCAAAATTTAGGATAACTACGTAGAGTAAAAAATGTGCAGGGAAGACACTTCTGCCAAGCAAACAAAAGATAGCTGAAAATGGTAGCTGGACAAATTTAACTAGAAAACTAGAAATAAGTTTAGACTTTTGAGTTGCCGTAGCTAGGCAGTAGATCAGCTAATCAGGAGTTGTGCTAGATTCTTGTATTAGAAACCTTAATTAAAGTATGCTGGCTTTGTGAAAACTCAACAATCACTTTTGGACTGGAAGATGAAATTAACTCAGGAAATCTCGGAGTAGGAAAGAATTCAGATTAGACAATCATAATGTGTTCTGCCCAGTTACAGTGTGTTATTTATTTACATTCTGTGAGCATAGTTGTGGCAATCATACTTTTTTCTAAACTTTCCTCTATGCAAAGGACTGTTTACATTGCTCTACTTTTCTTAAGAAAATGAGAGGTATTTCCATTACTTTATTTTATGAATGTCTTTTGTTTGAACTTATCAAACTTTCCAGTTTTGCATCTTCCTTAAAAAAAAATTAACTGTGAGACGAATTCACTCGTTTCAGTGATAAATTTAAATAGAGGTAGGTTAGGGTATTTGTAGTTAGTAGTCACATTAACTTTTTTTTTCCTGAAAATTGTGAAAGTATCTGAAAATAGACTGTGACTGCTAAGAATATATTACCAGTTAAAATATTTGATAAAATATCTGATCTCTGTTTTGGTCAGGGGTACACTTCGTGTTCACGACCTTGCTGTAAATATTGGCAGCCACTTAAAATTGTGAACAATCGTATTAAGATACTCATAAAGAAGTATTTTTGTACTATTTGTGTGAGTATTAGCAATGCTTGTACCTTCAGTTGATGTGAACAAATAAATGGTTTTGTGAATATTAGGGAGGTTAATCAGAGATGTTAATTTGTAGTTGCTTTATATGTTCCTCTACCTTTGTAGAGGAATAGCCCACACCTTGCGACAGTGGTTAGGTTATAGGGTACTGAGGTGCGTAGAGGGGCATCTAATGGGCATGTAACAGATCCTAAGTGCTCTCTTAGGGAGATTGTAGTCTTAGGATATGATCCTGTAAACTGTGACTTTCAAGCAATTTTATGCTCTTATATGAAACCCTTTGAAATCCTTTGGTCAAGTAGCAGAGTATTTGCAAAGATGCATAAGTTTTTAAAGCAAACTCAAAAAGGCATAACCCAGAACAACAGGCTCATGCAAATGACAAAAGTGCTTTGTTCTTTTTTTTCCATTGTGCTAAAAGCTGAAAATGTAGGAAGACAGGAGCAGGAGTTTTTTGTTACTTGACACACAGAGATCAGAGCATGTAGTTGATGATAGCTTAGAATAGAATCTCAATGTATAAATACCAGTATATTTTCATGTGCCTTTAACCCTTGGAACAGCAGTATGCAGCAAGAGAGAAAGGGAAGCTTAAGGAATTAGGCATCTTTTTTTGTCCATGCGTTACAGCTCCACTCCCTCTAATGCACATTCGGAGTTTTGTGTGCAGAAGGGCAATGATTCCTTCTTGCCATCAGTGCTGCAGGTAATCTATTGCATTAATCAGCCAGCTAGTGTGAAATGCACGGGGAGTGATTATACTATCATACACAATACAATCAGCATGAAGCACTTGTCAAGACCAATACATCAAAGTTTAATTCAGTAATAGAATGAATTAGAGCAAAATGAAACATTCTGTTCTCCAGGAAACACAGCACCCATAGAAAGCCTGTTTTTTTCTGAAGGCTGCAGAGAAACCAGAATGCATTAAGGAACTGTTTTTATGAATAAAATTGCAACTTGGATCCAACTGAATACTGAGAGTACTTTTTCCTTGGGGTTCTTGTTGAGGAGAGAACAGCACTGAAGTGCTTTTCCTATCTTCACTATCCCATAAAAGCAACTGTTTAATTGGAGCATTCTCCAGTGGGACTTCTGACTGTGCCTTTTCTAATGGAGATCTCTCCGTGCCTGGAGGAGGAAGGTGGCTTTGCCAGTCATTCTGAAGGCACTTGTCGTTCTCATTGAGAAGCAGTAAATGACATACACTACCTTCTTTGAGGTTTCCAAGTGGCTGTCCTAGTGAAAATGTGTATGTGTTTAAAAAACAGGTGTAAACCACTTTAAAATCCTTTGCTGACACTTCTACTTGAAAGGGATCATAGGTTCTGTCTTCTAGTATTGTTTCTGTTCTGGCACTTCCAATGCTGGAAAATGATGCTTTTGTCATAGAACTGATTAGGCTCAAATGGGGCACAGTGGCAAGTGTACAGCAAGTGCTGAAGCTGATTTGTCTGTTGCACAAACCTGGCTCCATTTTCATTGAAATGTTCAAATGCTACTAACCTGGTAGCTTATGGATGTTTATTTTTTAAGGAAGAGCTTTAATGGGGAGGGCAAAGAATCTGTTTCTTACATATTTTAAGTTTGCAAATGAATGGATTGATCTGAAGTATATTAAATGTAAAATTTCAATGCAAAGGCCAGGTCTCAGCTGTGATTACACAGGTATTGTAAATGCTGACCCAAGGTTAACTACACAGCAGCCCTGACAAGTTAGTGCAATATTTCTAGGAAAAGCAGATTTCATGAGAAGACTGTAATTAATCAGTCAAGCAGAATTGTATGCTGGCTCTTCAGTCATGGTCAGTGTCCTAGTCCCCCAGTAAAACTGTTTCCATCACCACCTTCCCATTTACTGGAGCAAGAGTGAAATATAGTGGGATTTATGAAAACTGAGCAATGCTTAATCTCTCAGGAGAGCCTGTATACATACCTTACTCTGGCTTTATGAATATATGCGTACACAGGATGTGCAATTACTGCAACATCTGCTTTTACAGTGACTGAATACTTCTTTATCTTTTTCAGTTTGCATATTTAAATCCTAATCAGTGTAAAGGCATGCTGTCCCTTTCTCCCCCATGAATTCAAAGGTATAGCTGTCTACTGAGTAACACAGAAGTACTTATGTTCCCCTCTATGTAGAAGGAAGGCATGCATTGTGTGAAGCAGCAGTGTAACTTTTTTTTTGTGGTGTGAGGCACACTAAAGAGGAATGACAACTGGGCATTTTTGAAAAGGAGGGCTGTCTGAACCAGAAGTCTGTTTTGGCAAAGCTGGCTTTTTCTAGGTCAAGAGGATTAGAGCTGAACCAAAATAGGCAATTCCTCACGGCAATATGACAGTTCTAATATTCATTCCTTTGTGAAATTAATATCAAATTGCAGTCACATTGCAGTTTTATTTTCTTTATCTTCTGGGGGAAAAAAATTGCTATATTGGGTTGTGATCATTTTGCCACTGTGCTGTGAGGAATTTGGTATTGGAAAGACGCAGGTAACAGTCAAGGAATACAAATCAGAACTTACTTTTGGTTTAGTAGGGTGTAGTTCCAGGGGAAAGATGTGTCAGCCTGCTGAGAATCAGTATGCAAAGATACCTGGTACCTGGGGAAAGGCAGACAGGAAAAAGAGAATGAGTTGTGTTAGAGAGAAAAACCAAGTGTGTAAACACAAAGTGATTCTTTGAGTCTTGATTTGTTTGGGGTTTTTTGTGGCTTTTTTTTTTTTTTCCATTTAATGAGACACTTGTTAATAGTGCAGGTCGTATTGGTGACATAGTTAAACCTAGTCAAACAGGTAAACTTGAGAATGCCAGGAATGTATTCTGGGAAGTTTCTTCTGAGTACAGATTGTTGCCAACAGCAGTTTCCAGGCTGAAGTCAGTAGAAATGGATTTCGGTATGTTCGCCACAGATTACAACTAGCTCCCCTTCATTTTTCCCTAAGTCTTATCTGTGGTAAGGGGCAAGTGTGATGAGCAGTTTTCCTGGTATGGGGCAAAAAATAAGAAAATCTCTTGTTTGTGGTCAGCGTAAACCTTCAGGTTGGTGGTGACATTTAAGGGCCAGCTCAGGGAGACTTCCACGGAGCAGCACCAGAGTGAAATAATAAGAATATACTCCATGGTCCTTCCAGTTTGCATGTGATAAAAGTATGGGCACACATGAAATTTTTCCTCAAACTTTCCAGCGCTAGGAGCAGGACAGGAACCGGTGAATTAAAAGAGCCAGAATGGAGCAGATGTCGGGGAGGGGGAAGGTGTTTAGGGAGCAGGACAGGGAAGAAATATGAATACAGACAAGTGCGCACACACGCGAGATGGGGGGGGAGGAATCACACACAGAAAAAAACCCAACTGAAAAACCCAGAAACCCAAACAGGCTGAAGAGTGTGGGGTCATTGGCATTATGCATCCCTCTCCCAGATGGCAGCCTTTGTAGTGCTGCAGGAGCTGAGCCTGAGGCTCTTTCTGTTTCCTTCTCTTCTCATGGGGAAGTTTTGTCTCGCACTCCTCTTCCTGCAGGGAATTGGGCAGCCGTGAAAGCTGGGTGAGATCTCAGATCTGCATGCAGCTCGCCCTGAAGTCACTGCGCGCAGTTGGGCTCTATTGAAATTTTAAGTGGTTTGTGTGTAAGGTTTATAAGAAATACTCTTGTTCTTGTGAATCATTTACATAAAAATACCCTGGGTTTCTGAGACAATTGCTGCTAACAATGACGTTATGCTTGACATAGTTTTCCTCTTTAAGCCAAAGAGGTTTTTAAAGTATTTTTGAACTTTGGGGTATCTCTTCTCTCTCCTGTCTCTTAGACATACTGAACTCATAGTGGAACTTCTGAAGGCAGCAAGTGAATTCCTTTGCCTCTAGTGGTGTTTCTAAGATGTTGAAAAAGAAAAAACCACTCATTTTCTAGGGGCATGGTGTAATCAGTAATATATGTTCCACTTTTCTGGGTTATTGAAATACTAAATGGAGTTAAGGTCTTCCACTTCCCTTTTGCTTCAGTCTGAAAACACTGGGAATCTGGTTACATAGTATTGTTTTGGGTGTGTTTTTTTTGTTGTTGTTGTTAGATCCTGAAAGGTACATTGTCTCCTTAGTGACCTCAAGTGATGCTTGATTTTGAAAATAAAGAAGCCTAAGTTAACTATTCTCCAAGGCTTCCCAATATGCCCCATCTTCTGTTTGGCTTTGCAGACTGCAAGAGGTATAGTTGTTCTGTCTTAGTGCCAGATGCATTGATGCTTAATAGTTGGAACCAGTTGTAATTTGACTCTGGAGAGTGAAGAATGTTAGCGAGTGTGTCTAAAGAAAGTCATATGATTTGATTTTACAAGAAGTTTTTAAAAATGGTATTGGCCTTATTCACTCTCATGGCAAGTTTCAGACTTAAAAAACCAAAGCAAAACAAAAACCCAAAACACTTGTGGTACTGTATTTCACTACTGTGCAGTAATAATCTGTAGTAGTGTAGTGTCTCTCTGGTGCTCTGTACGGTACCATATCATATTTTGTTGTGGTTTTCAGATTCTCTCATATTACTTCCCCATTCCATGTTGTCCTGAGTAGCCAGGGGACTTGCAGGATTCTTAAGGATCAAGCTCTTTTTCCACTGGCTCCTGTGCTGCGGCATATCAACATGCGACTGACTTTAGGAATGAATGTAATGTGATGGCCTGTGCTCTGGGTATCCATTTTGCATTCTTAGTTAGCAAAAGAATACTTGAATGTGAGAATTTTATTATCCTAGAAGAACCAGCTGCATTTTTTATTCTTTTTTTTTCAGCCTGTCATGAAGATTGCATAGTTTGAGCATATTCTTGAAATCTCTTGTAGTGTATAAGGCACATTCTTAATGAGCAAATGAACTGTTGCTAAACAGTACTTTCAGATGTCTTCATGCTTCTGTCAAAGTTCACACTGATGAAGACACAGCTGATTTAGAGAAAAATCTTTCCATTTGAAAGTTGTTGCTAGAGACCCTGATATATTTATGCCTACCCTGCTATATAGTCTCAGGGACCAGGTTCCAAAGTGGTGGTATGTGTGAAAAGTCAGCTCAAATTAGTTTTCCCTTTGAGGTCTGTAAACAGAAAATGTAAAACAATTTTTCTACTGTAACCAAATTACAGAAGTAATTGCATTAAAAGTGTCTTATTCCTATTAGACAGCAAAAAACCCAATGTTTACCAGATCTCTGAGACCCAGATGTGTTTGGGAATGAGTTACATGATCAGTAGTGCTTCTCCTGGGTTCTGAGTGTGAAAATATATGTTTACAAAATACATGTGTAACTAATGCACTTCTTTGGTTCCTGTAATATGAAGCTGGAAGATACATAGTCTTGTTAGTAGAAAACATTTGCTTCTGGTACAAAAATTAGAACAAAAACTTGGGTAATTTCCTGCTGTAACTTTATGTGAATTCTTGTTTGCTTTTGACTGATGTTCCTGTCTGATGAGCCATACGTTGTGACCTCTGGAAATTCTAATACAAAAGATCTCTTAATGCCTTTTAATTGAGAAGGTTGGCTTGGAACTGTCTTTCAACTGCTTCAGGTGGGCCACACCAGCTCCAAGATTATGCATCAGGAACTCACTCTGCCTGGTCTTAGACGTAGCTGGGAAGCAAGTAGTGTAGCCTTTGAGGGGAGAAAAAAGTGTTACAGTATAGAAGTTTGCAATTAGTCATTGGCTGCCGCGTTTTTAATAGAAAACATAATTTAGCAATTTTTTTAAAATCAGGTGCTCTGTGGATGTGTATAGTCTTAAATCCCCACTGCAAGTTGGAGCAGAAGGCCAGTTGGCTAAAACAGCTGAAAAAATGGAACAGTGTGGATGTTTGTCCCTGGGAAGATGGAAACCATGGAAACGAGCTGCCCAATTTAACCAATGCTTTGCCTCAGGGTGCAAATGCTAACCAAGGTGAGCCTAAACATATGCACTGACTGCAACATATAATATAACCTCTATCTTATATACCCTAGCCTTGCAGAATTCAGCACTCTTTCCTGGGACAAGTAACTTTCTTGTTGAGGATTCACCGGCCAAATTTTTTTTCACTAATACTATCCTAGCAGAAAGAATAAATAGGTAGTTTTTTTGTGCTGGGGCTGCAATGTTTTCAAAGCAAGTATTTGTGTTTAGTTAGGTCTTCTAACTTTTCACTTGGTGCTTCTAAATACATGTTGCATGAAAATTGGATGTCCTTGAAGTATGTCATATAAAAGCCTGTTTCTTTGCTTGACTATAATCTTGTTTTCCTTCTGGTGCTGGGGTTTTTATTTTGTTTGCAGTTACAAAGCCTTTGAATATCTATTTAAAGAGAGATCGGTTGCAACTGCATTAAACTTGGGTGTGTGAGAAACTAAAGCAGCTATCTGTGAGATGTGCTCTGTATGTGCAGTGTGCATCAGCAGGTGGGGGGAAGTTGTGCAGTGGCAACACTGCCGTCTTGGAGGAGGCGTCTCTTCTTACTTGATATCATGCTTTTTAATCTAAAATGTGATTATCAAATCTGACAGAAGCCTTGTCCAGTCCTCTTCAAGCAAAGATGACTACTTTGCTAATAACTGGGGAAGATGCAGGATATTTACCTGGGGAAAACCCTCATAATCCTCAAACCCCTCAGTATTTTGATATGTATTTCATATAAGTATGATAAAGTTAAAATTAAATGCATGGGAGGTGGCAGATTGGATCTGATGGGTTTTTCCTTGTTCCTTTTTCTTGGTAGATTACCTCTGAAGGAAATAGACTTGTTTCTTTTTTAAATCTCATAGCTAGTCAGGGATAGAAGTTCATTCAACATATAACTTCCTACAGAGGTGTTTTGCTTTCTTGTGTTGTTCAGCTCAACCTGGGCAGACTAGTGGTAACTGACACAGCATCTCAACATTCATAGACGTAGTGCATGTTGACAGAATAATTTTGCCATAGGAAGTTGTCCAGTAAGGATTATATCAGTCCTATGGCCTCAGTAACTCACTTTCTTTACAGCATTTATATATATTTATGACAATAAAAGTTACACAAGTGCTCAAAGTTAATGTTACTTCTCAAAGAGAACAACTGAAGACCTTCCATGTGGTGTTTATCTGTCCCTCAACCTAGCAGCTCTGAGTCTGAGGAGGAGAGAAGCTGGGGATGCTTGGGTAGCTGTTGCCATATACTTGCTAGTTTGTTTTTAGGGGAATTCGGTACACGTTGTTGAATGTCCTTCACCTCTAGCTGTTCCCTCTGCAAAGTCTTGTTTAGCATCAACCATGCTGGTTTGTAGATCTCTCTCTGAATGCAAAGTGAATGGCACATATTTCATCTGAGCCATTGGATAATAATAGGATGTGAAATATCATCTGTGGGATGCTCGGTGTAGAGGGGGGTAAGGCAGGCTGCTGTCGGTTGGGGGCTAGTGAATAGGCAGAAGACAAGAACACTGTGAATGACTGATTCGCATATGAATGAGTAAAAGCTGATGCAGCTTTCTGAACTTGTGAAAATGACAGATTCATCGAACAGGCCACATCGGACGGTGTTCACTCGAGCCATTGAGGCGTGCGATCTGCACTGGCAGGACAGCCACTTACAGCACATTATCAGCAGTGACCTATACACCAACTACTGTTACCATGACGACACTGAAAACTCGCTCTTTGACTCTCACGGGTGGCCCCTCTGGCATGGTAAGTGGCTAAACCGGAAAGACGTTTCCATGACTTGCTGCTTTGTTCATTTTCTATGGCATTATTTTTGGGGGGATGGTTGGGAGATGAATGAAAAGTCTGGCAAAAAGAACAGAGGCTCCCTTGAAATGCTGGCTCAGAAGTAGTCCTTTAAGTCTGTCTTGCATAGTTTTAAAAACAAAAAAACAAACAAAAAAGGCCTTTTGAGTAACCTAGCAAAACGGGCCATTGCAGACATGGAACCATAGCTATTCCTCAATTATTTTCTCCATTTTAGAACATGTTCCTACAGCCTGTGCGAGGGTCGACGCATTACGATCTCATGGATACCCACGAGAAGCACTGAGGCTAGCAATAGCTATTGTTAATACGCTAAGAAGGCAGCAGCAGAAACAGCTGGAAATGTTCCGGGCTCAGAAGAAAGGTAAATGGTGGGGAAGAGACAAGGGCAAAGGACATGCTGAGGTGACAATAATACTGTACTGGAATTTTGCGTGAGAAAACCGGTTTTGAAATTTAAGTGAAAAGAGGTGACTTTAACTCATCAGTTCAAATGAACGTAGTGGTAATGTTACATTCTGGATGCTGGAGGTTTTCTCTAAGTTGCATTGTGAGCTGTGCAGGGCAAGGGCTCAGTTCTGCCTTCTGCAATATGTCTGTCATGATGGGGCCTTTATCCCAATCAGAGTTTCTGGTTACACAGTGAAAATATTCACCCCATGTAGTTTACAAGCTTTTAAATGGAGCTTTGCATTTGGTATGTCAGGTGTTTAAATTATTTTTTTTTTTTCTCTGGCATAAATTGGATGAACTATATATTTCTGAGGTGTAAGCCCAAAGCTGACATTGAGGGCAACAATGAGGCAAAATTTGCACTACAGAAATTAATCAAATTTGGAAGTTTGTTCCAAAAGAGTCTCTTATAATGCTTAAAATATTGTGTTTCTGAATGAAATTGGATTGCTTGGTTTTGGTTTGAAACACTGTTTTATTTAAAATGTTTTATGGTGTTCCTCTGAGGAACTTTTGGTTAATTTTTTTGGTTCTTTTTTATTTTTTTTTTGAAGGAACATTCTCCTTCAGATGCAGTTTCTGAGCCATATTGCTACACAATATAATCCCACATTGAACTTTGTTAGTTTGAAGACACAGTGGAAGGAAGGGGTGGCTTTGTGGTTGAAGAATGCACATGGGAAAAATAGAATTACTTTTTCAGCTGCTACAGGAATCCCTTCATTCAAATTTTAACGTAGCTCTTAATTTCTGCTTTTAGCTATGTTTATCTTCATGCATTGTAGGCAAAAATGCCAGGGTCAAGTACATACCAGAATACGTAAATTTTTCAAGTGCGTGTACCAGTGACGAGGGACTGGTGGGGAATATCATGCTCAAGGTCAGCCTTGGCTGCAGTGACCAGAAGATGGTAGAATTTGAGATCCTTAGGGTGGTAAGGAGGGCGCACAGCAAGCTTGTTACCTCGGACTTCAAGAGAGTAGACTTTGGTCTCTTCAGGGACCTGCTTGATAGAGTACTGTGGGATAAAGCCCTGGAAGGAAGAGGGGCCCAGGAAAGCTGGTTAGTATTCAAGGATCACCTCCTCCAAGCTCAGGAGCGATGCATCCCAACAAGGAGGAAGTCAGGCGAAAACACCAGGAAGCCTGCATGGACGAACAAGGAGCTCCTGAACAATCCCTAACAGAAAAATGAAGCCTACAGAGGGTGGAAGCAAGGACAGGTAGCCTGGGAGGAACACAGAGAGATTGTCCAAGCAGCAAGGGGTCAGGTTAGGAAAGCTAAAACCCAGATAAAGTTAAATCTGACCAGGGCTGTCAATGGCAACAAGAAAAGCTTCTACAGATATGCCAGAGACAAAAGGAAGACTTGGGAAAATGTGGGTCCACTCAGGAAGGAAACGTGAGACCTGGGCACCCAGGACAAGGAGAAGGCTGAAGTACTCAAAGACTTTTTTGCCTCAGTCTTCACTGATAAGGGCTCTACCCACACTGCTAAAGTCACAGAAGTCACAGGGACTGGGAGAAGGAGGTTCAAGACCAGCTGAGGAGCCTGAAGGTGCACAAGACCATGAGACCTGATGGGATTCATCTCCAGGTCCCGAGAGAAGTGGTGGATAAAGTTGCCAAGCCACAAACTGTATGAAGCGGTTGATACACTGAAGGGAAGAGATGCCATGCAGAGGGACCTGGATGGGCTTGAGAGGCGGGCCCATGCAGACCGCATAAAGTTCAACAGGCCAAATGCAAGGTCCTGCATGTAGGTTGAGGCAGTCCCATGCACAAATACAGACTGGGCAGACAATGGATTGAGAGCAGCCCTGAGAAGAAGGACTTGAGGGTGGTGGTGGATGAGAAGCTTAACGTGAGCTGGCAGCGTGTGCTGGCAGCCCAGAAAACCAACTGAATCCCAGGCCGCATCAAAAGAAGCGTGGCCAACAGGTTAAGGGAGGTGAATCTGCCCCTCTACTCTGCTCTTGTGAGGCCCCACCTGGAGTTCTGCCCCGGCATAAGGATATGGACCTGTTGGAGTGAGTCCAGAGGAGAGCCATGAACATGTTCAGAGGGTTAGAGCATGTATCTTATGAAGACAGGTTGAGAGAGTTGGGGTTGTTCAGCCTCGAGAAGAGGAGGCTCCAGGAAGACCTTATAGCAGTCTTCCAGTACCTAAAGGGTGCCTAAAAAAGCTGGAGAGGAGCTTTTTATAAGGGCAGGTAGTGATAGGAAAAGGTGAAATGGCTTCAAACTGGAAGAGAGTAGACTTAGTGAAAAATTTCTTCCCAATATCTAATCTATGTGGGTGGTGAGACACTGGAACAGTTGCCCAGAGAAATTGTGGATGTCCCATCCCTGGAAGTGTTCAAGGCCAGGCTGGATGGGGTTTTAAGCAACCTGGTCTAGTGGGAATTGTCCCTGCCCGTGGCAGGATTGTTGGAACTAGATGGTTTTTAAGGTCCCTTCCAGTGTAAACCATTCTATGATTGTATGTTTTCCCAGAAATGAGCATTTAGATGACAAGGTAGACACCTGACTGAAAGAACTAGCTGGCAGTTCCTCTGTGCCTCCGTTTTTTCTTTCCACGGTAGCCAAAGAAGTAGGAGATCTTTTTGACCATTACTGTGGATCCTGGATTTAAACAAAACTTAAAAGTACTTTGTATTATTACTTAGGAGAATTTGTGAAGTCTTTTTATCATGTAATGTGTCTTTCCTAACCAAGTGTTCCCTTAAAAGGTTTTCTAGCTTCTCAGGCTGGAGGGGTAAGAAGAGGAGGCCTATGTCTGCATGTATATGTGTGTGTGTACCACTCGCAGGTGTGAAGGGTCTGCTGCAAGTGTCCCTGGTTGTAGTACTGCTCCTTTTCATTCCCAGGTGCCAATCTGGTATCTAGACATCAATATTTCTGTTAAGTTCCTTTCCCTGTGAGCAGTTCCTATAGTGCTCAACTAATATTACGCTATTATAAATAAAAAATGGAGTATATGAAGTATGATTCAGCCTACCCCAAAACACAGAAGTTTGTGGTTTCTGTGTTGCCACTCACTGTGGTTTTTTTATTTTTTTCCTCTTCTATGTGGAATTTTGAAAAAACACTCTTCTGTTATTTGAAAATGTGTTGGTCTTATCTATTAGCAGATGCATGCTGCTGCTACAGCCTGGCTTTATGTTTTAGTTCAGCAAATACCACAGGCTTCTACTTAGCTTTTATTCATGTGACTGACTTGATGTGTATGGAATCTCTTGCGTGATTTAAAGTTAAATGTCTATAGGACTGGAGGACTGAAGCCTTTGGTACAAGTGAAGCTCATAATTATGCTCTATTTATTCTATTGTGCCTAAGTGAGTCAATAAGAACTTACTGTGATTAGTCCTTTTTTACCAATGTTAGTATTACTTGCTTGTGCTTGTCTTCTTTAGTACATGCTATTTGTTAGTAAGACAATGATTTACTTTTTTGTTTTTCATATTACATACCTGGGATTCCTTAGAAAACCCCACCCTCCTGACAGTGTGGCTGTTTCATTTTGTAGCCCCACACACTGAAATAGGCAAGACACAGAATTTAAAAGCTCTGTGATAATACATATGATTGCTCAGAAAGATGACATTTCATCAACAAAAGAGTGGAGGCAGGTACAAGTCACTGTGTAAGCAGCAGAGAAACAGAACATCCATACTGGCTGGTATACAGTTTTTAAATGGTCACACATAATGAGTATGATCTCTCACAGTTCAGTTGTGTGTGTGTCTAGGAGAAAGAAACTTGGGAGCTCCAGTCAAAGGGGAGCTGTTGCCATAAGACTTAAGAAAGAAGAGGTTTTGGGGAATCTCTAAAACCTGTTACCACAACCACGCTTCCTTCATTGTGATAAATAACTTTTTCATATTCAAACTAAATGATGGGTGAGGGCTGCAAACCAAAGTATCCGTGAAGGTATTTGTTGACTGAAATTGCAGAATGACAAAAAATGCACTTGATCCACTTAAAGGACAGATTGTTTTTGTATATCTCATTTAAACATTTTATTCTTTTTTTTTTTTAAAGGAGGTGTCAACCTGAGTTATTACTTCAATAAATATTTAGATGTAAACTAAGCTTGTGTTTTATTTATGAAATTGTAACATATTTTAGAATATTCTCATTTATTTCAGCACCATCAGGTTAACTTTAAATCTACAAGTGGTACTGTGTCTTTTTCAGTGAGGAAACCATTGTGAATTCTTTACTGTAATTTTTCAGCAGACATTTTCAGAAGAGTTACTGGTATTGCGTAAGAGATTTCAAAAGATGCTGCAGTTGAAACTTTTGATCCATATTACACTTTGTTAGTGCTCAAAATGTTTGCCCTTCATTCCTCTTCCTTTTTTTCCTCTTTTAACATACTCAAATAGAGCAATCAATGCATCCTGAAAGATACTATTTTCTGCTTGTAAGCAGAAGCTACTGGCCGTACTTTGAATTCTCTACTGAGAGCATTTTAATCAGTTTTATAATTGTTTTGAGGGGCTAACATACATTCTTTCCCTCCTCCCTCTATCTTCTCTGTCACAGAACTTCTCCACAGAGGAGTAACCTCAATAACAAATCTTGAAGGTTGGGTGGGACACCCTTTGGACCCTGTTGGCACCCTCTTCAGTAGCCTGATGGAAGCCTGCAGGGTGGATGATGAGAGTTTTCATGGATTCTCAGACTTCACGGGTAAGGCCAAGCAAAGAGAGGAATACTTTCTATGTCTTCATTCACTAGAGGCAGTTTTCTATCTTGCCTTTCTGAATCAGCTTCAAAGCCAGGTTTTTTATAGTATAAGAACTCACATTTGCATTCCTTGAAAAAATAAAAGGGAGAGAAAATGTTTAAAAGATGAAGGCACTTAAAAAATTACCACTCACTCATTCTGGAAGACAATTCTGTATTTCACACTTGAAATAAAACCAAATAAGACTTTATAAAATCAGCCCTCTCCATATACATCGCTCTGTCCTCTTTTTGAGAAATTGCAGGAAGTCACAGGATCACAGAATTGTTGGAAGTTGGAAGACACCTCTGGAGACCATGAGTCCACCTACTCTGCTCACAGAAGGGGTCACCTAGAGCAGGTTGCCCAGGACTCTGCCTACTTGGGTTTTGAATAACTCAGAGAATGAATGCTCTGCAGTCTCTCTGGGCAACCTCTTGCAGTCTTCAGCCACCCTCACAGTAAAAAAAGTGTTTTGTTACGCTCAGGTGGAATTTCCTGTATTACAGTTTGTGCCCATTGCCTCTTGTCCTGTCACAGGATACCACTGAGAAGAGTCTGGCACTGTCTTCTTTACATTCTCCCATCAGATATTTATACATTTTGGTAAGATCCTTCTGAGCCTTCTCTTTTCCAGGCAAAATAATCCCTCCTGTCTCACTCATATCATGAGAGATCTGCAGTCTTTTACTCATCTTTGTGGCCCTGCATTGGATCTGCTCCAGTATGTCCATGTGCTAGGGAGCCCGCAGCTGGAGATGGCACTCCAGGTGTGGGTTCCAGTGCTGAGCAGAGGGAAAGGATCACCTCTCTTGACTTGCTGACAACACTTCTCCTAAGGCAGCCCAGGATGTTATTGGACTTCTTAGCTAGAAGTGTACATAATACTTCAAATTAATGACAAAGCACTTAAAATTGGTAACGTACACAGTCTATAAATTATTTGAATTGGAAAGTAGTGTGGAAGTATTGATACATGATTTAGGATAGGATGTGTATGCCCGTTTTAATTTCAATATTTTCTTCCCAAGTGTTAACTGATTAACTCCTTATTATCAGTGTTTTCCCACCTCTGCAGTAGCTTCTTATCAACACCTGTGTGGACAGAAACTGGATTCATCCCTCTTCCTGTAGCTTTTTTATATGCACATCACAGTCTATTTGGGGCTTTGCCTTAGAACTCTTTTTATTCAATTAGGTTTTCTTCAATAAATTCCTAATCTCATATTCACCAATTCTGGAAGAACTTTTAATTAAAAGAAATCAGAAATCAGATTCTTTGCAGTTATGAAAAAAACTAAATCAAGCCCATGAAATAAAAATTATGTGTTGAAAAGTAACTCCCTCCTACACACATATGCGATCTACCAAATGCATCCAGCCTTCCCATGCAGTTGTCCTTCTCCTTAGATCTGTCCATTGTAACTTTTTGTTCCCAAATTAGAGTATAAAGTACTACAGGTTGAAATAGCGTTTTGTCATAAGGTGTGTCTGAACTGCCAAAAAATTGGTAGTACTCTTTAAAACAATTTGTGGCTTGGTCTGTGTGGAATTTACACGTGATCTTTACTAAAAGCAGGACTTCTAGTGTTAATATACGATAAATACAACTGTAACAAATAGCCTGAAAAGAGTGGTAGCAAAGAGAGGATGCTTTAAAGTTGTGGAGCTCCCAGGCCTATTGTATTTGCACAGTCCTAATAGCTTCAAGTGAAGTCTGTGCAGGTGTGTAAGCACCTTTCCCTTCCTCATACACGTCAGGGCTTTAAGGTGATACAGAAGTGGATGGGGGGCAAAAAAGTGTAAATGGATCTTTCAGTTCTGTTCTCATTAACACAAAGCTGGAGAAACTGCCTTTCTTTACATTGTGCAGTTTAAAAATGAAAACTTTTGTTTCTACTTCACTGAGTTATTCAAAACCTGATTGTTTTGTGTATTTCTGTTGTGTTGAACTGGATGGGATATTTGAGATTGGATCATTGGATTTTAAGCTGGTGCTAGTAATTTAAATAATTTAAAAAAATTATTACTAACAGAAAAAGCATTTGTATATGTGGTGTTATGGGCAGATTATGGGTTAGAATGATTTGCTGATGTGTTTTTTCTTTTTGTGTCACCCCGTACAGAGAGCATGGGGCAATGCAAATCTCTGGAGTATCAGCACCTGCCTGCACACAAGTTCTTAGAAGAAGGGGAATCTTATTTAACGCTGGCTGTGGAAGTAGCATTAATAGGGCTGGGACAGCAACGAATAATGCCAGATGGCTTGTATGCACAAGAGAAGGTTTGTCGAAATGAGGAGCAGCTCATTTCTAAGCTACAGGAAATTGAATTGGATGATACTCTGGTGAAGATTTTTCGAAAACAAGCAGTCTTCCTATTAGAAGGTAGCTCAATATAGATGCTAACTGCCTCTTTAAATTTTCTTCACTTAAACACACAGGACTAGTATTCATGTGGAAAGTGCCTTACGTACTTCAGTTGTTTTTTTGCCGTAGAACTCCAGCTAAATTTTTTTTTCCAATTACTTTTGAAAATCAAACATGCTTCAGATATCACGATTGTAGAGATAGGGCATCTATTTACCTATAAGCCTTTTGTTTTAATTTTGTTTTAATTTTGTTCCTTAGATTTCTTGCTTGTCATAATCTCAGTATACTGATTATACAACCCAGGCTGACAATAAAATAATGTAGGCATCACTTATCATCAACAGTTCTCAGGTAGTGAAATTCTAAGTGTTCCTTGTATCCTGATAAAGGGACTGGCTGCTTTGTACGTGTATGAAGTTTTTAATCTCTCTTCCAAGTGAAGAAATCAGAAAATTAACTTAGAATTGCTGGGACAGAAATGTAACATTTTATTTGGAGCAATTAGGAAAGTTACTTGCCTCTGAAGTTTGTATCTTACATGTAACCTGAAATATGCGGTCAAATATTGAGGCTTAATGTCTGGTCTTGTGACTAAATTTTGACCAGGACAAACAATTTGTGTTCAGGAGCTAGCTGCTGTGTTGCAATAAAATCTGTACAGAAAAGTGCATACTTAGCTTTTTAAAAGGTTTAACATGTAGCACTTAAGCCTCGTGTTCAGAGAGTAGTCTCATGGGTTCTGAGGTTGCCTTTCTGGTTTTTGGATTTTTAAATGGAAGAAAAAACTTTAGAGGAACCAGTTAGCCAAAGGCATGGTCCCAGTTTTAAGTGCTTGCTCAAGGGATGGTAGGGAGTGGTACTGCTCTAGGTAAGTTGTGAAGATTGTTACACAACAGTCAGGTTTTGCTTTCTTTCTGTAAGACATTTGTCCTTTAAAACTTCCTCTTTAATGAAAGAGGTGCAGTATATTGTTTAGGGTTCTCACCTTTAAGTCACTATTTTTGCCCCGATCCTCAAAGACTTAGGTACCTACTGATGGTGCCATTTGAAACTGTGCCACACTATGGGGAGACTTTCTATTTTGGTGTGGCTGTACTGCTACTTTGTGGCCTTTGGACAAGAATAGCTGCTCTACTGGATCCAACTGTTAACCACCATATAGGGATCCTATGGATTATAAAATCAATTTTCCACATCTATTTACTGGTAAGGATGCTTTATGAGGAAAAGGCAGGACTTCTCAAAAGTGTTCTGTGATAATTGTAGTTTACTACTTTGATCACTGAAATTCTTGTAATGTTTTCTTGGAGTAGTGAACAAATGAACGTAGGAGGAAATCCGCTAATACAACTACCTATAAAATTGCGATTTTGAGCACTGTGCCATGATGGGCTTGCATTACTGTGTGCTGATATATCTGGCTTTCTTGCAATAACTTCAGTTTATGCCAGGTCAGGCAGAAACTGCCAGCTCACATGGAGGAAGCACTGTGCCGTGATTTAAGATGCTAATCCTATCAATTGTGTTATAGTTAAAGTCCTCTAGATATAATAAAGAAAGCTTAATCTAATATTAAGCTGATTTCTATGCTGTTAATGCAGATTAATGCATGCTGTACGTATCTACCATTTGAGTGCATGGGAAAGCAGAATGTAAGACTGTTTTGCAACAATTCTTCTAATTTTTTTGCTTGACTGTGAACTTAATGGCAGAATATATTTTCATATAAATGCTTTGTCATGTATTCTTCATGTCCTAACTCAGTTTTTGACTGGACCACCAACTAGCAAACATACATGAAATGGCTTCTTTCATTGAAGCAATGCCAGCTAGTTTTGAATGGCTTTCAACTTCATTTGAAATGATTGAGACACACTGTCACCTACTAAATCTTCATTGACATTTCTTTTTGTAATCAGCCCCAGTCTTCAGAAGTGCCCACCTATGGAGCCCAGAACTTTTTCATGCCTAGTGATTTTTATCGTTGCACATTGTGCTAAGGCACAAGTCAGAAGAACATTGCTGAAACAGCCTAGCTGTTTCTCCTCATCTGCTCTTCTCGTCTGCCTCAGTGTAGTGTTGGCCATGTTAGTTTGAACCGCTGCTGGAAGCGGGACTCTGCAGCAAAGAATTGTGCTCACATGGTCATTTATCCATCCATCCAAATGTGGTTGGTTGCAATCTCTAGTATAACTAGTAACTTCTACAACTGCTGGCTGTTATCTCTGCAGTAATAGTCTAGTGATACTTAATGTAAGATTCTTATTGTGTATCTTGCAACACTTAAGGCCTGAACCTCTTGTCATTGAAGTAAAAAACTGTTTGACACAGTTTTGCTATTAATAGGAATAACAAGTCTAAAGGCTTCAGGAAAAATGCAAAAAATGGGATTTGTGTGCGCCATGAACATTCAGAACTCAGCAAGGAAATAGTTACATTTAACTTTTTTGTTGTTGTCAGTCATGATGCTGCTGTTATGAAGCTGAAATAATACACTGATTGCACTGGATGTGAGCAAATCCTCAATAATGGGGATAGTTTTCCCACAATAAACACAATTTTTAAGGTCAAGTGGCTATAATGGAGTAACAAAACCAGCTTTAGTGTAAGATCTGACCTAGTCTTCCCTGGAGACCAAGTCCAGACCAAAGGGTTAATTAGATGTCTAATGCCAGGTGAGACATTAATGGAGATCAGCGGTGATCAGTGCTGTGGTGATTGGTCACGTAACTTAAGTTAAAAGCATTATTTTTTCCCCAATGTATTTTACACCACTTTTACTTCCCTGTATTTGTCATAAGCACTCGTGCACCATCAGAGTGCGTAGGGATTCATGTGCACAGTGTAACTATGTGGAGATAAAGCTAGGTTATCACTTTCTACTTTTGTGTACCACAGGCTTGCTGAACGAGGCACTGGAACCATCCTGTCACTTGTATGCACGCTGGTAGTGTGCTTAGTTCTATGCAATTTGCAGACTGTCCTGTTGCCTCAAAGAATGTATTTTATTTAATATATATGTAATACATTGTATATGTTATGTATGCGTACTGTATTTCACAGAAAATAGCAATATGACTTTACGTTTTGTACAACAAACTCTACGCTGTTTACCAATTTTAACTGAAGGTATAGTGAATGTTTTTAGAGGCCCAGAAGTTGGGTTTCAGCAGTATGTAAAGACTGACATTCTCTTTCTCTTTCCCACAGCTGGACCATATAGTGGTTTGGGTGAAGTTGTCCATCGAGAGAGCGTTCCAATGCACACATTTGCCAAGTATCTCTTCACCTCTCTCCTACCTCATGATGCTGAATTGGCATACAAAACTGCACTGAGAGCCATGCGGTATGTATTCACGAGGCATCTAGAAAGAGCACAAGTAGCAGTTGAGAAAAGGGGAAAAAGCTTGGTAATCAAGACCTAGGGTTTTTTTTTTCTAAAACAAGTATTCTTTCCTTTAAGAAGAAATTATTTTGGTTCTGTCATCTGTATAAAAGCAACTGGAGTCTGTAGTAACTACAGTATAATATTATATAAATGTACAGTTAGTGTTTATCTACAACTGTATAACAGCATTTTCTGTTAGAAATCCTTTCAGAATTGTGCTCCTGGGGCACGTGGTTTTGTGTCGCTAAACAGCGACAGCTTTAGCATGTGTGTTCTCTTACCCATGTGGTGGGGTGTGTGTGACGGTATGGGTGAGGAAATGAGGAAGGAGGCATCTCACCATCAGTCTCAGGATCATCTGCTGTTTAGCCTGTTCAGTAGGACTATTTGTTCCTCTGGCCTTCCTTATAAATTAACACTCTGTGATAGATTTGAAACCGTGTGGTGTGATCTGAGCCACTACTTTTTTCTTGTGCTTCATAACGAAGCAGTCTTGCCCACTTACGGCTGAATGTTGAGATTTAAATGGAGTATGTCATATGACAACAAAATGTCTGTCTTGCGTCCCGTTTGTCTTCAGTAGTCAGGAAAAAATGTGTTTCTCAGGGAGTGCTCAGTGTGTGCTGGCTTTATCTGAAGGCAGGCCAGACTGGTAACGCTGGCTAGGAAAAGCTTCTGAAGGAAGTTTCAAGGGTCTAACTGATCAGCAATAAACCTGTTGTCCACATACAGTGCAGAGGAAAATGGTCCTGTCTGGATTGTCTGGTTGCTGTCAAGAACCTTGTAGTTGATGGTTGACAAAGAATAGCCACAACTGAATAGTAAGAGCAATCAAGTCCCAGATTCAAAATAAAATTTTAGAAGTGTTTTCCTGGTCATTATTATCAAGAATGATTTCACAGAGGTTGAAGGACACGCTATCCGCATAAGTATTATTTAGCTTCATCAGACAGGTTGTATCCTAGTTGTTTGGAGGTGTGTATTCTGGAGGATTTTTCTGTCCTCAAAGGACTAAACATGAGGGCATGCATAAGAGCAAAACATAGCTACTGTCAGGTCAGGCAGAACATCTGCTTAAGCCTGGGGTTTTTTTGCCTCTAAGAATGTCTAGTAATGGATGTTAAGGTAAGAGTCTAAGAAATATGAAGAGCAACCTTGCATACTTACTGCTTATGATTAGCATTTTAGGAAACAGATTGAGAAGACAAAAGTGCATTACTCAGGAACTATTGAGAACATTCAAACATATGATCAGAAAGCTGTCTGGGCCATCTAAGTACACCCCTCTTATGCAAGTTAAGTGTATCATTAACCCTGGTCATACCAGATCAGCAAGATAACGTGGGTGGGGTTTTTTGTTTGGTTGGATTTTTGGTGGTTTGTTTATTTGTTTGGTTCTTTTTCTTTCTTTTTCTTTTTCTTTTTTTTTTAAGAAAAAAAGGTCAGTTTTATAAAGTAGGCTTGTGTCTTTATATTTATTTTCAGTTACTACCTTAAAGTGTTTCTCAGAGGTTGTGTGGAGTTTTCCTCTTTAAACTAAACTACTGAGAAACATGCCGAAAGGCTGGAATAGACATCCATCAGCGGCTTTACACAGTGCACTGAACGCTTCAGTGACCATGACGGCAGCATGACATTCTCTTTCCCCAGAAACCAATCATAACTGGAAACTTCTTTTCTGAAAGTTTCATTTCCCAACTGGAAAAACAAGCAAGACACTAATAGATCCAAATGATTAAATCTCGCAGTTAGTCATGGGTAGCTCCAGCCATCTTTTGGTATGAAGCTATCGTCTTAGCCAAAGAAGCTATTTTTCAAACAGATCAATATAAGGAAGAGTTGTCTGTTCATTTCCATCTGGTAAAATCACAGGAGACATCAGTGTAGTTGGGGATGTTCTCCATAGCCCCTGTGTCATGGCTTTATAAGATAGGTGAGAGTTCAGCCCTAGACAACAATCAGTCTTTCTGTATTTTGATATTTGGCACTCTTCAGAAATGTGGACTGCTATCTTGAACTGTGGTGATGGCAGATTTAGGCACTATCTAGTTCATGTTTGTCTACATTCCTTGGCACTTTTCAAATTCTCCAAAAGTGTGGTTACTCTTTCCATTCACAGCAAAATGATAGTTCAGTGTATGAAGGACTTCCAATACAAACCAAATTAAAAAGTAACTTAATACTGCATTGAGGGGGGAAGAAGAAAGCAAATATGAAGGTTGAATGTCTTTTTCATGGTTGTGAGGTTGAATGGATCAGAAGTGATCCTTGAATTCTTGATCCAGGAGGGCCAACGGAATCCTGGGCTGCATAGGGAAGAGTGTGGCCAGCAGGTCAAGGGAGGTCATTCTCCCCCTCTACTCTGCGCTGGTGAGGCCACAACTGGAATACTGTGTCCAGTTCTGGGCTCCCCAGTTCAAGAGGGATAGGGAACTACTGGAAAGAGTCCAGCGAAGTGCAACAAAGATGATTCGAGGACTGGAGCATCTCCCTTATGAGGAGAGGCTGAGAGAGCTGGGACTCTTTAGTCTAGAGAAGAGAAGGCTGAGGAGAGACCTTATTAATGCCTACAAGTATCTCAAGGGCGGACTGAAGGAGGAGGGAACCAGACTCTTCAGTAGTTGCCAGTGAGAGGACAAGGGGTAATGGGCACAAGTTGGAACATAAGGCGTTCCACTTGAATATGAGGAAAACTTTTTCACAGTGAGGGTGACAGAGCCCTGGAACAGGCTGCCCAGGGAGGTCGTGGAGTCCCCTTCTTTGGAGATTTTCAAGACCCGCCTGGATGCCGTCCTGAGTAGCATGATCTGACATGCTCTGGGTAGTCCTGCTTTAGCAGGGGAGTTGGACTAGATGATCTCTATGGTCCCTTCCAACTCTAAAAATTCAGTGAAATTCAGTGAATATTCCTCCGTGGCAGGGAAGAAAAGGCTGTGGCAAGGATGAAAATCTCATGTGGAAATTAGTAAGGTGCTGCTTAGAAATCTGTGTGATTGCTCATGCTCTTAGAAGTGGAGCATATTTCTCTCTTCATTTCAGCATTTATTAAAGAAGTTAACTTCCCAAGACTTCAACTACTTGCTCTCCAGATGCAAGTGTTTAGTGTCAGTCTACACACAAGTCTACGCAGGTCAATGACCCATGATGACCATGATGGAGTATTTTACATCGCTGTATTCAAAATCATCAGTTGCTGTTTCATTTTTGGAATCCTATTTCAGTGTATGGAACACTCAGCATAAAATGAATGGAAGCTGAGACTGTAAAACCTTTCACGCGTACACATGAGGTCTGCAAGGACAGGGTCATGCCACTTTTGATGGTCACTTCTGTCTACAGTTCTCTGCTTGCTGCACTGAAACATACGGAGCGGAGCCTTGGAGAATGTGGATCTGCAGTGACCTAGTTGACTGCTCACTTGGAATCTGAACTTGCATGTTTGGCTTAGTTTGGCTGATCCCTTGTTAAGCCTGAATTTCACCCAGGCTTTGGGAGCCAGGCTTTAATGGTGATGTTTAATCACAAGGTAGCTTTGCTAAAACCTAGCTAAATAATTGATGTCTGAAAGGGGGCAGGGGGAATTGAAGAATGCTAAATCTGCTTGTGCTTGTTCTGATGTTCCTTAATCTTGCCAAAATTGCATGAAAGCCACCAATTCACAACAGCATTTCTTTTCACAGCAAATAGAACATAGAAGCTGGCAATGAAATTCAAAGTGACAAAAGATTTCCCCAAAACAGACTCTTTCTTTCATGCTCTTAGTGTACTTACTCATAACCTAATAATTCCTTTTTGCATTAGGTTGTTGGGCTTTTTACTGTTTATTGAAACCATCTAATAAAGCATGTCTCCTCTTACCCTCTTTCTATGCTTGGAAGAAATCAGCTAAAGAGTTTATATGTATTTTGGTTTTATGTATATAAAGCTATATAAAGAAGTGTCTCAGTGGTACTAGAGAAGAGGTTTGACTCTTGATACAAATCAAAAGGGAAGTCTTCATATTAGCATGTACTTACACGTGTTCTGAAAACATTAATAGAGCCTGCTGATAGATATTTACTTATTGTATTTATCTGTGCCTGCTAGATACCCTCCTGTATATTCAAAATTACTATTCTCAGGGAATTCTTAAAGGTAGTGTTATATGCTTCATGAACCTACAGAAAACCAATGGAACTTGAAACTGTCTTACTGCAAAAAAACCCCCACAAACAGGCATGTACTCCAGTTCCTTAAAGTATTTGTTGAAGGTGAAAGAAATTGTAACTTATGTTTAAATGAGCTTATTCTATAAGAAGTGTTCTGTCAGAGAAAAACAAAATGCATTGGATTTTCAATATTCAGTAGTTGCAGTTTTATTGATGAAAGAGATCCAATTTCCTTTGTCCTCCCAGATGATTTCCTGTTAGAAAATTACTTGCATATGAGAGCTGGTAGAAATAGAACTCATATCCTAACCCTGATCAAGAAGCTAAGCACTAGAAAGGCTTTTCTTCTGGACATTGTCTTAATACTATCATTTAATATCTCATTAACCATTCATGTCCTGAAACTGCACTTAATTGTACTGAATAAAAATGCCTAATTTTGTTCACTCCTACTTTTTGCATTGGCATTCATATAGTAGCTAGTGTACTGATTGTTTCTAGTGTATTGTGAGGGTCACCAGTTGAGTTTCTGTTGTGGGTTCTCACTTGTGTTGTAGTAGTCAACAGCAAAACCATTGTTTTTGAATTTTCTAAGTATTTGAAAATAATAAATTTAAAAAATTGATTTTTCTAACTATGAATTCTCCTTGGTGGATATGACTGTTGTAGACTGATGCATACTCAAAAGAAATTTTTGCTTCATGGTTAGAAAATGGAGTCTGAAAAGTAGCTTTAAAGGAAATTTCCTCTGTCACTGCTGTTTGGGACCCTAACATCAGATTATGGTACATTATAAAATATTGGCAGGGTAAAATTTAAGGACTTTGAAAAGTAATCATAATGTCATAGTTGAACAGTAGGGTGTCCTTTTTGGACACAAACTCATGTCTGAATTATGTCAGGTCAAAATCTTAATGAGTTGTTGAATATCCATCTCCCTTTGAGCACTTGTATGTGAAGAAACTATGTTCCAAATATTGAGAAATTTTTACCTGTTCTCAGTACAGCAGAAAACTACTGCACTTTCCTTCCTGAGGGCTGTGGTTCAAAGACTGAAACAAGGCAGGGAGAAAAGCTTCAGCTCTTTGCATGATGCAGAAAGTCTCTGCTGCCTTGGTTAATGGGTGGCTTAATTGTCCTGTGAATTCCTGCAGATGCTTACTGATGTAGGCAAGCTTGGCAAGTGAACTTCTAAGATTCCTAAGAAAGAGAAGTGGTTTTCCAATTTCTTTTTTTTTTTAATAACCAAAAAGGCATATTTTGTAAACAAGGTCAGTTGTTCTTGTAGCTTTAGCTTAGCTCATGAGTAACCTAATGTAATAATGATTTAATGAAAGAGGATTTCTTCCTTATTTCAGGTTGCTAGTATTGGAATCTACAGCTCCTTCAGGAGACATCTCCCGCCCGCACCACATTGCATCAGTTGTTCCAAACCGGTATCCCCGCTGGTTCACCCTAAGTCACATCGAATCCCAGCAGTGTGAGCTGGCATCAACCATGCTAACAGCAGCCAAAGGTACATTGCTGTCAGTTCTGTACTCAACTAAATGTATACTTTTAATATTGCATGGAATAAACGGTTTATAAAGCTTGTGTTCAGGAATACAAATTGCAGTCTGACAGGAGCTTGAAATAGGTACAACAAATGGAACTGGGTTAAACTCGTCACTTAATTTTTCTAGCAGAGTAGCTAAGCTAGCTAGGTGGTAGCCAGATGAGCTTGTTTTGAGGCTGATGAGACAGCTTTTTATTCTTCTGACACACAACATAGACTGTGAGACCCAGGAGTGGACAAATCACTCCTAAATTTCACTAATCAGGATGACTTTTGGCCATATACTGCACTAACACCATCAGGCACTAGAGGAGTTTGTGCTGTCTTCTAGCTTTTGTTCATATCAGGTTTAATTACGGAAGGTTTCTAAAAATGTGTATAACTGAAACAGCATACTATTGCATTGCAACATCAGGCTCAATTATAATTCATCTCTGGGATGTTTTGGGAGCTTGTTCCATTTTGGTGATTCTGTTTACACCTTGCAGGTGATGTTCGGAGGCTGGAAACAGTGTTAGAATCCATCCAGAAAAATATCCACTCCTCATCACACATCTTCAAACTTGCCCAGGATGCATTTAAAATAGCAACACTCATGGACAGCTTGCCAGACATCACTCTTCTGAAGGTTTCTCTGGAGCTGGGCCTTCAGGTATTTCCCTTGTTCGTTATTATTACAGTAGAAGAAAGGAGTTTGACCCAGTGTTGCTGGTTATAGCTTTTAAGCATTGGGAACCATAACCTCTTTGGGCTCTGTGTTGAGTTTTTGGATTCTTCCTCCTGATAGAAAGCTTAACAGAGTGGTGAACACAGAGCAAGGGGCTGCACTGGCCTTTGTGCCATTCGGGTGGAAGAGAGCTGAGAGCGGCTGGCTGAAGGGCATTCTTCTGTCCAGGGGTGAGAGGGGACCAGTGCAATGGGTTCAGGAGTAAATGTAGGACTGACTAGAAAGCAAAATTATTCTGCTTAATAGAAATGCACTGTATTTTCTGCATAGCCTTGAGAGGTTTCTTACCATTCCTTCCCTTCCTTTCCCCGAAATGAGATTTGATAGGTGCTTGTTGAATTACTAGAAAAAGCCAAGGTCAACCATAGTGACCTGTTTTTAAGACAGACTGTGCTAACAGCAGCCCTCTCACTTCCTTCATCAAAATCCTGTATGGCACAAAATATGAGAAGGTCAGATGCTTCAGACTCAGCTTGAGGTGTACAAAAACCTCTCGTCAGTTTTCAAGGCTCTTAGGAGAGACTTTGCAAGGTAAGAGGAGGCAGCTAAGTTTTAGGTTATCTGGAGTAATATTGCCTTACACTGATGAATCTTGGAGTTTATACAGTTCATCTCAGCAAAAATAAATCTCTTCATCCCTTTTCAGGGACTTAAAAAAAAAAACATGCAAAGATCAGAAACCATTTTTTACTTTGCTTCACTAAATAAAGCTCCAAAGACTTCTGGGGAAAGCATATTATCCTAGTTGCTCGTCATGCTGAAGGAAGGTACTGTTTCCCTATTCTAGATATTTAGAAGCTAAAGTCTTTAATCAGAACGCTGACATTCTGTATGCTTTGTTAGCCGTTCATATTCCCAAGGTTGCTGTGGAAATCTGCTTCTTTTTTAACATATTGGTATGTTTATGCCTTAAACATTTGCTTACTTGAGAGAGAGAAAGATCCTCATGATGATTGACCTGTGCATCACCTTGAGCATTCACCAAGTATCATTCAGGTGTAACAGCACACCTTGAATATCATTGCGTTCATGTTTGATGGTGTCGTGAGAATGTTTTCAGTGAGATCTAGTGAAATAAATATCACAAACCCGTACTTTCTTATCAGTCCCAGGGTTCGGAAGGGACTGGTGTAGAACTTGTGCACTGTTCTGTCCCTAGCTTATGAATGTGTTTTAAGAATCTTAAAGGTAGTTTGCTTTCCAGAAGGAAGATGCACGGTGGTTTTCAGGTAGTAACTCAGAGCTGTGTGTATTTCTACAGTAATGCTTTTCCTGCAACAAGTGCTTGTGTCAGTACTGTCTCTAGTGGCCTACAGATGTTTGCCTGTTCCTTGTGCCCCCAACTTCATGGCAATTAGATTGTCTGTATTCACTATTTAGTATCTGACTACCTACAACATTTATGTACTCTGGAAAAGTCTGTCTTCCCTCATGTGTTAAACTAAACAGCAGTGTCCTCACAGGTATACTGTTCTGCCTCAGCTACGGCAATGACAAGTTGCCTGGTTGGGCTGAGATACCAACAATTCCACAACTCTCGCTGGGATCTCTGTGACAGGAGAGCCTCTTATATTGTTCTAGATTTGGGAGTAATGTATGGAGTTCTGGGTTCTTTCTCCTTCCAATCGTAGCATGTTCTTTCTCCTGGTTTCCAATCGTAGCATGTTTTATGTGACTCACCAGAGGGAAGGCTTTTAAACTGGCTGTAGAAAGAGGTCAGCAGCATGGCCAAATGGACATGGAGCACCTCAGATGTATTCTGTCCTTCAGAACCTTACTGGCACAGACAGTGTAAGATCTGCAGGTACAGGAGGGGCTTCTATTTCTCTGTGTGCCTGTTGTATGCTACATTAGTGCGAGTAAGTATTACCACACACATGCAAACAGGTACTGCGGGCAGAACTGCTGAGCAAGTTAGCGCAGGTGATCACTCAATGAATATTTGGCAAGTGATGTCCTTTCTCCCCAAACCTGTGAATGAACGCATAAATAAATAAGCCCCCTTCCAATGTGCACGATGAAGAGGTTTCGCAGTGGTGCAGGATCTAATGGTTGGTTGGCCATTTCTTGTATCTCTTATGGATGAGGAGATCTTCTGTTCCTCTAGAATGAGAAATTCTTATGAAGGTCCATCAAGACAAAGTCAAGGCTATTCTTTGTGAAGAGATCTCGACTTTCTTCAGATAAGGTATTTATTCCTAGGGGCTTCTTGTCACTTTCAGACTTCCTGACTTGTTGAGAAGCTTTCCTCAACTGATAGCACAAATCTTGGATAGATCTTGGACAGATGTGGAACTCTCTTCTAGGAAGAGGTAGCTCAAGAATATATTGAGCAGAAGTGGAATAGTTCTTTGAATACATGTGCTATAGTATAAGTTAACTTCAGCTGCTCCTTGGTCAGAACATCAATACCTGCTTTATTTGAATCATGGAATGGTTAGAGTTGTATGGGACCTTTAAAGATCATTGAGTTCAAACCCCCTGGCATGGGCAGGGACACCTTCTGCTAGACCAGGTTGCTCAAAGATTGAAATCCTTGGGTTTTTTATCATTAGTAAAGGCCCCCTCTCTTGCTATTCTCATCTTGTAAGTTTAATCATTTAATTCCAGAATAGTTTAAGAAACTTTTCCATGTCATGAAACTAGATATAGTATTATTTTTTACACTCAAGTTAGGATTGTCTATGCTTGGAACTATTACTATTCCCAATGCATGTGCTGAAGGCAGCTGTTATGACTGCAGATCTTTTTACAGACCACTACAGTGAGGGAAGTCATCAAGGAAGACTTTCAGAGAAGTTGTCATTCACACCATTAGTTTTTTTTTTTTATCTCCCTCCCTTACCAGTAGCAGAATTCAGTCCATAACCCTGTGTTTTCTCTTGGATTCACTCGACTTTGGGGAAGCTGAAGATTCATCATGGATATTGGAAGAGTGTTAGCTTTCAACTCGTGTGTGCATCAATACAGGAAGTCACCTAGACTCCTTCTGTTTGATGGCCAGAATGGGAAAGATAATTGCATTCCAAAGCATTTTGACTTGGGGCTGCCTGCTTTTCTTCCAGAAAGACTTCAGGCAAAGGCTGTTTCCATGATTTACCTTAGCAATATTTCGTATTTTAAAATGTGTTGGGTTGCTCCTTCCAAGATCAGTTTGCTTTTTTTCACAATGCTGTTCTCCAATCTAGCACTTAGATGACTGTTTAGTTAAAATGATACCACAAAGTCTGAGGCCAGCAAAGCTGGTGTTATCCTGTAACTTTGGGTGAGGTACAACCAGTCACCGGGGTCTCAATGTGGGAATGTTTGGAGGCCAGCTTGGAACCACTCGTGGTTGCTTGTAACCAGACTTCTTAAAGATCATCTGAGCACTTGTAGTCCTCAGCAATCTATCCGTCTTCTTAATTATCCTGTAACAAATATGACAGAGGGCTACATGCCACTTTGAAGTCACCTTAGAATTGGGAGGGGATATGGGTTGAGAACGCTGTTAAAAATGCTGATTACTCCAAGCTGTTTTGTGATTGCCTTTGTTGAGTTTGTGTAAAGATCATTGCTGAGAGCTCTGAGTGACCTATTACACTCTTTATTTAATTGCTACAAATGGTAACACCATACTATGATCACTGATATTGTAAGAGGAAAACTACTTGCTTCTTCATCTAGTTATCTGTGGGGTCTATCCAGGTAGCTGAAGTAAGCTTTACATGCAATTTCTATGCAGTGCTTATTTTACTCAGTAAACATATTTGCCCCCTGTTTTGAGAAACAGCATAAGCAATAATCACAAGTGATATAAAATATGGGAACTACAATCAAAGCTTGAAGTCCTTTTTCTAAGATTTTGATGGTTTTGTGATGGAAGTTCTTTGTAAGGTCTCCTTGTTCAGAGAGAAATCATCTTAATAATACCTGGATATATCTGGAATCATATATATAGCTTTGCAGAATAAGCAGCCAGTCAAGTCACAGTACACTAACTCCTTTCTGTCTTGTTGAAGTCAATGAAGAGAAATGTAGATGGGGGAAAAAATAAAGGGGTTAGTTTGCCCAACAAGAGTTGATACATTTCCACTTTAAAGATTACTATATAGAAAGGGAGAAGACATGATACAATTTAATTTGAATAATTGATACTTCATTGGGGGGGGGGGGTTGCTTGGAGGGGACTTTCTTGTGGTTTTTTTTTTCTTTCCCACAGATAAAACAGTGTTCTTCCTCTAGCATTGAAAGATATGCAGTTGGAGTCACTCTTTGTGTGCTATTGTAAGATAACTAAGCAATATTTTTTAAATCTTTTGACATATGAGCTGAAAAAGAAGTAACAGAATGGAGAGGGAAAGAAACTGCCGTTTTGAACTTCAGGGTATTTGAGTAACTTAAGATCCCTAATTGTTAGTATACTGCCTTGGTTTGCAATAGTATTAATTTGTATTATGTTTGTATTGTTTTTATAGGTGATGCGGATGACGCTGTCAACACTGAATTGGCGACGGCGGGAAATGGTGAGGTGGTTGGTAACATGTGCAACAGAAGTAGGTATGTTCTGAGATGTTTTTCTTGTCAGCTAGTCTTAGAGGGTTTGATCTTGGTTGCTAACAGCCAGGTTCTGCAAATGTCTCTCATTCCCGTTCATCCCGTTCATTGTAAAATACCTCTGATGAGAAGACATTATGGCTATAGGTGGGTTTTTTTAGGCACAAACCAAGTAAGGACAACAGTTGAGGCTATGCATTGTTCCTTCTTTTCCCCACAAGGCAGGACTGTGCATAACCTCATAGGAAATACCCGAGATTTCTCCTTGTCCCCTCCATGATGGGTTTGGGTTTGAGGCTGCAGTAGAGAAAAGGCTCATGGTTATGGACTATTGCACTGTGCTACAACTTTGCTTGCTCTGAAAGGCAGGTGAGAGAGCTGTCTGGTCAGCTGTAGGAAGAGGAACCAGAAAACAGGTGAATGAAATGCTGAGGATGCCTCCTACTGTGTGGTATCATGAAGGGGTTCTCATTGTTAGAGGGTTTTTTAAGCTGCTGGCTAAATCCAAGCTTAGAGTGTAAGAAGTGTTTGTTGCACGGCAGTGATATTGTGCCGGCCTTTCGTCTGCACTGGAAGGCAAACCAAATGCCAGTGCCCCCGTTGCTAACCACATTAGGTGAAAATAAGGTGGGAGCAGAACCAGCCTTACGCTTAAAGGACAGAAGTGGGAGAATAGTGCACTCAGCAGGACATTCTGTTCATTTCTGCACTTTGCCATAGATTTCCTGTGATGAGGCGTCCCTTAGCTTCTCTATTGCAGTTTGCCATCTGCAAGATGAGAATACAGAATCTGAAAGTGAAGATGAGTGCATTAAAAACTGTGTTACTGTAAAAATAATAATAAAAAAATCAGCAGCTGTGGTAGTGGGGACTAATGTAACTACTTACAATAAGGGAGCAGTTATAGTTGTCACTAAAAGTATTTCTGGAAAGCAGTTTCCCTACTGTATTTATTTCTTTTTCATATATCTGAGATGGATCGTATCACATAGATGCTTCTTGAGTTTCAGAACTACTGCTTGTTCTCTGAATTAGTTTATTCTTTGCTTTATGCTTAACTGGGAAATTAATATTGTCAGTAGCATGGGAAAATGCAGCTTGCCTTGTATACTATAAGCTAGGAAGTGGTTTATGTCTGCAAATTTTTCTGCAATGCTCCTGTTTTACTGCTTTTATATCTTTGCTAAGATAATTATCACTGAGGCTATCTTACAGATATTAGTGCCTGGGTATTATTTTGTGCAGTTGCATATTGGCAAATAAAATGCTGGGTTTGATACTGCTTTAAATTAGTTTACACATTCTAATAGAAGTTTTCCCATAAAGAAATGATAATGTCATGCAAAGTACTCTTGAGACTTAATCAAGTTGGTAAAGCAAGGAATCTATTTGTTTAAATGAAGATGGGGTATTTTCTGGCTATGCTGAATTGTTGCACCTGAGTGAAGGGGTGCAGAGGAAGCATCAGAGTCCTACAGAGAAAATGAGGACCTCTGGGTGTGGTTTAGGTGGACTCACAGATGTGTAAACTGCCTCTAGCAATAACAAGGCACTCTAGTTGGCTATAAGGGTCCATATAAGGAACCCACTTGTCACTGTTTTCCCTTCCCCCACCTGGCAAATACACATGTGGCAGGAATAAAGTGATATCAAGGAAAATACCTATTTCTGATAGTATCTGGTAGTTCGTATTGCTCAGAGCATTTCCCTAATAAGGATCTTGATATTCAGGTCTATTGAATTTGATATAAGACATATCTGAAAAGCCTACTGGGAGGAGGCGGGGGTTAGGATTTTTTAAGATGTGCCATGGTGTTCCATTTAGAAAGCCATTTTACGTACTTTCATATTCTTTTGTGCATGCGCTGTGCCTTGAGATGCACAGTGAGAAAAGGAGTTAAAATTGCCTTTTAAAAGTACACGGTGTGAGGGCTGCTTTTGAGTGATGTGATGAGAGCAAATGAGCCAGAAGTTGTTATCCAAATTGTCTTAAATAACAAGTAAAACAGTTCAGTTGTCACACTAGAAGATTAAACCTTACCTTACAGTCTTTCTTTGTTATTCTCTGTGGGTTTTTTGGTGGTCGCCAGAGAGTTTGCACAGTAGCCTTTGTTTTAATGTCCTTTTCCAGCCACGCTATCTGGTTTAGCCCTTCTTGCTGAAGTGCATCCCCTTGGATGTACTGGCAGCCTCTTAAAGTTCGCTGCAAATGTAATCTCTTGCTGAAAATCTGTATCTGCTAGGTTTTATCAGTTGTGGCTAATCCTTTCTTTCTTTTCCCCAGGTGTTTATGCACTGGATAGTATCATGCAAAACTGGTTTACACTTTTCACTCCAACAGAAGCCACTAGTATTGTTGCTACAACAGTGATGTCCAACAGCACCATTGTCCGTCTGCATCTGGACTGCCATCAGCAGGAGAAGTTGGCCGGCAGTGCTAGGACGCTTGCTCTACAGTGTGCCATGAAGGATCCTCAAAACTGTGCCCTTTCTGCACTGACCTTATGTGAAAAGGATCACATAGCTTTTGAGACCGCTTACCAAATTGTTCTAGATGCTGCTACAACCGGCATGAGCTACTCGCAGCTTTTTACTATAGCACGATACATGGAGCACCGTGGCTACCCCATGCGAGCCTACAAGCTGGCCACTTTGGCCATGACACATCTCAACCTGAGTTACAATCAGGACACACACCCTGCCATTAATGACGTTCTGTGGGCATGTGCGCTCAGCCACTCCCTTGGGAAAAATGAGCTAGCAGCTATAATACCTCTGGTGGTCAAAAGTGTCAAATGTGCAACAGTACTGTCAGACATTTTGCGTAGGTGTACTTTGACCACTCCTGGCATGGTGGGACTTCATGGAAGGAGGAACTCTGGTAAGCTCATGTCACTGGACAAAGCCCCTTTACGGCAACTCTTGGATGCCACTATTGGAGCCTACATTAATACAACGCATTCACGTCTCACCCACATCAGCCCGCGACACTATAGTGAGTTTATAGAGTTCCTCAGCAAGGCCCGAGAGACCTTCTTAATGGCTCATGATGGTCACATCCAGTTTACACAGTTTATTGACAACCTAAAACAAATCTACAAAGGTAAAAAGAAACTGATGATGCTAGTTCGTGAGCGGTTTGGCTGACGAAAACGTGGCAATGGGGATATTGGGGATATAGGGGGTGGGAAGGGTCGTTTGTTTTTACTTGAGCCTGCCTTTGTATCCTTTTTAACTTAAAGAAACAGAGCCACACCGGTATTATATGTGTATAGTTATATTGAGTTTGCAAACTAAACTGTCATGTTGTGAAAGTTTGTGTGTTTAATTTTTTTTCCTTTTTTCTGTTTTGTACGAGAGAGAGGTTAAAAAAGGTTTGGTTTACACTGAGTATATGTTGTCAAGTGGCAAAAGCCCACATCGCTCTCCTGTTCTTTCTGTATACGTTCACAGCCTCAAAAACAAACATATATTGCAATGGCTTTAAAAACCAAACAAAACACCTCCATCCTGTGATAAGTACCTCGAATGGATTCAGCTTTACTCCTTTGTAACTCATCCTTACATTTCAGCATATTTAAACAAACCAACAAATGAAATACTAATAGTTAAAAGGCTGACCACGTGGCTTTGCAGTGCTGTTCATCCAGAAGCATGGCACACAATGCTTGTGCATGTGGAAACTTAGCGACTGTCAACATACATTCTCAGGGATTTATCAAAAAAATTAAAAAAAGAATGAGAGCATTTATTGTACTGTATATATATTATAGTATATGTCTGAATATTGAAAAATATAACATTAACTAATTTATAAAAAAATCTATGTAATGCAAAATACTTGAAGCTGCAGTAGCTTGGTTTTAAACAAAAAAAAAACCTATCAGAAGGACTAAAGTGCGCCTTGCTTCAGGGTTGGCTCAGGTGGTGAACTATATGCTGGGCATCTATGCAGAGCCACCTTTTGGATTGCATGGTTGGACTGATACCTATTGGGGAAAATTTTATATATATATATTTATACAACCTGTGTATACATATATATGTATACACACATACACACATGCTTGTAACAGGCACTATAGTAAAGAGGGACAACAAAAAATACACAGCCAGAGCAGCAAGCCTTAGCATTAAGAATACAGTATGCCAGAATCGGGGTTTGTGCCTCCTAGCCTAGAAGACTTAAAAGAAATATCCTTTTTGACACAAAACGCAAAATGTTTTCCAAAATGATTGACATGATACATTACGCCTTTGCAGTGAGCTAATAATAAGCTAACCTTTGTGCACAAATAACATATATATATATTATATATATATATTCTGCATAGGTATTTTGACTTTGTGCAGGACAGAAAGTTGTGTAGGTATGACTGTTCTACTTTTCAGTTTGTTTTTTTAATATATTTTATTTTCTCTAGAATTACTCAAACAAAAGCAGCCTTCTATCTTGCCTTGTCTTAATGCTTTAAAATAACCAAACTGGAGATCTAACTACCAAACTGTTCATTATATTATTAAATACCAACTTTGGTTACAGTATAGTGTCTTTACTTTAGCTGATGGTTCTGTATCCTTGTGCTTTTTAAAGCAGTTTTTATGTTTTGGTGCAAAAGTTGTCCAGTGTCTCTTGTTCCCTTCATTAGAGAACATTCTAGAGGTATGTTTGTAGGTATTTTTGTTTAGAAAAACTATTTCATGCTCTCCATTTTATTTATTATAATAGGTAAAAAGGTTGTACTTCATCACCCATGTAAACATGCTCATGAAGTTGAAAGTAATTAAGATTTGATACACTGATATCAATTTATTTATGTAACTAAATCACTGTTTTATAAACTTGTTAATGATCAACAATTTTTTTGTTTTGATTAAAATTAGTTTTTTGAAAGTTGATTCTGCCTCCTTTATGGTGTCTGTTACTGGAGTTGAATTGTGTGCGGATAGTTCATATGCCCATCTTGCAACTTTGGCGCATGATGTTGGTAAGCAATATGACCACTGAGGCCAGGAAAGAAATGTTTTGTTCCTCAAAAATCTGCTGAGGAACGGCAGTTTTCACAGTTGCTGGTGGAAGATGACCTGGTGCATCAGAGGAGGGACTAAATGCTGCGTGTGATTGAAGATACGTGATCTATACGATGAACAGCAAACCGTGGTCTACTGCCCTGGTGGGATTTGGCTACAGTAGGGTAGAGTGTGTGTTTGTGTGTTCCCATCCAGTGGATTGTTTGGTTGATCACGGGGGTTGAGACACGCTGCAAATATATGCAAGGACAGTTCTTGCTGTTCTTGGATTGCCTTTTTTAAAGTATCTTGTGTATTTTTAAGCTGTGCAGCTCGCTCCACCCAGCGTGGAGTTCTTACGAACTGACAGCTGACATTTCTGCTCTTTTTGGAGGAGCCCTTTCTATGTAGGAGTTGTATGAGTTTTCCAGTCTCAGTGAAGAATGGGATACAGCATGGTTGAAAACTGAAGACAAGATTTCTGCCTTATCAACATCTTTATCATCTTAGGAATGTTATGTGATGGCATAGTTGACTACATGATCTGAACACTTTCACTTTCTTCTTTTTAGTAGCTTCAGCTGAAAAGAATATTAGCAGGCAGCAAGCAGCTAGCAGAGATGCCAGTGTAACCATGAATTCTGACAGTGAGGCTTGTGTCACTGGAGGATTGAGGAGGAAAACGTCCAAATCTTTGTACAAGTTGTCATGTAAAATATGACTCTTTACCAAGCCTTGCAAACAGCTAAGTTGCCCTGGCCTAATAGTGCTAACCTTCTGTAGCTTCTGTATCATCTATCCCTTCCAAGTATGAAATCCCTGGTTATGTTGTTGCTTCATTACGTTGTCCTAGATGAATTTTCTGCTATAGACAGTAAGGAATGAGAGGGATACTCCATACTGTAACAGGGTTTGTGTGGGGTTGGTTTTTTGCTTCTTACAAGTAATTGAGTATTAAGGATGTTGTGGATTATGTAGATTGCAAAACTGGAGCCTACTTGAAGACCAGGCTTTAGAGTTAAATGCAGTCCTGATGGTTGCCACCTGCTTTTGATGAGCACAATGGCTTATTCTGCTTTCAGAACTGATGGAAGTTTATTTGGTTTGTTTTCATGACTGAGTAAAATCTCTTCTGTGTCTGCACTGGTGCTGTGCAGTGCAGTTCACATCTCAAGAACAGGAGATCGATGAACAATCTCTCTAGCAAACATGTCTAGATATGTACTGCTCTTGTTTTGTGGAGATAGGAAGAACCCAGGAATGGATTCCATGAAAAAGTCTGAGGGCACTTTTCGTGAAAACCAATCAAATATTTCTAATGCCATTTCTAAAACTACAGATTGTAATAAGTTCTGAAGCATAAAGAAACCTAGTCAAAATACAATGTCTCAAATTCCTCCTCTCCAGAGCCATATATTTGAGATACAGAGCTGAACACCACTGCTTTCATTGTCTCCATGTGTTTGTGTGCTTTTCAACACTCCTTTAAATGAAAACTTTTTTAAATCCAGGATTGCTGTTTAGTAGTGAAGGGAACTGAGCGTGATTCTTCATTCTTTTGGTGAGTCAAGTGAAATCCTGAAAGTTGTGATAGTATTTCTGTATTATGAGACTGTCTCGCAGCTGAAGAAACTGACTTTTGCCCATAAGTTCGTTTGCAGATTTTCTTTATTGATTCTGCTAGAACAGAAGCCAGAGATATTTTTCATACCCAAATTACATTACTTTCCTTTAGCTTGTTACTGTTTTATTTTCACATCCAGTTTTCCCATTACAGAAAACCACACAACTTTAAAGCATGAAAAAGAGGAAGAAAGGCACATATGGGCGACTCAGCCTTTAAAGTGCAACTGAAATCCAAGACTGTTTCCCTTGGAGTACTTCATGTCTTATTCTCAAAATCTTTTGTTTTTAATGCTGTGGCGGTGGAGCTAAACCTGGATTGCATGTACATGACAAGGAATTTATTAGATTGCTTGAGAGAAATTGCAGGTAATATTCTGAGGCTAGTGTTGCAACAAGAAGACTGGGACTGCATTTCATGGTGGTTGTCTAGTAGAACAGATAATTGAGAGTTCTTGCAGCAGAGATGAAATTCTGGAGGACTTCTTTTTTTAACTATCAAAAATTGAAATTGGCTTCCTAGTATTTTTAAGGATAGAAGATACAGTGACTGCATTAGTAAATTTCTCTTCTATAGAAAGCCCGTATTCCATCATTTTCTTTGTATATCCATACAAAGTTTCCTGCTGCAAGCTTTCAGAAGTCTGTGAAACTTTTCAATAATGCTTTAGTGTTCTGTCAAATTAGTTTGAACTACAATTTTCTTTCCAGTTTGTCTGGTGGTAATCAAGGTTTTCATATGAGTGGGTATAAGTAACATAAGTGCATCAAAACTGGGGGAAATTCTGCTTTCCGAGTTGTACCAATTTAGATTTGTAGTTCCATAGAGTGGATTTGCTGTAGGGTAAATTTGTTTCACTGAGATGCCTTCAATTTGATTAAAATATGACATTTTACTGAAAAATCATCCAGCCGTCCTTTTCTGACTTAAAAAACAAAATTTCTGATATTTTATCTGCTTTTAATGTAGGATGTAATTTGGAAAATCAGCAGTGTAGCTGATACCTTTACAGAATTGGTAACTGCAATATCTTTAGGTATTCTGTTGCTTTGCAGTACTGGCTAGAGATAAGTGTTCATAGACAAATATTTTTCTACCCTTTTAGGAGCTTGTCCTCTTGAAAGTATACTTTCTGCAAGGATAAGTGGGGAAGGGAGGAGCACAAACCACAAAAAGTTATGTCCAACCCTTGCCTTGTGGCAATACAACAGGTAGTAGAGATTTAGGAGTATTACAGCGTATTGCAAATTACACTGAATATGAGGTGAAGATTCTTAATTGGAGAGACAACAAAGCATCAGGGATAGCTTTACTTGAGAGAAGAGGTTGCTGGGATTTGCCTCTCCCCCCACCCCGTAGTAGTGTACACTCCATGCCCCACATGAGAAGACAATTCTTTCCTCCGCTAACACCCTGGGCCGTCCACATCAAGTAACACCTCGCTGTCAGCTGAAATGTTAGTGATCCATCCGTACAGGTAGTATCAGAATCCTGGAAGTTAGTAAAAGTAGAGCATTATATGCTCTGAGAAAAAGAACTTGCTGTAAAAAGAAAGTTGCATCAGCAGCTTTATTTGCAGACATCTGCAAGGTCACAGTATCAAAGATTTCTATTAACTTGTATAGGATATAAAGCATAAGTTATTTCTAAAATCAACCTTGGCAGATTTCTATAACTTGCTGTAGGGAGAACAAGAATGTGTAGAAAGTGTCACAATCATGAGCTGTTCCAGGAGCTCGCCAGTGAGTAGTCCTTTACTGAGTGTCGTACTGACTGAATTCCATTGTTACGCCTGTCCTTTTCTTCCTCTCCGGCATTTGGTTTGTGGTGGTTTGGGTTTTTTTGTGTCATTTCAAGAACTCTGTATTTGGGAAAATGCTTACTTGGAAGATGATGTGCTTGTGGTCTGATGATGTAAAATGAACAATGGAGCTACTGCTTGGTAACTAGAGTCCATGGTATTGAAAGTGTCTGTGGAGCAGTGGATGAGAAGAGTGAGCTGTTCAGTCGTGCTTACTGTTGGGGCTGGTGAGCTGAGACCTAAGGCAGCGGCCACAGCTAGCGTGCAGAACCAGCACTGCCTGCCTTTCCACCACTCTGACCTTGGAATTGCTGGTCTGACCACAGAGAGGTCCTGGTTTGGCGTCCCAGGACTCAGCGGCAAATCACTGTTCATAGAAGATTTCTGGAAAGTCGAAAAATGGATGGGGGTGATTGAGGACAGAGCTAAATATTCCTCTGGTGAAGTTGCTGGAATTACATCAAGGCTAATCTTGGCAGACACTTTTGGGAAGCCTGTTAGTTATAAGAACAGCAGTGAGAGAAGTAGTGCCAAATTCTGCCCAGTCAGTGGGCAGGAAAAATCATTTGGGGTTTGTGGCCTCCAATTCCAGATGACCTGAATCTCATTAAACTGCACAATGACTATTTGTAATGCTTTCTTTATCGCCTTCCCAATGCACAGGGAAACAAGTCAGGCGGACCGCGACTCATCTCTTATCAGATGCATCACAAATGGTACCACTGAAGATCTCTGTCCCCTCCAGGACAAAGGTTGGCCTTTCTTGGGCCATCTTGCCTACGTGTAAAGGAAGCCTTAGTGGCTCAAGCAAACCAATTCAGGAGGGTAAGGTTGCAGCAGGGAAAATTGCATGAAAATCTTTCCCAGCAAGATCCTATTTGTATAATGTTTAACAGCAGTCGCTCACTTAAATGAGTGGAAATCGTAGTTTCTGAAGGAAACATTATTTCTTTTGTGCTTCTAATTGACACTTTAAACATGTTTAGTATGCTTTAGATCAGTATAGTATCTAAAAATATCCCAAAATAACCACCAAAGTGGAAGACATGATTGTCCTGCTAGCTTCTTGCTGAAAGGAACAAATGTACTTACAGAAGAATTTCTTCACAGCCGTGCTCTGCCTGCCACACCTTGAAGACAGAGCTGTGAAAGGCAGCTCTTACTGACAGCTCTGTGACAACCATCACCCCTCTCTGTCTGGTTTTGGTGGGAGAGAGGGTAAGAAGGTATTTTGGAAGATATTTTCTTTCCTGAGTTTGAAGGCCTTTTCTCTCTAGGCACGTGATGGCTGATTTCCAGGTATGGTGTGGATGCAGCAGTAGCCAGGGGAAGCCTCTGCCTGGTTATTCAGGATATCTTTGCTCCATCACCCCTCTGTGTCAGTATAAACGTCTGACCCCGTGCATACTTTGTTCCCCAGCACACGGCAATTTTTACACCCTTGAGGAGACTGCCTCTACTCCGGTCATGCTGCGAGGTCTGGGGTCTTTCTGTTTTGAAAGCTGAACTTCTCCAGCCGTTCTCAAGATTCCAGGGTCTGAATTAAAAACACAAAGCACTACAAGACTTTTGATGCTCTGTAGTGAGCATTAGTGCTTGCCTACTACTTAGTCATTTAGGAGGTCTTTCGTGTACTATGTCTAAATCACGTAATGGGCAACTGAGAAGCCTAATAGGGATGTTGGGAAATTTTAGTGTGAGGTGATACCTAAATACTGGAAAAGAAACTTCAGCATTGCCTTATGGAGAGGTGATTGTAGAGGGAGATTATACTCACAAAGTTCTCCAGCTGCTCTGAACCTCCCAGTCTTTTATGGGAAGATTATTCCATATGAGAAAGATTAACTGTTGTACTGGCACAACTTTGGTTTCACAGCCTGCGTTTTCCCAACTGTTGCTGTATTCTGCATCAGGATCTGCAATGATCCAGAACTACTACCATACCTAAGCAATTTTCTTCTTCCATTTTACCACTCACAAAGCACATACAGCAGTATACCATACTGGGCTACGTTACCTTAACGTAGCAAACACAGTTTGGCCAAATTTGGTTTGGTTTTGTTCTGGAAACCTTAAGCCTTACACTGGTCAGTTCCTGCCTCTCAGAGATAATTAGGGACTACACATGCTGTTCTCAGCTGCAGAAGAAGCAGCCATGGCTCATAAGGAGGCAAGATGATCCTATTCAGAGTTTGATGTTATTCATTTTGTGAGCTTATAGATTTCCTTATACATGAAACTCAGGCCATAAAAGCCAGAAGCTAAAAAGAAGAAATTTTTCTTTTTTGGTAAAGGGCAAAGGTTTCCCAACAGTTGGTCTTTCATCAGAAAGAATCAAATCAGCAAAACAGTAATTACCAACAAGAGTTTGGAGCACATCACTAAGCATATACACTGCCAAAGCACAAGTTCTCCATGCCTAGAAAAGTCCAGACAAACCAGACAGGATGATTTGGTCTTTTAGTTGCCTGTTGTTTAGTAACCAGATGGTCGGTTTAGTTTGTGAGCGTGTGGGGGAGATCTAATTGATGCACTAAAATGGCACTTACTCTGTTTAACCCAGTGTGAAAATGCTAGTTTATGCACCTGTTTGTCCTGCTGAACTGGAGAATAACATGTATTTCTGGCATGCTTGCCACATTGGCAATCTCCCTGTGCTATCTCGTTGCTCATCCCATGTTACTTAAAATGCATCTAGTTTATCTGTTAGCAGAATCAATCCTGAGTCTCTGTTTTCTACTGATGGGAAATAAAATGAAAGACATTTCTAGCGTTTGGACTGGGGTTTGAGAAGTGCAGCTGCACTGAGAGCTCTGAGCAGAAGCCTGAGCTTTAGCAATCACTGAGTTCAGGGCCTGAATTTGCCAGTAATTTCGCAGGGGTTTTGTCTTTGCTACCATTCAAGTGTGTGCTGACAGGCAGGCGTGTTCAGCGGGGGCAAACGTAGACTGACCTTGTGGTGGGGGGACAAGGGGGTAATCCAAGGCCAAACGTGACTATTAACCCCAGGCCAAGCTTTTCTTCAGGTGTTGCAGTTGGATGAAACACTTGTAGATTGATGCATGGAACAGGATGGCTCATTAGCTGTTATCCATAGTTTCAGCCTTTCCAAGCAGCGTGTACCTCCTGACATAGCTGGGCCAGAGGATAGGAAGGGAGACAAAACAACCAGACAACACGTTTGTTTCTGTTCACAGCTACACGTCTGTGTGAACCATGGGCATAGGTAGCCCTGGAGAAACTGCTTGTTTCCTCTTTCCCTAGTACTAATTGCTTCTCTTCTGGACAAACAATGGTGAGGATTATGGCAGCAAGGTGAGCCCTGTGCAGGGCATGCGACTGAGAAAGATCACACTCCTCCCTTAGAGCATCCCTGTGCTGGATCATCCCATCCCATCCCATGTGACTCCATCCCATCCGTGACCTTGAGTGACTACTGTCTCTGTGCCTTTGTTCGAAGTGAATGCTCTTTTGTGCAGCTCTTGGCTTTCTGCAGATGTTTCAACTTGCCAGCAATTCTAGTGATTTTTCTGTATGTAAGAATTGTGAGGAATTAAACTGCTTATTGAACTGCCACACTGTGGATTTGTGATTATGTTCAGAAATGTTAGAGTTTTGGAATTCTGCTATAAAGAACATTCTTTGGCTTGTTCAGTGGGTTCTTGATGTCTGGCTTTTACAAACAGTGGTGTTTTTCAGCTTGCTGCATTTATTTCACTATTGGCAGCACAACTACAGAGCCCTCTTGATGCTACAGAAAGCACAAAGAAGACACAGGTCTCTGGAAGCTGTAATTCCAAACAACTAAATACATCTGGCTTTTGGGTTTTTTCCACACGTTTTTATGCTATATACTGGGTGAGTAGCAGTTCCCCCGGCAGACCTCAGGGATCCCTAACGTGAAGACCAGATGTAAGTCTGGAACAGTCTTATCGATTTAGGTCTCTGGATTAGGGAGATACGGGAGCAGACAGCAGGCTTTCTCTGCGTGAATTGTCCCTGTGAGGTCAATGGTGCTTCTCACTTCCTTAAAGTACTTCACTAAAAACAGGGCTTGGAGGAAGAGCGCACAGCCCCCTACTTCAGCAGCTGGCAGGAGCCTGGCCGTCTGTGCAAAGTACACTGTTCTCGGGGGCATCTGCTCAGAGCTGCTGGGGTTGACCTCACACTTCCACCCCTCCCTACAAAGCTCCACCGACAGGTCCCTGGAGAGACCTGTGGGAGACACAGCACCCCTCAGAGATTCAGAAATGACATGAGGGAGGCGGTTTGGCAGGGAACAGCCAGCCTTTCTTAATAGCTTAAAATAAGAAGCAGAACAGGAGTGGAAAATAAAACTTAAACAAGTTGTTTCTTGGCATCTCTGTTGCACTTGCCGATGTTTTACAAATGTGTCAAAGCTCTTTGCAGCCTAGCGTTTAAAAAAAATTCTCCTATTTAAAGGTAGCCTTTGTAAGCACCTGCTAAAGGAGGTTTTCAGACTGCTGCTTGTTTACCAAATACCTCATTATAGGCCTGCTGCAGAAACGTGCATGGGAAGAATGAGGGAGGCTCCCTCCTTAGGTGAAACTCCCATGGCAGTAACATTATAACCCTCAGGAGAAGTGGGTACTGTATAACAGAAGTTGCTTTTAAGGTTTGAAAAACAAATTATAACTGGCTACAACAGGAGAGCAGTGAAAGTAAAGATCTTTGTCAGAGGCTGAAGACAAATTATTCTTTTGATTTAGATCATTTTGGGCTACAGAACTGCAGTAAAGACCAAGATCCCACAATTGCTTTTATGTGTGTGTGTGTGCACACTTTTTAAAGTCTTGGTATAGAAACAGATGAATTTTCTCTGTGTCTGCCAAGTGCCATGTGTTTACAGCTGACTTATAAGATGCTTTAAAATAGAAGTTTATAATGGAAACACTGACACATTCTTAAATATGTTGATGCTAATAGGCACCACCATAATAAATCCCATAAAGGTCTTAAAAGATGTATCTGTTGTTCTGGAAGAGGATATACTTACTTCTGCCTGAAGTGAAGTTTGTCATTTCTGTTCTTCAAACTATTTGACTCTTCAATGGCATCTAAGAAACCCTGGATTATATCTAACACTTTAGATGCTGCCAGCATGTAGCAAAATAATGTGTTTGATATCTAAAAGCTTTTCCAATTGCAATATGGGAACCATAGCCCTTTTCAGTGCATGTAATTTTACCTGTGTGTGTGTGATACAGTGCATAAAGGCATTCTAGCATCTTTCTTATCTTTTATTTCCTGAAATAAATCCTAATATGGAGCAACAGTTCTAGTTTTTTGTATACTGGGTACAATCACCAAGCTCCTGCTTTTGTTAAAATTAATCCCAGGGAAACCTACCTTCTTATCATTAACTTTATTCTTAATCCTTTTCTTACAGGTTTTAATAGGCTTCTGACTTTCCTATAGACAACAGTAGACAAAAGTGTGCTGCATCATTAACATTAGCTGTGGCTAAAACTTTTCACCCAAGACCTTGTGAGCAGTTTTGGAGGGGATCCTTCCCCGATTCTAGCAAGAGGGAGCCAGAACGGCTGGAGCAGGGCAGCTGTGCAGGAGCATCTGGTGGCTCGAGGGCATGGGGTTCCCCTGCCATGCTCCAGATGGCAAAATAGATCTGTAGCCTGAGTGTGGTGCCACTATTTGGACTTGAGCTGCAGTCCCAGGGATAGCATCCTCACTCTGGAAAGCAGCACAGAGTGAGGACCAGAAGTGTTAAGCACAGGAGTACTGCTATTCTGCTGGACATTGCTGGGGCCCTTCCTGGGGCTTGCTAAAATGGTCTTCCCTTTCTCTTGCATGAAGTCTGGTGACAGCACATTTTTTCGGTGTTTTTTTTTTATTTTATTTTATTGTTGTTTTTCCTTATTGTTCCCCACAGAACAAAATGTCCCCTGGTGCAGGGTCTCCTGGTGTGTGCCAGCAGCCTGCTGCAGCCTCCTGCCCCAAGCAAACCATGTGGGATGAAAGTATGTCGACCGTAGGGTGAAAAATTGTGCAGTATGTCTGAGGAGGCCCAAAGACAAGGCAGGGAGTGTTGCATGGTTGGACTCGGGTCACACTTTCACAGGGAAGTGAAAAGGGGGCCACGTTGTTTTGGGGTGAAACACTCAACTGGGTGCTGATGGAAAGGTGCTGAAAAATCCCTGTGGCAGAGAAAACGAGATGACTCGTACTGTTTGTGTCTTCTGAACTGTGATGTGACTGGGGGGTATTACAACTGGGGCAGCAGAAACCACTCTGATGGAAGCAGATGATGGACTGCTTTCCCCTCTGCTGGAGGCACAGTACTACACAGTTCCTTTCATATCTTGAGAAAATTCCTCCTGCAAACCTCCCAGAAGCTTCCTAATTTCCAGTCTGATCAGAGGAGAATGCTCAGGTCAGCTAGGTGCCATTTCAGGGGAGCAAGGCAACCTTCTTCAAAACCTCAGGCCAGAGACATGAGCTGCAGACTGGTACAGTGCAGGGTGGGAGGAACACGGGTGTCCTCAGCTCATGTCAGTGGCAGCTCCGTCCTTCCAACAAGCCAAGCAGGGGCTCGGCTGCAGTGTTTCCAGTTACGATTTCACCTCTATGTGCATTAGAAATTCCTCGGTGCCAATGATAGGATAACACACACAGCCGTCACAAATGCACCTGCTTCCTGACAGTTGTGGTTTGTGCACACAAATCTAATATGGGTTTTTCTGCAGACAAGCACTAGAACATTTAATTCAATATCCTGAAGCATATTGAAGCTCCATGAGCATATTTAGCAGGTTTTCCTTCCAAAGACCCAGTTTTCCTTCTAACCTTCCTCTGAACCTGTCCTGGAGCGAGACGGCTTTCTCAGGTTAGGGTCCTACTCTTAAGGAAAATAGTACGCAAGAGGGACCCATAGCATGTGACTCAGGGGGCAACAACAAGCAAAACCTGGGCAACAATTTCAGTCTTTAAAAAAGTGTACTTTTGTGGATGGTGGGAGTTTACTTCAGTAAACTTCAGAACAGCAAATAATGATGAGAAACCTACTGTTTGCATTACATGAGTCACAAATACAGCAGTGGCTATGTTACCCGAATAAATCACTCATTGCAAGCTGCTTTGTGGCTTCCTATGATAAATAATAATTCCTGAACTGAAGTTGTCAGACAAGGGTAAATGTTTGTATTATGCTAGTATCTAAAGACCTCAGCATGGGCCAGTGTCTCCTTGCATCACCTATACCTCCAGCACAGGCATGGGGAGGCACAGAAAGAATCCTTCCATTCAAAACTATAGGGCATTTCTCTGGCATCTTCCCTTCCCTTCCCTTCCCTTCCCTTCCCTTCCCTTCCCTTCCCTTCCCCTGCTGCTGTGCAGTATATTCTGGCTAATCAATCTGTGTCTCCATTGCACAGATAGTATCCGTGTGGTAGCATATGAACCTCAGATATAAATGGCAATGACATAATTTATGTAGTAGTTGGAAGGAAAATTAAGTTATAAGTTGGTAATACTTGTGGGATTGTTTACTGTCTTCCACAGAGCAGAACAAAATTGGAGGTATCAGGAGCAGCAGGCTGTTTAGCTTTCTGACACAGCTGGATAAAAACAGCTTTATCTGAATAGCATTGCCGTTAGCGCTAGGTCTCTCATCCATGCATTTTGGTTCCCCAACAGTGGGGCAGTGGATGAGTTGGATCTTATTATTAACTTGTCTCAAAGTACCATGTAAAATTAATAAGCAGTAAGAAAGAGTGCTTTCAGATCTTGGGAGAATTAAAGAGTGTCAGAGACAACACGGACTTAAATATGTAATAGGAAGTAAGCTGCATTCAGGGATTTCTATAACAAAGATAAGGGAATCTTTAAATGCAAGACAGTCAATGAGCTTTTATTTTGATCTTATCTGCTCTGTAGAAACTGGTCTAATGATGGTTATAGTTACAAAACATTGGTATCCCATCATGTTTACAGCATGGCTTGGGTAATGTTGTGAGGAACACGTGTGCTGCAACCACATTCCCAGACTGTGACCCTCTGAGGCCTATTGTTAAAATGCAGATTAGGAATTCAGTTTGAACACAATCTGGGCTTGGCAAAACTAGGTGATGCTTATGATGAAGCCATACTGAGTGACTAGTTGGTGTTCTAAATAGTTCCTGATGGGATCACGTTAAAATCAATTACCTCAAATACGGCTTTCTTAGCAGAGTTGATTTCTCCAGCTGATGTTGACCAGTCTTTCCTCTCTTGTGTACCTTTTCAGAAAGACCAAGTTTAATCTCTTCTTCCTAAACTATGGCAAGTTGCATGCTCCTCTCGGCTCATAGCACTAATGACTGTGGGAATTACCAACTATCGAGCACCCTTTTCTGAAAATGATGGTAATCAAATGCTATGGTTTGCTTGGTAGGGACTTTTTAATTAACAAAAAGTAATCAGGTGAGGTTTTTTTTCAGAGTAGCCCTCTATAATCTTCGGACACAGCAGAAGGCAGCCAGCCAGGGCAATGACTGGTTTAGGTTTAAGCTTTGGGAATTTCCTAGGCTTGAGAGCTAACAGGTGCCCTCCAGGTGGCAGGAAGTTTGCAGCACATGAGAAAAGCATCTCAACATGGGTCTGAAAGAGATTGGCTGGAAAAGAATTTTTCCTTCATCATAGCCTCTCTTGGCAGATTTCCCACAGGTGAAGCTTGTTATATTCAGTACAAAATATGACATAGTAAACAAGAAACCTCAGGGCAGCTGAGGAACCTTATCTATTGGTTAAAAATGTTTTAAAATCTATTGTCTTGAAACATTTATTGCCATTCCCAATTCAAGAATTTTCTGATTAAAGTCATGTGCAGAAGAGACTGTTCCCAACAGTTATCCTGACAGGTATCCCTACTCTTACCCAAAGAACACTGTGAGGGTAGTGCTACAAGTCTCCTCTCAGCAAGAAGAAATTGGCTTTAGTGATAGCTACTGAACCAGGTAGTGACAGATTGGAGGATGCCTGTGGGTTATTTCATGTCTTTTTTTGCTGAAGGGTGTCCAATTCTTAGGTGATGTTTTAGCAGTACCTATTTTACAATAGACAACCATCAGTGTGACATTCAGCTCTTAAGAGTGTCTAGAATGGGACAGAGGAGTTCTTATGTCACTTGCAGGTGTTATGCCTACTTCATACATGACACAGCAGCCAAGGGTCTTGTTAGGAAGGGTGGTAAATTTCACCCAAGAGATTTCTCCCACAGCAGGAAGTTGACAAAGCCAGCTCCCAAGGCACCCAAAGCTGTGTGGGGCTGGAAGAACATGTAGGTGTGCTTTGTTACACTAATTCACAAATGATGTAAACTCTGCCCAGAAAGACAAAAGCCAACACAGGCTGGTGAAAATTCTATTAGGATTCATAATTTATTTTGCATCATAGCTACTGTTGAACACAAGAAAATTAATAACTCCTCTCTTTGAGTCTGTTGACAGGTGTGTCTCCTGTTATTCCAGCCAGTCCTCCCCAAAATGCAAGCACCTCCTCTAGTGACCTTCTTCTAATATGGAGAGTGAGCAAAAATATCTCATTTATAGCTACCACAAACATAGCCTGCAACTTTTTGGAATGCATGATTGCAGCTTTTAAAGACATATTTGCACTAGCTTTATTTAGCTTGGATAACAAAAGTGAAGTCATGCTCTTTAGCACAGACTATACAAAGTAGGCTTGCTACATGCTTACTCACATGATTACTTTGGTGTCTAAGCTCAACAGAACAATTATTTGCATATAATATTTCCTTTATTTTCACATGTTTCTATATGTTCAAGTGGGAAGGAAGAACTACTAAATTCGAACTTACAGTAAATGAGTTGAATACAATGCATACATATGTGTAGTACTGAAAGAGAATGATCTTCAGGCATGAAATCTGAGAGATTCACAGTCATTGTGCAGGACATCCACAAAAACCGACCAAACACAACAGTTGGAGTCATTGGAGAGCTAAATAGGAATTTAGAGGGGGGTGGAAGTCAGCAATGTGTATTATTCATCATTTGTCATTTGCAGTTGAGGAAATGGAATGCCCTCTGATACATCTGGAGAAGTTCATGATTTATTGGAGGCAGTGAAAGAAGTATAAAGCCAAATAGTAATACAAACCCCTGGGGATGTCTTGCTACAGTCTTTTACATAGCATTAGAGCCACTGTAAATAGTCGGACTAACATAAAAATCCTGGCAAACATTTATCATGAAATGCTTGAGATACGAAACTATTCATTCTTTGAAGTGAGGAGATTTTAGTTTTGTCCAGTATCATACTACTAAAAACTGCTGCCTTTATTTAAATATCACTCAAACTCGCTTTCACCCTACACCCATCCTCTTTTTACTGGAGGTGTCCTGGATGTTTAATGGTATTAGCTACAGCACCTCAGTTTTGTGGACCTGTTACCACAGCAGGACAGCCCTATTAATTCAGTGATCACAGGGCATTCTATGAGGTTTGCTTTTAACCTGGGAGAATTTCGCCATCGTTCACTTTCAGTAGGCAGTACAAACAGAACCATTTCGTACAAAGTGGCCAGATGGAACAAAATACTCAACAGCTTAAAAACATAGTTATTATATACATGCAGTAGTCATTATGGAAATGCAGTGATCCAACTTGAGTAACTATTTTCCAAATAGTACCTATAAACTTCAGTTCTGCATGCAAGCCTAAATGAGCAGCAGTGTAACTTCCTAAACTGGAAATTGGCAAATACTCCTGAGAGGCAACATCGCTTTAACAAATGATACATATGCAGACATTCATGCCTGCACTTGATCCTATACAACCTGACATTTATAGCATGAACAGGTTTCTTCCTGCTGCTGCATTACAGATTACTTGCTTTGGTTTGTAGACCAGGAATTCCATACATTAGGGCATGGATGGAAACAACAGGAAGAGGGTATAGAGAAAACTAAACCAAGAATTCACCTGTCATGGGTCCAAACACCAGACATCACATGTTCTCAAACTATGCTTGCTGTGGTCTCTTAAGTAGCACTCAACCACTGTGGTGCAGGAGAGGTAGTTTGTGGCTGTTTGTTATGTAACAATGCCAAAATCCATCTAAAGTATTGTGTTTTGTCCTTGGACAGTGCTTTTCCTCTAAATTATCACTAATATGACTTTGCCTTGGAAATAGTCAACAATACACACAACACACACAGAGCAGATCAGACTTTGTGGATGGTAGGCAGGGTAAAAATCTGAAGCTGATAAGTTGCCACTGCAAGTGCAAGTCAGCTCAGTGACTCAAATGTCAAGAAAGTGCACGCAGCAAATAATATGGAAAACTGCTGTAAATAATATCCTAAGGCAGGAGAACAAGAACCACATGTCAGTGTCAAGTAGCTCCATGCAGTTATAAAATGGTTGTGTCAAACAGACAGGGGTTAAACTCTGCATTTGTAAATTGAAGTGGCATCCTCTTCCAGTTTAAACACAAAGTTCCTTTATTATTTCAAATGTCTCATTTTTGTATGTGCAAGAACATATCATTAGCAATATCAGACCTTACCATCACAGGCCTGTCATTATTTTTTTTTCCTTTATACCCAATAACTTTAGCAGCCAGCTCCAAGCATGAGGGTGCACATTTCAACTGGCTTTAGACACAAAGGTTCTAAATTCCTACATAGGGCACGGCAGTGAGTTCACACTCCAGCAGTTTAGCCACAGAAACCGTCAGCCATTTAAGCAGAGTTCAAACACAGCTTGGCAATGCTGCTTATAGCCCAGAGTAGACACAGCTGAAGATCAGGAATGCCTAGTGAGTTCTTCCTAAGCGTGCTGCAGGGCAGACACATCTGTGTTTTGCAATGTGTGCAGATGACTAGCCCAAACAGTTGATAAAATGTTCCTCTTTGGTCCTTTGCTATTGAAGTCTCTGGCACCCTTCACGAGCACCTCAGCATGTACTGACATCTCTCTTCTGTGAGAAGAGTATAGTGATTTGGCCTGTCTTGTCTAGTCTCATTTTCTTCTTTGATTTTTTTTCCTCCCCAAATGATAGTGCAATGTGACAACTCCCCAGCTGCACCTTCCCCTTTGGACAGTCTTGTACATGATCTGCACGAAGCCATGTTGTCCATTATATTCTTCAGCAGTGAAGGTACCTTTTATTACCCATTGCCATCAGCAGGCTCGCCCTCAGCCTTCCTGCTAAAAGAGTTAGTGTTCCTGAATCAGCCCAAGCTTCCTCTTTCTTGTCCATCTGGTTTTTCTACTGATGAGCTGACATCTTCAATTGCAATGCAATTGCCTGCAGATTCTGTTACCCTGGTCCCTTACAGGGCTATCTGCCACATACGTTGCCTTCCAGTGTGTGTGCGCTAAAGATTTCCTAGGACAGAAAAGAACCAGAAGGGTTCTGTAGAGACTGTAAGTGAATGCATAGATGGAAGTGTAAAAGCAAGATTGAAAGCACTGGTTTAATCTCATTGAAATAAACATTTACAGCTTTTCTGACCTTTTCCTGTAGATCATGTCAAGCCCTTCATCAAGTTCAGTGTGATTTAAAATTTAGAGCAACATTCCCTTTAGGCTGTTACATTAAAGTCCAGATGCAAGTGAATGTTCAGGCTCAATCTGAAATTTTCCACCCGCTTCCAAATTCATAACCTACAGGCAATTGCAAGAAGGTTGGCTGCACATGCCTATTCATTGATCCCAAACAGGGACTCTTTGTACTCAGTGGCAGAGGAATGATGTAGTTTCCCCCTTACTGCTTTGAAATAAAGATAATTTACTAACACAGCAATTTTTTGAGAACCTGCTTTTGGCACGTTTTATTCAAATCCTTAGGTTGCAGGCTATTTTCTTATTTATTCTACTGAAATATTGTCAACATCTAGGATAAAGAAATATTTCTTATTACCTAAAATGTATACTTCCGCTGCAACATCAAATATTCTGCAGCTGCTCTAGTCTTCACTTAAGGCCATAGATCTGTATCAGGATGACGTGTGTGCATGGAATCTCTTAACGAGGGTGATGCAAATAGGACTTTGGGAAACCAGCTTTGACTTTGGTCAGGGAGGTAGGGTAGAATTTAGGAATAAGTTGTGGAGGAACAGCTTATATCGCTGCAGGCCCAGGGACAGGAGTGAGCACATTTCAGCCACCTACCTGCTGTACTCCTGGTTTGTGCTAGCAGGGAAGGAGTGTCCTGTGCCTGAACTGCAGTTGGCCAGCCACGGCCACCTCTGGCTAGCAGCATGTTTGGCATTAGTCTCTTGTCATTCCTTTGTAGCTCCAGCTCCAACTCCATCCTCCGTTTCTGCCCCATAATTTGCTTGAGGTCCTACAGAAGGCCAGGACCTTACCCCAGGCACAAAATGTACTTCTTGTGTAGTCAGCAAGTGGCCTTTTCCCAATGTAGTGTGTTGCTAAAGCAGCTTTTGAGAGACTGGAAGATAGAAACACTCTCTCTAGATGAATGCAGCTATTTAGCTTCCTACTGAAATTTTGTCCAAGTGTTCGCAGTTCTAACACCGTAGTGATGTAATTCTTGTGTTTACAGTACCATTTATGGTCTAGACAGCCATGGTGCACCTTCCCCAGTGACCAGCCAGTCTCAGGCCTGTCTCAGGCACCTTGGTTGCTTTGGTTAAGACTGTGAACCCTGCTCCTGCTCTTACCTCATACCCAGGAGTGAGGCAAGCAGGGATACATTCTGTACTCATTCCTTGCTTGTGTGTATGCCATGAAAAGGAATGCAATAATGTACTTAGTTTATTATTGTTATTCATTTTCTATAACATGTATAGATTTTTTTAAACCTAATCACATCTTTTTATTAGGTGTAGAAACACATATGATTGAGCACCTCTCCTTAGAAGGGGAGAAACAAGGATGCTTGAGAAGCAACGCATGAAAGGAGCTCATGCACTCTTCAAATGGCCATGCTTCCTAGACATAACAACTCAACCCAAAATCTGTGACCCAAGTCCCACCGTCCCTCCCCTGCCTGAAAGTTTCAGGAGTTTGAAGTTTCTGTCTGGGTGTTGCCCTTTGCCACTCTTGTAACTTCATGTTTACTGGAAAATCACACTGATTCACTTTGCTGCTACTCCTTGCACATCCTGTGTTTCAGGATGTGAAGTTCAGACTTCCCCATTCTCTTTCCTTCTCTTTCCACCTTCTCACCCCCATCCAGCACTGCAGACGCTATTCTGAGGTTGCAAACAATGCTATGCTAGGCCATCCTGCACCCAGGATTTTTCTCCTTGACCACGGTCAGTAGTCTTTGCTGGAGCTTGCCTTTCTTACTGAACAACTTACCTGAGTTATAAAGCTATGTAGCAACGTAGGAAACTTTCCAAAATCAGACACATTTTTAAACCCTTTGAATTTCATGTGAGAATGAATCATAGAAAGAGTCATTTTCTTCTCATGCTGAATAGGGAACTGCATTAAATTTGGGAAGCAAAATTATTTGTAAAGCAACTTTGTTTGCTTCATATTAAGACATCCACCTTAAGCTTTCTCAGTTCCCCCTCTGTCTTTTTGCCTAATGTTGAGAATAAGACACAGTTCTCATTCCCCATACAAAGAATGAAATCAAACATCTTGTTTTGGGATCAAATTAAGCATTTTAATCCACAGTGAATTCGCCCTTGCCAAAAACTAGATAAACTGCTTTTGGCTGACTCATAACAAAAAACGTGTTATCGGTGTCACTGAAAAACCGAATGAATCCATTATTCACGCAGCTCCAGGGAAAGGCCTTCTCTGTGTCAAGGGCTGGAAAATCAACTTGGTGTTGCATGTGGTTGGTCAATCCTCGGAAAGGGAGGATGCTTGAGTCTGTTACAGATCAGCGACATCCACAAGCACTCAGCCACATGTGGTACAGGCATAAAGTGTGATGAGGGGGGCCTGGGTGTTGGCCTAGCTGGTGTGGATGAAGCACCAGAGTGCCTTTTTACATTGCTATCCAGAAGGTCTGCTACAGAAATCATAATTTTCTCCACCTGGGTGCAGGGGAGCTGTGAGTGTGGTGCTCTTCCCTGGAATTGAGGGAATGACCCAAATGACCCAAGGCAGATTATCTAGACCAAGCCTTCCATCCAACAGTGTGTTGTGTTCTGTTATTAGGCTGGACCCTGCTGCTTTACTGTCCAAATTCTATTAATTTCAGTGTATATTGCTGTTGGCTGTGCTTTTCAATAGCCAGCGTTTTTTGTGCTACAGATGGAAAAAAGGCACACACAAGGAGTTGTGTTCAAATGCAAGCCTTGAGGGGCCTGAACTTGAGAACATTAATGTGGTCTTGTGTTGTGCCACCAAGTGCAGGCAGCAATTTAAAAGCATCTGCACCTCTGTTCACAGGGGCTGCATTCAAAGGTCTTCCCTAAATGATGTGTGACAAAGTAGATATGGCAGGAAACTGCATTGCTCAAGCAGCTTCTCAGTGCTGATGTCCCCCACCGAGCAGGAGAGCATCTAGGACATCTCATTGCCTTGATGGGTGCTTGCATCTTCATGCTAACATACAAGAGGTTTAACTGCCAGCAAAGCAGGAGGAATGCAGTCAAGCTAATGCATTTGAGCATTCTAGGAGGGTGGGAAGTGGCTGGGTGGGATTTCTTCAGCTACAGGGGGACCTGGGCTGTGTGTTGGCAAAAAGAGCTTGACATATCTTGTAAGGTCACCATAGTTTCACCAGCAGAGGTTGTGACTGTTCTACTATTCCCAGCCCCTGAGGAAGGCTTTCCCTGTCCCCATGGCAGGATGAGGAGCATTTGGGAATGCTTCTTTTGCCCCTCATGACCTAGTGTTGCTGGGGTACTTGCCTGGGCTGGATCCTCAGCTACATTGGCCACTCTGGGGTGACTACTGCCTCCCCTGGAGGGGATTAGTTATTAGTGTGCTGTCCTTACACAGTGCTCTTAGGGTCTCTACAAATATCAGTTAACTCTTCTAGCATCTGAATTATGTTGTTAAGTGTGTATTTAACTAAGGAAAACCAACTTATTCTCCTGGTTCTTGGGAGATAAGAGAGGATCAAATGCTGGAGAGCAACATGGACAAAGGATGACTCATCCAACTGCCTTTGAGGAGGAAATGAGAAAAATCGAGCCCTTCCTTACAAAAGACTTCCCTTTCTTCTGAAGAACAATAGGAGAAGAGAAACCCTAAGTGCAGAAGGAAGGAAGTAAAACAAGAGGAAGCAGGAAAAAAGGATGGAGTAAGACAGAGAGGGAGAAAGAAGGACTACCTGCCACAGAGCAAAAATGTGGCTGTGAAAACAAACCCACCAAATGGCAGAGGGAGGCACACTCAGACATTTCTGAGGAGATGGGTTTGTTGCAAGGGCTGTTTACTGTGTAGCTCCACTCCTCTGGCAACACCTTGTCCTGCACAATGTTGTCTTCATGTTCCATATTTCTTGTTCAATGGACACTGCAGTTAAAGGCAGTCAATGGCAAATGTGTGTGAGTTCAGTTATTGAAGACACAAAAATCTTACACCATGTTGTACCTTATAGTTCAAATGAGCCAAGCGCACTAGGTGAAAATAAAAGCAAGTTTTTCAATCTCTCTGTCTCTGTTGCTGCCTCTTACGTTTGTATGTTTTGGCTAACAAAATACAGGATATAGTGCAGAATCCACCATATTTTTTTGAGGCCAAACCCCTGACACCTACAAAATCAATACCATTTATTAGATACATGGGGTCTCGCACAGGGCTCGTTTTTTGACCCATTTCTCTGGTCTGTTACTTTTAGATTAAAAATCTACCCATCAAATATTGTTTATACTCCTTCCTCCAGATAAAACTTCTACCTTCACAGCTTCTTCCTGGCCTTTCCTCACCTCTGGCATTTTTTGTTTCTATGGCAGCTCTGGAAGACTTTCCCCACCCCATCCTTTTGAAAAGGTATCTGTTAAAAAGTTAACCTTAATTTTTCATTAGAAACATGAAGAACCATCTCATGCCTTTCCTTGGGCCTGCCTTGGAGGTCCTTCCCAGTCCCCTGCCCTGTCCCCATGCCTTTGACGCACTCCAGTCCGCGACACACAGAATGCTGGACGGAAGGGAAGTTTCTGCCAGCTCTTCCAGAGGCCCTGCAATACATTGCACATCCCCTCTGGCAGTGAGGTGTGACACGTGAGAATGATTTCCAGGGTTAGTGGGAGAGAAATAATTGAACATAAGAGGCCAGATGCAGAGCATCTGCCTGGGACTTCCCATGTAGACCTTGAACTGCCCAAATATCCAGGTGTCCAACACCAGCAGGGAGGTTCAGAGGTCAAAATAAGAACTGTGCAATTGATGGGAATCACCAGCTGACAGGCAGTTAGATTACAAAATCAGGTTTCTTGAGTTTTGTTTTTTGGTGTTTCAGTGGTTTTTTGCTGGTTTCGTTGGTTTTTTTTTTAATTATTATTATTCCTTCTCCCCTTTTGTTTCAGGACAGTCATCATTTTGATTCGTGAAAGGGAAAATTTCAAAATGAAGAGAGGGGAGACACTACCTGGAAGACTCAGCTGGGGAAGGATTGCCCCGCAGGAGCTGTGGGGAGCTGACTGCATGCCTTCAGGCTGAGAAGGAAACTGAACACAGATTTCCCATTTCCTAGGTAAGTATTCTGCCCACTAGGCTGAGAGCTGACTTTATTTATTCATTTACATTTGCAGTTCTGTTTCACATTTTATTGACTGCACACATGAACACACAAAATTTATTCTCTTAGGAATATACAAAAGAATTGGAAATGTTATAGGTATTGGTGAAAAAGTGCATATGACTGATTATTCTCATTTTTAAAACATGCAACTTGAAAATGCTTCTTGGTCTGGGAAGAAGAAATACTGTTTTGCTTTAGTGACCAATCACACAGTCCAAATAGTGAGCAAGCAATAACTGTGGCACAGCATTCACAAGTAAGTATGCAGTCTGCAAGATGTTACCATGCATTATTCAGTGAATAATTCTAAATAATGAAAATATGTGTGTAGATGTAATACAAGGGACCAAATTAAATGCGTTGTTCAATAGGAGAAGCTGACCCAGCTCTAGTGAAGAACAGCAGCAGCTGTTCAGAAAACCTGTGGGTCTATGTAACATGAATTTACTGAGAACTAACAACAGTAATCCAAGTCCAGCAATCTGTAGTGGGTGGTAGGTACCATTCAAAGTGACGAAGCAGTTGCCAGGCTGCCTAAACTTCACCCAGAGACCACACCTTCATTACAAAGTCACCTTCTGAGTCATTTCCATTTTCCAAATTAACTCGTCTAGTGCTGACCACAGTCGACTGAGACCCAGCTGTGGTTCTGGGCACTCCTCTGGGTTTTGCACAGCATGGTGACCCCAGCTGTGGCTGAGGAGCTGTGGGCACTCAGACTCTAGCCTGTCCCCCCACTTTGCATACATATGCATTGAGAACCATTGTGAATATATCAGCCTTGAATTAAGGGTAACACGCCTCTGAATCAATTCTTGCAGGCAAAATAGGTACTTATTTATATCAGCTTGGGGATGCTGCAGCTTTGCATGCATTTGGTGGTTTTATTCTAGGCTGTAACACATGTTGAAACAGAAAAGAATGGTAATTCTTTCTTCCCATAAACTACCCATAAAAGTAATCATATGGGTAAAAGACCCTGAACTGTTGAGATAAAAATAGCTCATGACCAACACCTTCTTGGAAATTTATTTCCCACCTTATGATCTAGAGGAGAGGGGCTAAAGCTTATGACTATTGTAGCAAATTTCCCTGTTGTTTTCAAAATTTTCTTACTTGATGCAAGGCAAAACCTTACAAAAGTTACTGCAGGGCAGTGGGGAATGACAGCAGATTAATATTTAAACAAGAAAAACTAGACCATGTTGTGCTAAGTCACAACTTGTCATAAGGCAAAACGCAGGTAAGTAAATTTTAGTAAAAAAGTTGCACATGCTTATATTGATTTTTGATTGCATTTTTAATTTTGTCCATGCAGCCAATGTGTTGCTGGCTTGCAATTAAGACCTGACAGTGGGGGAAAGAACAAGAAATTGAATCAGCCATTTGTTTGAAACTAAGCCAAAAACAATAGTATGGAAAGAAAGGAAGGAACTTGTGAAAGATCTACTTACTGTTTTATTTTCAACACTCAGCTGCTTAACTTTAGTAGCATTTAAAATACCAGTCACAAGTGTGGCTGTGAAGAAAAATATGCAACATTTTCTGATGATTGAGTGGTTTATTCCAAAGGCACCACAGGAGAAGCATGTCTTGGGTCTTCAGCAGGTTTTAAATGTTGTACAAGAAGTAAGCAAGAAATTGATCTAAAAGATGCAGTAAATGGATTTTCAAGTCCTATTGACTACCCTGCTGCATTACTGCTTCCAAAAAGCTCTCAAGTCCAGGTCTACACTAAAAGTTTTCCTTTCAGATATTCAACCTGCGCAATCTGCTGGCATTTGACATTGACATGCGCTTTTATTTTTATTGGAAAAATACAAGAGGCAGGTTGGTGAAGTTATTCTCATGTTTTCATGATCTGAAATCATAAGTGTTTTGGAGTGTCCCTGCTATTTTGCTCAAACCCTAAAACTTTTGTGATGTGATGGAAGACAACATTTTTTCTTTACTTTAGTTCTTACAGAGTTCCAAAGTACTGTGGCTGTGTAGCTGTTAGGTTTTATTCAAAACACTTCAGAAGTCTGGATCAGGTTGTGTTTTTATTAGAACCACAAAGTTACATGGGGAAGGCTGATTGATTTTGCCTTCTCCCCTCAAACCTCTGGCTTTTTACCACCGCAAGAGACCATGGTTGTTCTCTGAACATGTGTTGTCACAAGCTGCAGAGCCATGCAGTCATCCTGCAATCTTTATGTCCATGCCTGTAAGAGGTATGTCAAAAGGAAGAACTGGTTGACAAGTGGCTTGATGAAGAAGCTGTGTCTGTAAATTGCCTTCTGACTTTGCATTACAGTGTAGGTATGACCTCCACTTTTGGTGTTTGGTAGTGAAACAGTTCTGGCCAGTATTACCTCCTTTGAGGCACTATAGCTGCAGGAAGAGAATTTGGATTATTATGGAGGGAGAAAGGGGTCTGAGGGGAACAACTTGATTTTTTGGAAAAACCTCTACTTCTGCCTTTAATCAGGGGGCTCTAAGGTTATTGTTGTCCCAGAAACTTGGGCTAGAGTTCCCATGGCCAATTCTGGAGAGCTCTCAGCTGTTCTGTCACTCTGTTGGGGAGTTGGACTAGGTGATCTCTAGAGGTCCCTACCAACTCTGGCAATTCCATGATTCCATGATTCTGTAAATCTGAGGACAGCAGGTCCTCTTGGAAAATATATCCTGAGCAGCTCTGGCAGTTGTCCTTGCTTTGAGCAGCTCTGCCCGGAACTGAGCTGAACTACAACAGCAGTCTTCAAGAAAGCCACAGAAACCCAGGAAGGACACATGAGTCCTCTAAAAAGGCACAAAAATTATTTCATTCTGCTAGCTCCAAAGTTTTTTACTAATCAAAAATGTTCTTTTGCAACATCTCCATGTTAGGTTCCTCTTCAGAGAAGATGAATAATTTTAAGGTGGATGAAAAAAAAATGAAAAAATTGAAGTTATTCCACCTTATTTATGGAAAATTATGAAGGCGTGGTCTATCCTTTCATTGTACCTTCAACACAGAGAGAAACTGTCAGAGTTCAAAGCTAAGCAGAATTTTACCTGTATTTTATCTTGTTGAAGGACAGCCATTAATGAAACTTTGAAGGTCATTCTCTTGGGGTTAGCAATCACAGAAATGTAAGACTAGGCAGGGAATCCTTAATATCAAGCCTCCAAAAGTCTATTTGCATTTTCAAAAACACTTTTAAAAATCAAATAGACATCAAAACAAGGCGTATAAAGAACAGTGAAATACTTGTTTTCTAAAAAGCAAAAGTTACAAAGAAATCTTTTCTCCCATTTGTATTCTATCTTCTAGTACAAAACAGCTATGATAATTGGAAAGAAGGGAAAACAAGAGTGAAACTTCAAAAAATGCAACCTTTCTTTGTTTTTTTTTTTTTTTTCTTTTAAAACTGAAGCAATCAAAACTTTTTTTTCTCAGCACCATCCTTTTTCTCACCAGAAAAAAAATCAGTTAGATTTGGAACAGGATCTCCTCCGTCCTAAGGGCATTTCTTCAATGCCTCTCTAGCTTCGAGTATCGCTGTGCTGGATGTGACCAATTTAAATTGGATTGCACGGAGCAAGCAGAGTCGCTGCACAAAGGAGGTTAGCTGTCACCCTCAGCATTTACCCTCGCTCTCAGTCGGGCTCTCTGCCTGTGCTGAGCCTCACGTCGCTGTAGCATCCTGCTGGCCACGCACAAGTCATACCACCCTCAGACTGCCTCGCCCACGTACAGCCGTAAGCGCAGCCGGTCCCAGCACTGATTGCTCAGTAACTTCCCCGTGGTGCTGGCACACTTCTCAGGCAGAACCCTTCCATCACCACAACCCAGGCCTGCAGTTCGGAGGGGGAAATCTGACAAAGCAGTTATTGCAGACTGCTAGTTTCCAAAGATTTCTTATCAGCCGTGTGGGAACAGCAGCTTGGGTAAAGTTAGAAGAAGATTAGAAAAATATTTCCTGCTTGTGAAAGTAGAACAACGTGCCAAGTGCGTGAAGCCCATCATCTGGTGCTTTTCAGCTTCAAAATGTAGGGAACAGCCCTGCAATGTCAGGGAAGGATGTGACTGCTCTAAGTGATTTATCTTCACCTCTGGTTTTTAAAATCTATATTGTGTATATCAGATACCGGTTGACACACTGGGGCTAATGTAACTGTTTATGAATAGACTATGAAGGCACATGGGTTGATGCAAGCACACCTTGTTTTGAATAATAAACTTACTAGGGGTGCCCTTGCATGATGGATGATGTGAGAGGAAAAGCTGGTGTCACGCGCCTTCAGCCAGGAAGAAGTGTTAATACCTTCACTTTCCATCTCTTCCTCCTCTGTGACTGCACAGGCCTCGTACGTCCTCAGTTCCACTCACCTTCTGTGCGTGTCTGAAACTGGGAATTACACAGAAGATACAGTTTCATACTGGAAACACCTGATGAGGGGGGAAGTGGCAATAGACAGGGAACAAAAGGAGACATTAAATCCCCCATGGTGCCAAGGAAAATCTCTGCTTGGAGTATGGTTCCAGTACAAAGTTCTTGTGAAGTCATTTTTGGGTGTGCAGATAGACTATGTCAGCTGTTTCTTGATTATAGATGGTAAGCATGCTCTTTCCCATGGTCTATATGGAGCAACTCTTTCCCCGAGTGGGGAGAGAGATGCTGGAGTACATCTGCCCTGGAGTAAGAGCATCCCCACAGGTGGCTGCCCAGAGCAGTTATCAGCATCCTGTTTGTTCACATCCCAGCTTAGCCTGTGGCAAGCTGTTCATGTACTGTATGAGAAGATCTCAGGAAGAAAACAGCTTGTTTAACACTCAAATATCAGCTTTCTTTTTCTAAAGGAGAGAAGATTTCCCTGGCATATTTTAATCTGAAATTTATTTATAGTATTTACATTTCAATTCAGTAAAAGTTATCAGCATTGACAATGAAAAACTCAGTAGCTCTACAGCAGTGTCACAGATGATGCCAGCAGGGCCTTTGGCATCATATGATATGATTAATATGAAATTCTCTGCTGCTGCACTACAGTGTTTAACATCTTTTTCTCAATGGATGCTAATAGTGAGGATAGGTATTTCGTGCTAGGAGACAATTCATTATTGCAGGCACAAAATCCTCTGCTCCACCATCATTCAAATGAGCCACACACAACACGACAAAAATATGAAGAGAAAAAGTATTTTTTCCTCTTTCCTTCAGCAACATTTTTATCTCCCCATCCACTGTAAGTGTAGGCTGGCAGATAGCTTGTATATTGGAGCATATGGGATACAGGGGTGTCCTCTCTGTTTCATTTTGTACACAACTACTCTGCAATTATGATAGCAACAGAGGCTCTAGTCCTACACAACAACCTTTTATTATGGTGGGTTTTTTTTTTCAGGTTTTCATGCTAAAAATATATCAATGGGGTAAAGTTTTTGTCTACACTTTTTTGTAAGTTTTTACATTCAGAATTTTGTTTTGGCCGGTATCAGTCCCTTGCAATTTTGTGTTTTAGCATAGCTCAGTGGGTGTTTTTGTTCATTTTTCTTTTCTATGCCATTATTTTTCATTTCACTCATAGTACCATGGGAATATGTTTTCCTGTAGTATTTTCAGTGCCATGTGTAATGGAAAACACAGTGCACTTCACGTCCTTTTTGTCAAGCCATTCGTTGTGTCTACGTATATGTGGATATGGAGATAATATATATATTTTAGTGTTTAATTATAGACTAAGTAATTTTTGCCTGATATAAATCTAATCTATTCTATGAAGATGACCATTGTGTAACAGAAGAAAATAATACAAGCGCTGGACAAAGAATGCTGAACAATTAAACCTTGAATGCACAAATCTCATTACTGGATTCCTTTTGTCTCAGACCTGCTACATTCTGCTCTGCTGTTGATGGCTGGGGTTCCCACTGACCCAGCTATCACATAATTATGAAAAACAGGACACGCACAACAATAACTACAAAGGCCCAGAAAGGAAATTACAGCATTGTGACCATTTGCAGCATATACAAAGACATGCTCCATGATGACAGATGTATGTCTCAGGAACGGCCGGTGCTGCCGTGGGACTCCGAGATGCTCGTCCAGTTCCTGGGAAGACTGATCTGCCTCGTGGGCTCAGGTTCCTGCTGGTCACAAGAGCTGGGATTCAGGTGCAGAAGAAAGACTTGATCGGCAGTAGGAGCCGGAGAGCGTGGTCTTCCCTCAGGGAGCTGCTCAGCTGATCCGTCCCTGGCCGTAGGGCACAGAGGACACCATGAACCCTCTGTTCTAGCAACCAAGCACCGTGTGCTTGGATGCTTGGATCTATCAGACTTGAAACAACATCTGCAGGAAACATAGCAGCCTATGTTATTCAGAGAGTGAGACTAGACAGCCCAAAACCCCTCCTGCTCTTACCGTGTATGACAATTTACTCTTTGATTTTTTTCATGTTTGGCTTTGAGACACATCAAAGCAAATAAGAAGCAATGAAACTCTGCTGGGTAGAGCGCTGATGCTTGACATGTTTTGCAACAGCAATTCCTTGTAAACTAATGAAGGCCCCACTTGGCACCTCAGGGCACATGGCAGGAGGCATGCTGCTGTGTACAGTCGTACAGCTCTATCTACTGACACCAAGCCCCCAGCTTGGGTGTTTACCTACTCCATGACAGCAAGCATGCAGCAGATGGGTCCCTGGGGAGATGGGCTTCCTGCCTGGAGCCCAATTTACTGGCTTGCTCAGCAAAGAGGCAGAGAGCGTGCATCCAACAACATCATGTGGGAGGGAGAAACTGATCCTGGAGGGAAGCCCTGACTTTCCACAACCCAGGGTATAGCTAGTGTGGCCATACCTGTGTGTGTGGTTGCAGGTGCCAAAAGAGCTTCAGGTGTTTCCATCCTGGCTGGAAGATATACTCATGTGTGATGAAGGTGCATGTGCAGTGTCACTGAATGAGCTGCCGTGGATCCCATCAGGCATCAGGGAACATCTATGCCTGTGGGGCACACAGGCTGCAACACCCTTGTAGACCAACAAATGTCAACCTCTGTGGTTTCTGTATTTGAATGACCCCTGCATGCTTGTGTTGCCCAAAGCCTCTGTGGCAGATGTCACAGTGTGATGTTGACATGAGACCCCTTCCTGTAAGTGCAGAAAGGGGAGATGTCAACAGCTCAGGAACTCTGCCTCATGTACAGCCACTGCTAGAGATGCAGATGGTGGCAAACCTGGAGGTAGCTCCTGGCCACACAGGTTGCTCATGGCAAGAGACACTATTGAGGTTTACTGGCAGGTAGCGAGAGCCCGGGTGCTGTGAGTAGGGCTGATACAAGATGGTGCAGCTGGTGCAGGTGGAACTTTCCTGTGTTTCCTTGATGACAGTGCCCTGCCCTCCCAGTGCTGCAGGGCTCTGCCTTGTCCCACATGGGTTGTTGCTTGAAGGATACAACAATACTGTCCAGAAAAAGATATGCACAGAAGGCCTTAAATGAGCTGATCCTGGACTCATTTTTACGGTATCTGTAAAAGTTTCCAGATGTTGATCTGTGTTTCTTCACTTTTGCTTTACCATTGCAAGGAGCCCCATCCCTCCCTTTTCCTGCTCTGCTTTGAGCAGGCAGGATTATCCACTGACCCAGGATGGATGAGAAATGCTGACCTTGCAGTGAGATCCTAAGCTTGCCTTTTCCAGAGTTACTTCATTCCTAGTGGGCTCATAACTTCTTGGGAACTTCCCAGCTGAATGTGGCTTAATGTCTTCAGTGGCAGACATTCTTCAGTTGCTTCTTTTTTTTTTTTTTTAAATACATATTTGAAATATAAATCTGAGGAGGCAGAGAGCCTGGGTACAGATTTTTGGCATTTTTCTTTCTGTTGCACAGGAGAAAGATGTTTTTCCCCAGCTCTGGTATATGCTAATACTTTCTGTGAGATTGCTTATGGACTTTGATTACACAGTAAATCTATAAATTCCAAGCTGTAGTAATAGCCATCATTCTGGTGACAAAAGTCTGCCTGGGTGGGGGACGTGGGGAGGAACGGAATGCATGTTAATGCAGCAGAGGAGGAGGTAGAGGAGCTGTGTGCTGGTGGAAAAACTGCAAACGGGAATGAAAAGGAGTGTAAAAATGCAGTCAGCCATCTAGACTTCCTCTTGCTATTTTTGTGAAGATGTTCTTTGTCCAAAGGAGGAATGAGAAATTACAACGGGCTGAGTGGCACCTGCTGAAGATGTAGGAAGCATTGCTGGCACTGAAGGGGGTGGGAGGATATCAGAAGAAGGACCAGAAGAAGTTGTGGATGGAACTAACAGACGTGGTGTGGCATTTGGTGCTGCATACACAGGGTCACTCACTCATGGGGAGCAAACCTTTCTGCTATAAGGTGGCTGGCTGGCAACAGAAGGCCCTCTGCTGAGCATAAAGTAGTTACAAATATAATGGACCTGAGAAAAAAACGCAACTCTTTGTGGCATCATTAGAATTAGGGAAATATCTTCCACAAGCCTAGGGTGCAATGCTGAAGAGATGCTAGCCAGACATGCATACGCAGCTCTGATCTCCTGGGTTTAGTGAAGGCACTCAGACGGCAGTCAGGCAGAGAGAGGCTCCCAGAACTGCCACAGCAATGGTACCCTGCCCTAGGGGACAGGCTCCCAGCCTCCTGCCTTTGCTGGCAGAGCACTCTCTCTAAATAGCTTGGGAAGCAGGGTGGTTCAATGCCAAGAGGACAAAGAGAGAGTTACAGCTAAGAGAAAATACCATCTTAAAACAAAATTCATAGTAACTATCCCTGAAAAAAATTTGAGTGAGGAGTTAGCAGCAAATTTCTTTTGACCAATGGAGTGAGGTGTTTTAACATCTACTTGTACTGTTGGGGTCATAAACCTGTTTTTGCATTTTGCTTAATCTGTTTATGAAAAAATACATTTTAATGCATTTGCCTGAAGTAACGGGGTCTGTCCTCCATGTCCCATCCAGTCTTTTTTTCATAAAATCATAAAATCATATGGAGTTGGAAGGGACCTCTGGAGATCATCTAGTCCAACGCCCCTGCCAGAGCAGGTCTACTTACAGCAGGTTGCACAGGAACTTGTCCAGGTGGGTTTTGAATGTCTCCAGAGAAGGAGACTCCACCACCTCTCTGGGCAGCCTGTTCCAGTGCTCTACCACTCTCATGGTAAAGAAATTCCTCCTCACGTTTAGGTGGAACTTCTTACACTCAAGTTTGTGCCCATTTCCTCTTGTCCTGTCACTGGGCACCACTGAAAAAAGACCATCCCTGTCCTGCTACCCTCCCATTAAGTATTTGTAAGCATTGATTAGATCCCCACTAAGTCTTCTCTTCTCAAGACTAAAAAGACCTAAGTTCCTCAGCCTCTCCTCATAGGAGAGATGCTCCAGACCCTTAATCATCTTTGTAGCCCTTTTCTGTACCCTCTCCAGCAGTTCCCTGTCCTTCTTGAACTGGGGGGCCCAGAACTGGACACAGTTTTCCATAGGAGCTGGGTTCATAGGATACTTTAGTTTAAGTAACGCTTAGAGCAGATCTGGCATGGGGACCACTTCTTTAAGGTGTAAGCCAGAACCTTAAAAGCTTTTCCTTGAAATAGTGGAACATGTGTTCATCTCATACTGTAAGGGACAAACCCTTACTCAATGCCAGACTGTCAGTCATCAATCATGCTTGATAAGAGTCTATCAAGAACTTTTTGTCAAAGAGGAAAAGGTATATTTTGACCAACATTTGCAGCAAAAACCCTCCAAAACTCATAGTGTTGTGCAACTATGAGTAGACATGCAGCTTCCCTCTGGTGCTGCCAGACCCTGGCTCCAGCAGGCTGGGTACTACAGGAAACTTCATGGTAATGTATTTCATCTGAGCTGTATCTAGAGAGCTGACACTTGCTGGTTTGAATGTGGCAGCCCTTGTCGTGGTGAATCACTCATTTGGGACAGTGAGAGAGGGTTGCTGTGTGGATGGGGAAGGGACAAGACCAAGCCTGCACAGAATAAAGTGGCGTACATTGCCTGGTTAGGTAAAGTTCACATGTGCAAGCATGCAGCCATGAGTAACACGAAAGAGGAACTATTTGTGAATCCTATGTGAAAAGCCCACCTGTGACTCAGCCAGGCTCAGTGGCCAAGACAGGCAGTACCTCCAAAGTGCACTTCCCAAACCACATGAGTTTTCCTTTTGTGTACTTCAGCTTTCCAGGGATATGGATCCAAATCTGGCTCAGATCCTTAGTACTATGACCTGGCAACATGGGGCCTCTTGAATATTTATAAAAGAACTGACTGATGTCTCAACCTACTTATTTTGTCCATGTCATTAAAACTCTGCCAGAACATTCAACGCCTTGTTGACAGTCTTAGGAAAGGTATCAATGTGCTGATCCCCCACATTTTTCTAAGCAGTAAAGTGTCTTCTCTTACCGGCATAAAGTATTGTGAAAAATTTTGAAAAAGAATGTTCTTCATTAAGAGTTGTATGGCTGCCGTCTCAATGGACATGTATGGTGTTTAAATGAAATACCAGCCAGCACATGCAGTCCTGTAAGAAGCACTGATTTCTTCTGAAAATTTAGAAATTACTTGCCCTTAGGCGGTTGTAAATGGTCATAAGCTTTGTCTTATTGCACTTGTTCCTCTGGAAGAGAGGAATAGAAGTTGTGGTGTGATGTTTCATATCACACATGAAAGAGAAATCTTTCTCATTGTGTGCATCAGGGTGGGGTCAGTGTTCCAGAGTGCCGGCAAATAAAACAGAGTTAAGAATTGAGCCGAACCTCAAAAGCTTCAGAATTGCTCCAGAAAAAGTTCAATTTGTTAAGGAAAGCCCTCCAGAGCTTTCCTCCCTGGGATTTCCAAGCCCACCCCTCCTGCTGCCCAGGGAGGACACAGGGAGCTCTCTCCCCCACCACACAGAGCAGGTTTCGGCTGCTCCTGCTGCTGCCTGCAGCTTGGGGTGGAGGGCACAAGGCCCTCTCTCACAGGTGGGGCATTGCAGGTTGGGTATGTCCCTTGGAAAGACACCATCTCCAGCATGCTTGGGCTCTGATATGGGGGAGAAATCATATTCTTCTATGAAAAAGCTTTATTACTTAGTTCAGGGAGGTCCTGTGACCTTTGTTACAAAAGTGGTCAGATCAGATGATGGAAGATGCCCTTATCTGCCCTTACATGATGTATTTAGTTTATATATGGTGGGATTTAACACACTTAATATAAAGAACTAACACCACAGGTGAGTACCTCACAGTGTGGACTTGTATGGTCCCTGAAGAGGGACTCCCTGTGTTGCTCGGGCAGCCCAGCTCCCCTAAACCCCAACCAAGACTCCGGTCCATCTTGTTTCTCCGTGAATAAAGGGTTGTCAATTCTTAATGACCCCCTACTGCCAACTCAGTGTCGTTGCTTGCCAGAATTGTCATCCACAAGGAGATAATGACAGAAAGGAGGCAGGCAAACCTCTTAGCTAACATCAGGTTTTCACACCAACGTAAACACACAAAATCAAATGGAATTAGCATATAGACAGAACCCCCAGTTTAGTACAGGCAAATTCTCATTTTCCTCAATCAATTCTCAGATCCTATGTCCAGCATTGAAACTATTACTTTTTGGTACCAGTCTGATGAGTGTGTTTGGCAAAGTACTCTGGAATTGCAGAGAAAATTATAACCTTTCTACTCAGTTTTTTCTAACCACCGTGGAGAATATTTTAGAACCATACAGCGTTACTGCCGAATTACATAGCATTGTTAAAATACATTGACAGGAGATTATTCTTTATGGAAGCTACTGGGTTTTGGAATAATTTCTTGGTACTCCTACTGACTCAGTCCTGTAGCTTACATGTAGTTTTTGGGTGCACAGGCAGGTATTAGACCTTTCAGAGGCCCATAGCCCAGACATCTGTGAGGTCTGCCATAACCTTGCTGAACTAAACACAGAGGTCCCGACTTACTCCAGGATGAGGTCTGTTTGTCCACCTCTGGGTAACTCTGGTGAAAATAAAGAGGTATTTTTCACAGCCTAAAAATGGGACACACGGGATTAAATTTAATGTAATAAGACCTTGCATTGTATAGCTAAATACATGCACAGCTATCCATTAATTAGCACTAATAAGTTGTGAAGAAAATAATACTACCATTTTATAGATGAAGAAACTTAAGAAATGGCATTCTGAATAATATTTAGAAAAGGAAGAGGTACTTAGTTCTTCTTTAATAGATTATTCTTCAAAATGAAGGGGAGCGTCTGGGCCTCAGTCTACCGATTAAGAGAGAGGGGCCCAGAGCAAGACACCTTGGAAGTTTACACAAAATTAGAAAGTGCAAACAGTACTGCTGAAGTATATCTCTGATGTACTTTAGATGTGGTTTAGAAAAGCTGTATTTGTCTTCAAAGGGCTAATAGTTTGCTCTCTCATTTCTCGCTAATGAGCCCTTCTGAATTGTAAAACACTTCCATAGGGAATCTGCTTTGGGAAATCTCTCTTCTTTCCAAGGCAATTGCTCTCACCAATGGAGGCAGAAACCATCTATGGCACTGCAGGCACAGGTTTGGCCACTGGTGACTCCATCATGGACGTACCCTAAAACAGTGGTTCACCACACATCACTGCAGTGATTTTAAATATATACAGTACCAAACTCCCCGGCTGTGGCAGTGGGCTGGGGGAAGAACTTGAATCAGGCAGGCTCCTGGCCTCCCAGTTTGCCCTTGGCATGTGGTGCTACCTGCAGTGTGCCAGAACCCCATTCCCATGCATTTGTGGTTGGTGGAGACCACTGGGCTCCTACATGGAGAACTTTGCTCCCTCCTTGCAGATCCCTGAGCTTCCAGCCAGCCACTGGAGGCAGGTTTACTCTATACACCGCTTCTTATCCTCAAAATATACTTGTTTTTCTCCAGAGTACTAATGACCTATTGAATAGCTCCCTTGCCTCCAGAAAAGGCAATCTGGGGTCATTTCAGGAAACCACCTCCCCTCCCCATTTTCCCCTGTTTTTTTTTTTTTCCCTTCTGGTATTCTGTTCCAAAGCAGGTATTTTCACCCAGGGTGTCACCACTCACTTGCAGTGTTTTCCTCTGTGTTTTGTCTTATCTGGCAGTACATCAAGCTGCACGCTGCAGTATGCAGTGATACGGAAAGGAGCAGGAGGCTGAAATTCTCTTGGTGAGTTAGTGCAGACTCCCTCTCCTGTGCCTGCTCGTGCTCAGGGGCTGAGGGGAAAATTCAGGAAGACGTATGGAAAAGGATCATGTGAAAATAAAACTGAAAATATATAAGGAGAATTGTATATATAAAAACCTTAGCATATCTTCTAACACGACAGTGGGAAGAAGTCTAATATCAGCAAACTGTCAAAGCAAGCTGGGGTTTGGGACTGTGGTTGTGTTACTTCCCTCTGTGCTCTTGTCCGACCTTCAGACATTGTTCACTGTGTTCACAGCACAAGTAATAATCAGCCCAGGCAAAGTCAGAAAACACGCACAATAGCTCAGTGTGCTGACTGTTGTTACATCACTTTAGCCCACGATGATATACACAACTGGAAGGGCAGAGATAAGGGCTGACTTTTCTGAGATGTGACGTATATACACATACGTGGGAGTGCAACTGAGTAAGGAGGTGCATAACTGGGCACACAGAGCCTCCAGATGTGTGATAAAGTCCTGCTGCCTCCATGCCTGCTGTCTACATCTCTTCCTTCTTTGGAGCCATGCGTGCTAGCTCTGCCTTCTGCCTGTTCCTGAGAAGTACTATGAGAGTTCACTGGTTAAAACCTGGAAAATGCAAAAATGTTAATGAGATGAACTGAGACGGTCCATTTTGAGTATTTCAGCTTCCCCAGCATCACAGAGCAGAGGGATGCCCATGTCGAAGTGCTCCTCTGATCAGCTCCTGACCTAAACAGCCCATGTCACAGAAATGATGCAAGTGCTGTGCTCTGTGATGTTTGCATTTTCATTCCGAAGGCCTGGAGATTAGTGTATCAGATCTTGTTGCCTGGTGAAGTTAATGAGCCCTGATTAGCTTAAACTTTGGAGCAGCTGCAGAAAAGCAGGTATGCCTTGGTTTAGTATCCAGATGTGGTTCCATCACTCACCTGAATAAAAGTGCATGACTTGACAAACTACCTGCTTCTTGCTTTAGCCTTTTTTGAAGGACTCCATATTCTGCTTTCATCCTCCCATGCCCATGAAAATCAAACTTTAAACACATCAAAGCAGACACTAACAAATGAAAAGGAAGAGCATGCACTTCCATATGCAATTACATGCCTTGTACATGAAGTGTTTCCTCCCCAATACAATTTTAAAACCGTGGAAGCTTGCCAAATCCCAGTGTATACTAAAATGTTTTCTGGAACTAGAGAGGTAATTAGATTTTTTTGATTACCCATCAGTGCAGATACATAAAACTCAGGAAAGGTATAATTTATTTGTCTGTATAAATTTTTCTAGTATTATAATTAGAGCTGCTTTGATAATATAAATTCATAGGCACATAGGATTGGGAGGTACTTGCTGTGCAGTCATGTCCAGATCTCTACTTTTGAAGACAATTATATCATATAATGCCTGCTGCAAACTGCCCGAGTCGTACCCTAAAGACAGTTTAGTGCTCTGATTTCATTTTTTTTCTTCTCCCTGTGTTGTTGGCAAGACATAGGCTCTGGACTCACAGTTTGATCATAAGTGCTTCATAGAAGTGCTAAATTTGTTAAGCACTTAATTCTTGCAGTTAATTTGAGGAGACCTACTAATGATGCAATGAAATGTTTCCTGGACAATCATTGTTCATCTTAAGGAAGGAGCAGTCTGGGGATCTATTACTCAGAAATAGAGACCCCTCCAAAAGTGTGGTGCTTAGGCACAGGTCCTAAATCATGGAGCCTCTCTAACTGAGAGCAGTATAAAGACAATGTACAGAGCGAGCAATGCACAAGTTATGTGGTTTGCTAAAAGCTGTAAGTATTGCATTGTGTTTATGTGATGTGTTCTGTGTAATCCTCAGAGTTTATGCTGCCTTATACAAAAGCTTAGCTGTTTTACTATCAAAACAAATGGTACAACTGCTTTTTTCCCACATATTGGATTTTGCCTAATATGACATTAAAAAATCCTTTAGATAGTGTTTGCAATAGTTACTGCTTTTCACTTGCATAGATATAATTTTTATCCTAATTATTATTTTAGCTTTTCACCAGACACTGTTGACTGGGTGTTATTTGTAAGGGCTAGCCTGAATTCTTGAGGTTTCCTTCTTTCATCGACAGAGAGAAATGAGTTTCTCCAGATATTGTTCAGAATATCGCAGTTGTGCTCCCTGTTGGCATAACCCCCCACAGGAGCCTTTATGTCTCCATTCAGTCACACTGGCTTCCTGATTACCCACCAGCACTGGTGACCACGGTCAACATGCTTCCTTTGTTTCTATGGTCTGGTGTTTGGTGTGATGGAAAGACCCAGACGGAGCCCGTGAGACAGAAATTTTCTTGTTCCCTACAGGGCTGTAGGACAAAGCCCCATGACTTGCTGTAGGTTACTTATGTTACACAAACCCTTTCAATAAATGGATAAGAATATGAGAGAGGTTAAATCCTTGTCCACTGATAAACACAGAAGCACTGTATCTTTTAAAGGAAGCACCATCATTGAGCATCCAAACTTACACAAAAACCCATAAAAGAGTGAGGGAAATTTCAAAAATTTCTGCAAAGATCCCTGACCACTGAAGCACACCCACTCCTGTCGGTTGCAACCCAACACCCTTGGGGGCATTTGGGACTCAGTAGTGCAGCCAAATCCTCATTTGATCTCATTTCTGTTGGCCATGCTGCATTAACTTGTATTTGGCGATATTGCAGACAAATCAGCGTTCTGCTCAGAATGTGTGGAGGGGTGCCAAGACTGGCCTTGAAAGAGAGCTGGGTATCCCAGCTCTTCTCCTCTTCCCTCTTGTTTTCTGTTCCTCCAGAGCACTCCAGACTCTGTATTCGCTCATGGGAAAAGGTGGGAACTGAAGCAGATGAGAGTCGTGGAAGGCACTTGCAGATCTCCAAGGTCTCTGGTCATGCTGCCCAGGGGGGACCAGCCAGGGCTTCAAGACCCCCAAGCACCTGCAAAAAAAAAATAATAAATTAATGCTGAATGTGTTATCCTCTTTACTGAGTTCAACAGAAAATTTTAAAAATGCTAAACTTACCACAGAACAAGGCAACATAGAGCTCATGGTCCACACAGCAGAGCTGGCCTCTTACTTTAGGGTTTGTACTGGAGGTAGAAGGTAATAAATCTTTTTTTGTTGTTCTTTCAATATGCTATGTAGGTAGCAGGGAAATGAGAGACAGAGGTAAAAAAAGACCTTTCTGATTAGTGATATATGTAGATCTGTCTCCATCCATGAAAAAATAAAAATATAATTGTTCACATGCAACTCCAGGGGCTTATTAATTAGGGGATGGAGGAAGGGAAATGCATGAAAGTTTGGTATCTTAATGCTTGAGGGTACCAGAATGTCTCTTGAGTCTTTAGTGTCTACTGCTCAGCTCTTTATTTTCTGGAAGTTCAGTAAAATATCTTATTAAATTCGAGACCTGATATGTATTGCAGTGCAGAAGCAGCTGGTAATTTTGAAGGAATATTTGTGTTAACTGCTGTGTTCTGTGGAGACTTAATATAAAGAAATATATTCAGGAACTCAGTTTGCTATATTGGCAATGGGAATTGGGAGCGTCACTGAAAGGAGCTGCCTCTCATTCATTTCTCAGGTTTAATTTTATTAACAGATGCAAATGATTTGTTAAACAAATATAAAACAAAAGGAAGAGGAGAATGAACTCTGTGTCATCACTGAGCTCCTCAGTCTAAACATCCCACTAAAAATAACCAGAAAACCCTGGGTACCAGGTGCATTTTATCTTGGGTTTACACTGTACTTTTAATGAAAGGCCTTGGAAGGAAATGGCTAAAGAAACCACCTTAGAACTTCATCATTTTCATGTCAGTCACACATTTCCTGGAAGACCAGGTCCCTGTTTAAGGTCTAATGTGTTTGGAGAGCAAAAGGAGCTGTGTGTTATCGGGCAGAATCCCTTTTATACACAGGGAATTGGATCAATTTGACCCTGATTGTCTCTCTCCACTTTATTGTCCCACTGCTTCAAATAGCTGGCCCTTGGCATTATCTTAAGGAAGGGGGTGATTGAACTGTAGGTCTGGCACTTGCCAGTTGTGGATAATATTGGCTTCAGTCAGTCATGTTCACACATAAATGAGCCATGACAGAGATAGACTGGTGAATAGAAAAAAAGCAGTTTTACTGTGGGTAACCTTCTTGTGTAAATACAACAAACAATAAAGTCTGCTCCTCAGGAAAACAGCCTGAAATACGTAACAGAGTGACATATTATCTCTTCTGCTAGCAGAAATTGTCTGTTTTGAGACAGGCACCTTGTGGGGAGAAACAACAAAAGGACTATGATTATAAATGCTGCTTCTGTTCTGGAATGTAAGATAACAAACGAGGCTCCCGCTTGTGAACAGAAGACATTGCTGCGTACAGAGAATTGCAGTGGCATCATTGTGACATCAATTCTTCCTTAGAGAAAGGTGACGCACATCTTGAGTAAAACGGCAGAAACAGAAATCCCCACCCTTTTCTCTCTCTGGGTTTTTCTTTCTTTCTGCTTGTCTATAGATCAGGAATCTTAAAAAAACCCCTCTGTTCAAGCCAGAGAGAGAAAAGCACAACTCAAGTGCAGAGCCCAGTAACTTGAAAAAATTAAAGCTAATATAAGCTCATTTCTATCCATGTGATGTCACTGCAACTCTGCTGTGTACAGTGTGGAAAGCAATTAAAGAGAGAGGGGAAGTAAGGGTGGAAGGAAGGAAGGCTTTTTTCCTAAAGCAAATACAACTCCAACACACTTTCAAAGCAATTTGCATAAACGTCTCTCCCATGATTTTTTTATTTATGGCCCCTAAGTTTCTAATTAAATACTAATTAATACTATCACCAGAATTGTCTCCAATCTTCAGCTCTTCATAGTTTTGTCACTTTGATTAATGCGTAGTCATTTATTAACTTATTTAACAAGCTGAGGTGCCTCATGACAACCATATTAAATTATCCCTGTAACAGTCTCATTACCACAAAAAAGGAGTTTTAAACTTAATAAAAATTATCCTCAATAATGTTAAAGCTTTTTCATTGCAACCTTAGAGGATGAATATAGGGTTTTTGTTTGATTTATAATATATGGAATTGTATAAAGCATCCATTAATAAAATTTATATGTCCATTTAATCTTGATCATTGCAGTGCTCCTGTAGCCCCGGGTGCTTATTATTTAACTTTTGCTGTATTTATGAAGATAATTAATGTTCTGACCAGACAGGGACTAAAATGCCCACTAGAATGAGATAATTAGGGGCATAAATAACTTTTAGGTTCTTGCGTTTTGCTTTTTTAATTAATTGTTTAGTTTTCCAGCTAAACCTATAAGGAGGAAATCAGAGTTTACCTGGGGATTATGACGACTTTGCGTGAGGCGGTTCGACAGCCCCGGAGCTGGCTGGGAGGCTGTGCCGGGGGGCTGGGGGGCTCTGCCCGGCGGAGAGAGGGGTGCAGCGCCGTGGGACCCCACTTTCCCTTGGCCAGCAAGGGTTGGTCTCCCCCTGGGGAACCCCAATCCCACCCCTCTCCCCTCCCGTCCCTGCCCAGGAGGGAGCGGAGACGGGAAGCATCGCACCCCGCAAGGAAACCTCTCTGCCACGGAGGCGGGGAGGAAGGAAATGCCAAGTTCGTGGGTAATGAGGGTATTGCTAACGAAGCAGCGCTGAAAGCCGCAGCCCGGGGAGCTGCCGCCAGCCTCAGGAGACCCTGCGACGCACAGTCTGGGGGGCTCCCACAGGACACAGGGGGAGTTTGAGCTGCAGCCCTTCTGCTGTTTGATCTCCACAGGCAGGAAGGGTTGACACAGGCTGGCAGGTGGCGTTTGCTCCTGAAGCTTCTTTCAAAATGTTGTATTTATTATTTATTCCAATTGCCTCTAACAAGGACCTCCCTATTGGTCTACCCACGTGCGCCCTAAACGTCACATATAAGTCATATAAAATTAACAGGAACTACTGGAGAGAGTCCAGCGAAGGGCAACGAAGATGATTCAAGGATTGGAGTGTCTCCCTTATGAAGAAAGACTGAGAGAACTAGGGGTCTTTAGTCTGGAGAAGAGGAGGCTGAGGGGAGACCTCATCAATACCTATAAGTATCTAAAGGGTGGTTTGAAGGAGGAGGGAGCCAGACTCTTTTCAGTGGTCGCCGGTGAGAGGACAAGGGGTAACGGGCATAAGTTGGAACATAGGAGGTTCCACTCAAACATGAGAAAAAACTTCTTCACAGTGAGGGTGACAGAGCCCTGGAACAGGCTGCCCAGGGAGGTCGTGGAGTCCCCTTCTTTGGAGATTTTCAAGACCTGCCTGGATGCAGTGCTGAGTAACATGCTCTAGCTCTGGGCAATCCTGCTTCAGCAGGGGAGTTGGACTTGATGATCTCTATGGTCCCTTCCAACTCCAAAAAATTCAGTGAAATTCAGTGAATTTCAGTAGTCATTTGGTTGGGAAAACAAAGCCACCCCCCCTTGCCACCTAGTTTATTTCTTCCTGTGCATTCCCTTTCAGGGAGCAGAGAGGAGGGGAGCTGTCTCAGGCAGCAGTGAGTGCACCAGGGTGAAGGGGAAGGTACACTCCTGAGCTGAGGAGATGTGGAGAAGACTCTCACTGTTCGTTGTGCCTGAGGAATATATCAAGTGATAGTTCAGCAGGCACAAAAGCACCATGGGCTGATGATCTGAAGTATGTTGTTACAAGTTCTCAGTGACTGCATGCAAAGAACAGTTGCACACCTAAATAGCTTTTGGGATTGGATATTAAACACTAATTTTACCATCCTACAGAGTTAGTCGCTATTCAGGTAAATAAAGGTCACCTTTCAGGGTTTTTTTTGTCCCCAGGCACCTGTTTTTTTTCACCCAGCAAAGCTAATTAGTACGATGTTCTTTTCACCAATCTCTGATGAATATTTGCAGCAAAATGACACTTTCTAGCTGCAGAGCCTCAGGACATATAAAGCAAAAGTATGTGGCAGGTTAAAATTAAAAGCCAATGTCAGTGATCTCTGTAGAAACTACTCAACAGCCTGTACTATTCCTGCATTTTTTCTCAGGTAAGTCAGCTTTACCATATTCTCATTTAGGTCCTCCTCTTCCTTTTTCTCTTGCCTTTTCTTACTATCCCCTACTGGGTTTTTATTTTGTGAAAACTGAAGATGGGCAATGGCAGGTTGCTGTGCAGGTAGAGGCCAAGCTTGACAGGTCACAGTTCCCAAAGGCCTTTGCCTGGGTTCATTTAAGAGTTTGGTAATGACTGCAGAGTCTGGGCTAAACCTAGGTTAAATAAGTACATCTTCATGATTCCTGCTATTAAATAAATCAAAGCACATGATTCCTCAGAGAAGAGAGAAGCACAGAAAAATGCAGCAGTGAGGAAGAATCAGGCAGCGCTTTGCAGGATGGTTATGCCATAATGAATGTTTACCAAGTTCCTCTGCTGCCTGAGAGGGCATGGCATGGCTTTGCAAATCAGACAGTGGGCTCAGCTTCTCCTTCTGCATGCGAGAGTAGAAGATTTCCATCCTATTAACTGGGGGATGGGGGACTCTGTAGAGACCTTTTGCATTGCACTCAGTCCTTCTATGAAGTTTGTGGATTGCTAGGACAGCCAGGGTAGCTTGAAGGACCTTCACCAGTCTGGAGTCCCTTTCCAAACCTTGAACTTCAGAGCCAAAAACACGGCTATGGAAGAGTTCAAGGCTTTTGAACCTGTGTTGAATTAGACAGCCTGAGGTGGGAGATATCGCTACAAGTAACAAGGAAGTTGTGCTAGATCCAAAAGAAAATAGAAGAGAGAAAAAAGGGCAAAATGGGTCTGAGCCAATTAGGACATATAAAGTCACGGAATCAGTTCCTAATGGTATAAATGTCATTAAATATACTACTAGGAAAATGGAGGACTAAACTTAATGAGATCTGGTTTTAATATCTGATACCTACAATATGAAAAGCCACTTACAGTTTGATCTTAAAAATAATAATTAAAAATATCACAGCTAAGATGCTGATTTCCAGTTTCTGGCTCTCCACTTTCATCTGGACAGAAGATTGACTGGTAGCTAGAAAAGTAAAACATTACCATTAATAAAAAAACCAGCCCCTGAAAGACACCAATAGACATTATAGAATCTAATAATGAGAAAGTCCCAACTATCTTTTTCAAATTAAAAATCAAGATTAAACCTCTAGGTAACCTTCCTCAGGTTAGAACAGTAAAGAGTCTTATTATTTTACTTGCCAGTCTTTGCCACTTCTTTCCTCATGTACAATACCTTTATTATACCAGTTTCAGATCTCTCTTGAATAGCAGTTGTCAATGTGGCATAATTTTGCTGAATTGTAGTGTGGTTGATCTTTCTGTATAATAGCTCCATCTTGAAATATTTGCTTTCTTGCCCCCATTATTCTTATGAGAAGGTTGTTTAACCACCTTGCTGCCCTGGGGAAGGCTCCATCTTATTTCCATCTTACAGCTCTTCCTGTCAATCTTACGTACACATGCTCTTGCCTCAGTGTTGTCCCTTTGCTTAAATAGCATTTCCCTAGCACCCTGTTTGCAAGCATGGGTGACAATCTCCCCTAGCCTTCATTTGCTCTGCAAAAGACATTGACCTCCTTTCTGCCACATTTCACAAAGACATGCACCTTACACGTGGTTCGGATTCAACCCCTGCTCTTCTGACATCAAAGGCCTTTTCTTTTTCTCTTGATGTTTTTTTTCCCAGTCAACATGACCTTATGTTTTCTGGCCAAAGTTCCTGTCATTGATGTCTCAGCAGATAACCTTCATTCTGACTATAAATTTAATCCTAATTGTACTGCGTTCATCCCCAAGATGATCAGTACTTCTGAGACAACGCTGTATAGATGATGTCTCCCATCTTAGTCACAGAATCACAGAATCATCATGGTTGGAAGGGACCTCTGAGATTATCAAGTCCAACCATAAAAAAAAAACCAAAACAAAAAAACCCAAAAGAAACCCAACAAGACACACAATACCCCACCACATTGCACCCACCCACAAACCAATAACCTTGGGCACTAGAGCATGCCCTAAAGAGCCATGTCTACATGTTTCTTAAATACCTCCAGGTATGGTGACTCCACCACCTCCCTGGGCAGGCTGTTCCAGTGCCTGACCACTCTCTCAGTAGAGTAATTCTTCCTAATATCTAATCTAAACCTCCCTTGCCACAACTTTAGACCATTTCCTGTGGTCCTGTCATTATTCCTTTGGGAGAAGAGGCCAACACTCACCTCTCTACAGCCTCCTTTCAGGTAGTTGTAGAGGGCAATGAGGTCCCGCCCTCACTGGGCCCAAAACTGGACACAGTACTCGAAGTGAGGCCTCACCAGTGCTGAGTACAGAGGCACCATCACTTTCCTACTCCTGCTGGCCACACTATTCCTGATACAGGCCAGGATGCCCTTGGCCTTCTTGGCCACCTGGGCACACTGCTGGCTCATGTTAAGCCGGCTGTCCACCAAAACCCCCAGGTCCTTTTCTGCCAGGCAGCTCTCCAGCCACTCTGCCCCAAGCCTTTAGCACTGCATGGGGTTATTTTGACCAAAATGTAGGACCCAGCACTTGGCCTTATTAAACCTTGGCCTTATTAAACCTTGGCCTTATTAAACCTTGGCCTTGGCCCATCGATCCAGTCTGTCCAGATCCCTCTGCATAGCCTTCCGACCATCAAGCAGATCAACACTCCCACCTAGTTTGGTGTCATACTAATGGATTTAATTAACACAATACTAAATTCTGATTGTGTATGTATGCTTGCTTGTCTACATATATAAAGAAAAATAATAAGACTTTTTTTTTTTTTAAAAAAAAATGAATCCAGAATGAGCCCTTTCAGTGAGCTTCATGAATTAGTTAGCTTAGTCCTATGGAATTTCATAGTGACTTCCTTCCTCTCTCTTAAAAATCTTATCTTTAAAGAAGAGAAAGTGACTGGAGCAATTTCTTTTATAAGTATAAATTCAAGCCTTTATTTGTACGGACTAAATTTGCCTGGACAATTTTTCTGGACCAATTTAAGTAAAGGTGAGTTTGCATCATTAAATGAGATATTGCATTTTTAATAATTTTCTCATATTTTCTTGATAAGAGTAACCTGTGAAATTTAACAGGGTGAGGAAATGTACAGTGTTTAACTGCTGAAAGAACTGCATTCCTACCAGCAGTACTGGCACACGGTTACCTTGGAGAGCAGGGAACTGTTGTCACCTCTCACTTAGTTGACAGATACGACGTAAAGTTAAATTTCAAGGTGGAGAAGCAGCCAAGAGGTTGCTCAGACTCCCTTGATACATGAGATGTCTTTGACACCATTGCAGAGGTTCTTCTGTACTTTTTATAGAGCAGAGTTGATAAATGCATTAAATGCTTAAAATATTTATTGGTTCTGGGACAGGATACAACACGGCGAGAAATGAGATCTTTCCCTACAATGCTACAACACATGAAAATTGAAACTGTGAATTTCCCCAACTCAGAAGCATTATGCAAATGACAATTTTTTTGTTGAAGAATTAAAGTACAGAAATGCTCTGGCAATTGAAAGTTCCAAGTTTGCAGAATCAGTTAATATTTATTCTGTTTTTAAGTAAATAATTGTGCAAATTGAGGAAAAAAATACTGCTGGCCATTATCTCTTGGCTAGCAGTATTTGGAATGCTAGTACATTCCAATTTAATGTCAGCTACTAGGTAAGATTTAACAAGATACGTCAGTTTAACAACATCAAACTGTATGGCAAGAGACTTCCCTGTCAGGAGAGGAATGAAAGTGTTATGTATGTGGAAAGGGGGGGGATGGAGTCATTCTTGCAGCATGCTGTGTGCACTATCACAGTGTTTAATTATTTAAGTGAAGCGAGGAAAGTTTCTGAACGTATAGCTGTAGACACCTCTGTTGGCAGCTGAGTAGGCTCAAGGCGACCTCTGCAAGTGCAGCTCCAGCACATTTGCCTTAGCAGTGATCTGGGACGCTTCTGGCGACTGGTGGCTCAACCTCCATGGCTGCTTAACCCTCCACCTCTGGTAAGGTGTCACCGAAAGTGGGACAGTTGATGCTTCTGATGGGCGCGCATGGACCGTTGTGTTTGTTGTCACTGTGTGCAGGCACCACATCCAACCCCAGCTGTGCTTCAGCTGTGACAGAGACATTACCCACCTCCTGAGCCATCACCTTCCCCATCCTGGGCTGGAAGAAACACAGAGGCTTGTGTCAAGCTCATGCAGCAGAGCTGCAGCCCAGCAATGGGGGAGCCACGCTGGCTGACAGAGGTGAGGGCCAGGTCAGGATGCCCTGGACTTCACCCAGGAAAATATCAGGAGACCGGTATCAATTGCTGTAAAGTTTGCTTCCACATCAAACTGTAATTTAGTTGAAACAGTTTCATTTTTCCAGTGCAGAAGATTATAGTTTTTGAGTGTTTGCACGCATGGATGTGTAAACACAATCACAAAGGATCGTGAGGGACTCCAGGAAAGTAAAAATCAGAAAAAACATTACTGACACTTTATCAGCTTTTGTAATATGCTTTGTAACTCCACTAAGATATTAATTCTAACTGGAAAATGGAAATTCCTTGTATTAACAGGTTGTACTCTGTATGTCAGAAGTTGCCATCTGCCTACTGCGGGTGTCTCAGGTGACAGGGCGTTAATAGCCTGGGCATCTGGCAGCACCTTGCTCTGGACTCTGCTTCTCCGTCTCCTTCGTGATGGAAGACAGGTGTGCAGCACATCATAGGACTCTGGATTTAGTCCTGTGGCCTCACAAACATATCTCATACCATCCCTTTCATGACTTTATCCTGATCCATCCTAGAGCCAGTTAGATTTCTTGCTCCCAGTATTTCTACTGGAAGTTTGTTGTAGGATGTCCTCAGATGATTAGAAACCTCCTTTTGATTTTCAGCCTGTGGGTATTCATGGCTATGAGATGCTCTTTGCTCTCCTTCTAACATGTCATTTAGCTTAAATATCACTCTCCTTCCCTGATACTTGTAAGGGGCAGCTCTAATCCATTTTAGCCTTTATTTACTGAACTCGGCAACTTCCACTCCCCAAAGAGTCTCCCATCTCCCAGCACTGCCAGTTGTCTTTCCTCATATCTGTTTCTGTATTAAGTTGCATTCCTTGAAACACAGAAGCCAGAACTGTGTGTGGATGTTGCCTACCCAAAGTCTCATCTGGTGGCATCGCTGCTCCTTATATTTCCTTGGTTTGTATTTGCTTTTCTTGTGGGGCCACACAGAAGTAGTAGCAGCGTATTGTCACCCGCAGAGAGATCAGGGTACCTAACTCTTTCTCATGTCATACCATTTCCAGCTGATGAGCTCCCAGTTTTTAGCAGGTATTTGTATAATTTCCAGGTTCCTGAACTGGCATTTGGATGGTCAAATTTAATCCTGTTTTGTAGTCTCAATCTCAGTTTCCTTCAGATTTTTTTTCCTCTGTGATACTGTGATTGACATTCATTCCTCAGCCCTGCTTTCTGTGTCATGGTAAGAGAATGAATTAATTATCTGCTCTGAAATATATTGATAGGAGGCTGCTATTACTTAAAATTAAATGCATAACTATTAGCCCCTGTGTTTAAAAACATTGATTCTAGCCACCTTTCCCTTCAGATGAAACTTCTGATGTGAAGAACTTGCCAAATCTTCATTTCCATTACCCATTCTGTTCTTTCCCCACTGCTTAACGTCTTCTTTCTATTGAAAGCACATCAAACTAAATTTGAAGTCATACTTCCATGGTCTCACACAGCAAGCCCACTATCCCACCCTTTTTCCCTTGTTATTTATATTACTAATTCACTTTTCATAGTTTGCTCCTAATTTTCTTTGTAGGAAGTAGCTAAACCTGAATTTTTAGCTCCAAAAAGTGTTTTTCTTGGTTGGTTTTTTCCTATTTGGGGTGTTCTTTGCTGACTCCTAATAGCTTTTTGAAAATGTCTTTCCAGAAAAGGTATTTTCTCTGTTCTCAGTTCCAATAGTATTTGTATCTTTCACTTAAGAGTCCTCCTGGATTCCACATGCTCAATTTTTTCAGCACTTCAGACTTCATCAACAACTTTTTTAGTTTATTTTGCAGTTTTTCTTTTTAAACAGGCAACGTTCCAGACCTATTTTTGTTTAACTCTCCATTTTACTTAAACTAAATCTTCTCATGTTCAGTCAATCCTAGTTTATCTTCTGTGATCTATTCTTCTATACTTTTCTAAGTACCTACCAAACCCGTGTCTGATACAGTATTATCATTAGCAGGTTGTGTGGTTATTTGGCAAGACATTTGTCAGCTATCATGTCCAAGAATAAGTAAACTGTACCATTAGTTATTGCATTTGCTTCTTAATCTACATCTGAGAGGTCAATGACACAACAGTGATACATCCCTAGTTGTGTTTAACAATTTTATAGAGATATGAATCCATTTCTAAATCCACCCTGTAGTGGACAACAAGTACTATTCTAGGAGAAGTTTGGAATTTGATACTTTGATACAAATCAAAGTTTCACAAGCTGCTCAGTTGTTTCTCAACGTCCCCATCCAACAGTTTGAATTCAGACCTTTCGGACAATAATGCCTCTCTGACAAGTGCTCACACCCTTATTTGTGTAATTCCCCATGCTATTCATCCATTGAGGAGTTTGAACTATTGCCACACTTTTTTTTTTTTTTTAACCTGATTTTCTGAGCCTTCTATGTCAAAACCCAAAGAGAAAATTGTCTTTCTTTTGATTTTCCTCTATTCCAACTCATTTAAAGCAGACTTGTACGTCCAGCCAAATTTCAGCTACCTTACAGAGAAGATGAGCTACCCAACATAGCATGCAAGACGCTCTTCATGCAGCTCCTGTATAAATAAATAGATAAATAAATAGCATAATAATTGCTGTTGATGTCACATCATAGGTGTCTTTGGGTGCTCAATAAGATAAGAACTGCTCAGCTTAATCTTACAGCCTTTTTCCTTGCTTAAATGTCACACGATGATGCCACTAATACAAAAAGAGATGTGAGAAGTAGTTATAATTAGATATTTTAGGCATATTATAATATTTCTGTCTAAAATGCTCGTGCAGAATGTCAGCTCCAGTCCACCCCTGAATAGACTGCCTTTCTGTGCTACATGGCAGATTATATGAAATATACAGTCATCACTATACCATGCCACATTCAAAAAATATTGTCATCAAAATGGCAAATAAATTATAATTTTACTATTTTATTGTACCAATTGTGCAAATAAAATATAACCTTTTCAGTTTTCTGGTGATCCCTTTGACTTTTGAAATCACATAATCTTGACATAAATAATGGTTCATTATCCTCTAACAAAGGCACCTAGGAAATCAATCTACAGCATTTAGACTCTGAAAGACAAGCTTTGGAAAATATTGCTGCAGAGGTCTAGGAAGGTACTCTTTTTGGCTTTCTTGCTGGAAGTTAGCTTCTCAGTAGCAGAGTGGGTAGGAAAGATTGCGTCCTCCCACCTTGGCCGCTCCAGGGCATGACTGTGTGTTTGCCTAACCTGCTGAAAGAAATGCTTTAAATCACATGTTTCTCTCTGCCAGCCCTGCTATGCAAGGTGTGTTGTTCCGTAGGGAGTGACAGCAAACAGCTGATGAACTCATAGCATCATTAGCTGCTGCAGTTGTCAGCTGAGTGTCCGTATCAAATCCTTAGCACCCAGAGGTGCTAGACAAGGACTTATGTTTTAAGTGCGAAAGTCTGGGAACATTTGCCACCTGCAGACCCGTTAGACACATTTTTGATTTTGAAGACAACTGGTATTTTGTTTATGTGAATGGTTTAATTTCAAACCTGATCTCATTAAGATGAAAGCTCTTTCTGTGTATTATTGGTGCTGCCCTGTTTGTTTAACAATGACAGAGGGCTGAGCAGACAAAGCTATTCTTTGCCCTATAAGAGCCAAGAGTGAGAAACAGGAAACATACAGTGCCTTGGGAAAGAGAGAGACAGCTCTTTAATATGTCCCCCCATCTTTCTAGAACATATTATTATTATGGAAAGAAATGCCTGCGTACCTGCCAAATCTAAGTGAAGTCCCTATTTTTCCATATAATGTACATTCTAACATTAAGTCCTAAAAATTCACAGTCGTCATCTTCTGCATACATCCTGTCTCACATCCCTTTCTGTATCTATTCCTGTTCAAATCCTGTATCGAGGACAAATACTATTCATCACCAACCACATTCTTCTGGCACATATGCTGGTACCAAAGAAGGGTAGAGCAGCCTCTGTATAGTTTCTGACAGAGAATATTAGTTCAGAAAGGGAACAGCTACTGCATCATTATTTCTGAATGAGTGCCTTTCTTTGCTGTCAGTCTTTGGGGTTGAAGCACTCATAAACTTCTAAACATCGGTGCATTTATCAGGCTATTTTAATTAATTTCCTGGCAGCTACCAGCTTATCATTATGTTGCAGGTATTGCATGCCCTGCCTAACTATTCTAAGTTGTTGCTGAGAGCATTTCTGTATGTAATGCCTGTTCCTTAAAAAGAAACCCATGGCTGAGGCAGTATCCGAGAGCATCCCAGGCACTAGAGTTGCGCTGGGCATTGGGAGTGCATGAGAGCCTCCAGAAGGCGATGGTGGAAAAGCAGCCCATTTTCCTCTTGGACTGCAGTCCTAGCCCTTCTGCAACCCCTGCAGAGGTGATATACTTGCTAGCTCCTCCTGCAAGATCTGTACCCCTTACATCTTCTGCAAAGAGAAACTTTGCCACCAGTCCATTAGGGCTTGTATACAGCACCTCCCAGAATCTGTTTTTAGTTTAGCTAATGCAACTTCTGTGTGTTTATTTTGCTAAGGGAATCTTCAAATGTGTTATATGCATGCTCATGCCTGTAAATTCACCGGTGCAAGATGGACCAAGATAAGCAGTCAACTGATAATCGGCGTCTACATATTCATGAATGACAAATGGTGTAACTTTATATCAGCTAAATTAAGCTAATGTATCTTTGTGCAACACAAAATTATACCTTTAGTCACAATAACACAACTTTGTATAGGGATGACATCAGGTAAAGAACTGGTAAATGAAATGTATGTGGGTTTCCAAAAGGCTTGCTGCCATTCATTGCAAAAGCCTACTAGGAAGTCTAAATAATTACAGAGGAAAAGAAATGTTTGGTCATGGTTTAGAAACCGGCAGAGTATAGCCAGAGATGAAGGGAGATAAAGTCATTTCCCAATACAAAAGGAGCAAAACATGAGGATGCTATGACTGGTATCATGACATGACTTGTTGGGTTTTCTTTTATGTACCGTAAGGATCATTTTGAACCCTGCTTTGGCAGATACAACATGCTGATCAAAAAGTTCTGAATATATTGGCAAAAAATTACTGAGTTTATTTCTTTGCTATTTTGAAAGGGTTTCCTTTTTTTTTTTTTAAAAAATCAATCTTACTGTTTGGGGCAGGTCTACCAAAAATCCTTGCAAAAACTTGGGCTAACGGTGGAAAAAGAAAATTTAATATCAGATCTTATCTCTTCCAGCATCTCTCTCCCTTTTGCGGGTCTCTCTTTTTTCCTATTGCCACTGCAAATGGATGAAGAAAAAAAGGTGCATTTCCAACCAAAGGTTCTTTAAAGGTTTCCAGCAAGTTCTGTGTGAAGTAATCATGGATAATAACCAAATGGGAGAAGGAACAGAGCCCTTCGCTGTCCCTGTGACCTGATTACCCTCTCCTCTGCTGCGAGCAGGGCTGGGGCCCTGCTGGTCCAGCCTGTATCACCGCTTGCAGGGGAGCCGGACGCTGACAACTCTCCGAAACCATCGACTCACTCATTTCGTGTCCCGACCTGGATGCAGGCTGGGGCCACTTTCTGTTTGTGGAGGAAGAGGAGGAGAGGGCAAGGAAGTGAGTTATTCTCACGTTCTCCCCCCCTCCTCGAGTGTCCCAGGGCTGTTGCCCTACACTCCCCTGCTCCCAAACCTGTGTCCAGCAGATCTGCAGAGGGTGCAGGCAGTGCCATAGCATCGCCCGTGCCGCGGGGAAGGGCGAGGGGCAGCTGCCACCAGGGACCTCGGGTGAGTGATGGGGCCACGGGCTCTCTTTGGTGCACAGCGCTGTCTGAAATGACACCAGGAGGGCTGCGGAGAGGAGCCCGGAGCGTAAGTAAACACCTCAGATGAACTGATGCTAGAAACGAACAAATCATTTGTAATGAATAATGTATTGATGATTTTCATCTCTTTCTGATTACAAACTGTCCACGAACAAGTCACTGTTTGTCAAATATTCACTTTTCAAAACACCAAATTACCGTGAATAATTCATGAGGTACAACTTGTTCCTGTGTTGCTTGTTTTAAATATTTAGTACTCAAAATATGAATTGTTTTGATTGAACGCATATGCCATGTGGTGCAGCTCTGTGATGCCCGTGCATGATCCCACGCTCGTGAGCCAGGTGTGTGGCAGGGATGGTGACAGCGGTCCCCTCGGGGAGCTTTCTAGGGGATTTCCTCTCCGGCGTGTCCTCTGGTGTGGCAGCTTTCCTGTAGGTACCCAATGAAAAACACGGAGGGGTTGGAAAGAAACACAGGCAACCGTGAATCAGTCACAGCAGAATTACTACAGGCTTTCCTCAGTGTACAAGTCTTGGACACACAATGAGTCTTTTACTGTCAGGGTCTGTTTAAAGAACATTTAAATACTTTTCCCATGCAAGGTAAAACCAGCCTTAGATACTCTTCCCCCCAACCTCCCACCCCAACCACCCCTCCACTCCCAGCCCTTTATAAACCCTGCATTACAGTGTCTTTCACACATGCTGAAATCAAGCACAGACCTGTCACTCCTCCCCCTCTTCAAAAGTTGCATCATTTTGGGTCCTCTGGTTCCTTGCCCATCACTCAGGGATCCCCAGGGATAAAGCTAATGACTCAACCCATCCCCACAGCACCTTAAGCTGGAGTTCATCATGCCACATGATTTGAAGACATTCAACTTTTCCTTGTACTCTCGACGCTTAGCTAAGGCAGATATGTTGCTCCTTTTCTTGCTAGTGTCATTTGTGCTATTTACCTGCTCACAACTACTATTTTTGTAAAGCTTTCCCAGATCTCTGAAGCTGTACCACAAAACTGTTCTCTCAGTTTCTCATGCTGGAGCTGTTTCACTCCTATAAATAAGAAAATTTACCAGAGCAGTACCTTGAACAAGGACCTGCCAAACCGCTAGAGATCACATATATCAGCAGATCATGGGGGCTCTCCTGGATCCTGATGAGAATATTTTTTGTTGGAGCATTCCTGACTTACCTTTCTTACTAGATACTTCACTTCACAGAGTGGTTTCTGGAGAACACCAGGCCTCTTTTCCTGTCGTTCTGTCTAAACCAGGGAAAAATTACTGCCCTCTGTCCGTGTTGCATTAACACAGAGTGGAAATACAGCACTGGACAGGCTAATTCTACAAAAGCTAAGCTAAATATATGTCTGCATATGTCTGTAAGAGCAAATCATATGGCAAGTAAGGAAGGTTTTTCAGAAACCCTTGCTGTAACTGAATTTCACAACTGTAGGGTGAATCAGTCTCAAGGAGGTCTTTTTCTTCTTGAGATTTTGGAGAATTTTGCTACATCTTGTGGGCTGTAGTACCACGTCCTCCGTATGCTTCAGCGGAGCATGTGAAATGGGATGCATTCATCTGGGTTCCATATGTGTGCCCACCCTGATTCATTGTGCCATGTGAGGATGAGGACTTGTCCAAACCAAAGGATGTGGGAGTGCAGGATTTTTCTGGTGGGCATCATCAGACCGCTCAGATTGGTTAAAGAATACAGGGATTGGAAAGACTCCCAGGCCAGTAAGTACAGTTATTCCAGGCAATGATATTCTGTCACTTGTTTTTAGCCCTGTAGAAGGATTAGGTGAGGTATTTGCTTCTACAGTGTGTGCTGCACAACATGGGTTATTTCATATGTTCTCCTGTTCTGCAGATAGTAAGACAGACGTATGCGCTTCCACACCATTGAGTGTAAGCTCAATGTGTAAATCCAGACTCAAACTTCTGAATAAAGTATCTGATGTTCAGAGTTACTCTGGTTCTTGGATGTCAAAAATTTGCTATCACTTAAAGTTAAATGTATAACTGTTAGCCCCTATGTTTAAAAACGTTGGTTCTAGCCACCCTTCCCTTCAGATGAAACTTCTGACGTGAAGAACTTGTCAAAAGCCGTGAGGCCAGTTATGAGCCAAGCTGAGAATAAAAAAGAGCCTCCCAGCTTGGTGCCTGATTCACCCAGTTTCGCCCACTGTTACATAAGGAAACCAAGTGAGTTGTCAGTGTCTTATTTAGTGTTCTGCATCCCCAGCATGCGCTGGTGTCATCTAAGGCAGCCCAGAATCTCCTGTATTTTCGGCCTCAACTTCTGTATTTGCAAAAGTGAGCTGGGGGAAAAAAGCAACTGTCTTCTGGGGGAAAAAAGCAACTCTTTTTAATTTTAGCATCTTCTTTGCTTTTATGTCTCTTCTTTGCTGACTCCTAAGAGCTAAAGATTCACCAACTTTTTGGTTATAAAATGAAACCACCAGCAACAGTCTCTGTTACGTTCCAGAAGTGCTGATAATTACACACTTTGAATGAGAACCGAATGGTTTGATTTCTATATTTTTGGGGATTTTAATTTATTTTCCACACAATCTGATAAAAAACCAGCTGCTGTCATTCTCATATGCTGTTTTTACCCCATTATTATCCTTCGCTCCAGTATACCTGTGTCTTGAAAATTCTATACCTAAGTTTGCTAGTGTATATAACAAGGTAGGTACTCAATTTAACAATGCTTTCCCATGTGTTATCGATCTGCTTCAAAGAAATTGTTTTTGTTTCAGGGGACCCTGCTGCTCACCTTCCAGGAGAAACTAATTTTAACCTAATCACTAAAATTTGCATGTAAAGTACATATTGCAATTAGAGTACCCAATATTGCTAAAGGGAAAAGACTTTTGGGTCTGGGGTTTTGGGATACTTCAAAGAAGACAGAAAGAAATGTCGTAATCCTAATTTCCTCAGGGAAAAGAGTGATGTAAGGGGGAGAAAGAGATTCTCACATAAAATGAGAGGAAGAGGAGAGGGTGGCTGCAGTATGTCTTTGGTGAGGGGTGTTTTGTGAGGCAGATGACATACGTGAACAACTCTCTCACAGTAACATTTTTTATATTGGAAAATCAAACCTAATAGGCTTGCCTCACTTCAATCTCTTTACAGATAAGATGATAAAATAATTCATCATACTTGTGCCCAGGATATTGCCAGCCTGCTATTCCTGAGTGTTTCTGAACATCAGCTGCCATGCAAGGAGTAGCCAAACCTTCATTCTCCACAGCCTGAAAGTCAGGAACGCTGTAATAGAGCTGAAACCAGAGGAAAAAGCTGAGATTTCAAATGTTGGCTTCATTTGTTTGGCTTGGTTTCAAAAATCAGATTTAGGAAAAATGGAAAGAATATGTTATTTCAACTTCATTCTGTATCATTTGGTTTCAACAAAAGTTGTTTCATTTTGAAAGGTGAGTTTTCTCTTTGCGTTAGACTTTTCCCTTGTGCTGTCTTTCAGGTGACACATACACTCACAGTGTTGCTGAGGGCTTGGGTTCCAACTATTCTGTGTTTTCCAATGAAAAAAAAAAAAATCCTACAGGAACGTTTTGAACAAGCTTTGCTAGACAGGAAATGTATGTCCAAGTTTAAACTCATGATTCAATGAAGAAGGAAGAAGTTATCTGTACCAGTTTCTGTCTGTAGCAGGAAAGCCTTGGTTTGCATGAGTGATTTTAACCTTTAACCTTGGCAGGAGACCGTTAGAAGCAAAACAAATGACAAGAATCACAGGATCACAGAATCTTAGTGGTTGGAAGGGACCTCCGAGATCATCAAGTCCAACCACATAATAAAAAAAAAAAAAAAAACAACCCCCAAAAAACCCCAACCAACCAAAAAAACAAACAACAAACCTAAAAACACCACCCCACCAACTAAACCCCACACCCGCAACCCCACACATAACACCCTACCACAAACCAATAATCTTGGGCACTAGAGCATGCCCAAGAAAAGCAATGGAGAAGGTACTGTCAGCATGTCTCCTGCCCATGGAGCTAACAGCAGGGAAATTATTTGTTGGGGAATATTCAATGCAGCTTGCACCTTGTCTCCTGACCAGCACCAAAAAAGAAATGAAACTCTTTTGGGGAGATGGAGAGCAGAGCAGTTGGCAGCAACTGGGCATGAAGCTTTGAGAAAGAGGAAAAGCTGCAGATGACGGAGTAAAACAAGCTGTGCCTAGGAGTGTTCCCAGGCTCTGGGAGAGGATCATACATATGGTGGAGTTCTCATGACAGGGACTGTTGCCCGCAGATGGGTCAGAGCCCTCACTCAGGTCAATGTGGGCATCTGTGAACCTGTTGGCCTCCACGCCAAATTTGCTCACCAGCACAAGCCCTTCCAAGACACTCCCAGGGAGCAGCAGAGCTGTGAACCCTTTCTGCACTGCTGGAGGGAGCAATATGATTCCCCTGGGTCTGCCTTCTTGCAACAGACGGGTTTTCTGGCCACACTTTTTTTTTATCTTTCAGATTATTGAGTTACAATAATATCCTCGAAGTTAAAGTTAAAATACCCTGGAAAAGGCAGATCAATACTCAGAGAGGTCCTTCTGGGAGACCGACATAAGGCTCTCTGCCTGGAAGATCATCATCTTGGGAGCACCTTCATCAGAGATGAGTTTCATCTCAGAAGTTGCCAGATCATCAACCCCACATCTGCTTTAGGATATATGTGCTCCCACATTGGCAGTGCTGATTTCTCTCCTTTCTAAGGGACCTTAGGGTGGTTAATCCACCTGCATGTACCTGTGTTTGGCCAGATTAATATCATCCCACTCCTCTGACTTTACAGAAACCTGTGCAATGCTTACATCCATAAGTTAATAGAAAAGAGGAACGAAAAGGACTACAGCCCAACTGCAGATCTCATGGCTTACAGGACTTTAAGGGAGTGGGCTTGCTCTATGAGTGTCAAAAAAGCATGACTTCCATGCCCTGAACGACTTAATGAGGTGGTTTGTCTGCAAATCAATCCTTCACGTATGTCCTCCTGCTTATCTCATTTCCTCAAGTTGTGCTTTAGGTAGGTGACACAAACTTGGTCAGGAAATCTCACAGTTTGTGCTCTGTGCACTAATGGCAGATGATGCTTTTTAATGTATTCAGCCTTCCTTCACAGCAGGGTCAGTAGTAAAAAATTCACCTGTATCATGAATTATATATAAAAACCTCTAGTTAGTACCAGTTTGTTTAGAGCAGGATGGTGGACAGACATTGCAAATTTGCCCATCCTGAAGAAGGCGGGTTTGTAACTCTTAGGACAGCTATCCCTAGAGCCTGCTTCTGCATGCACAAGGTGAAACTGACTGTCTCATTTTAAGGAACGGGGCAGGAGAAAGAAGGAGGATTTAATAATTTTGTGCCAAGTCTTAAGGCAGGAGTGAGACAGCAAGAGGGTGATAGTGATGTTTTCATTTCACAGGGAGATGGAAGCTTCCTTGGTCTCCTAACCCAAAATATTGAGGTTTCATCCTGTTAAGGTGGTATCTACCTCTTTAATTGGACTGTGACTCAGAGAGCAGGTGATGACTGATTCGTACTGTGTATAGAACTATAATCCTTCTCAATTATCAAAGACATAAATTACTATTATTTCCTTACCAGATCGAACATCTTCCTTAAATATGTGAAAGAAAAATTGTAGGTTGTCTGATGAATTTTCCTCTTGGAAAAACTGCCTTTTCTTAATATACAAGTTCAGTGGAAGTTCAAAAGTTTATCACTGCAGACTGTATTCTAATAATTTATCTGCCAGCTTCTCAGTTCATATTTTGATACTTTGAATTGAGACATTTTTGTACTGCCTTTATGTAAAGATAATCAAGCAGCAATTCTTACAGGCCTATCACAATATCTATTGATCATAATCAAACTACAGATAGTGTTAGTTTTAGAAGGCTCTTATGTAGGACAATTTGTCAATTATGAGAGAAAACAGATGCTGACTGTTGCAGGATGTTGTTTTCCTCAGCTAATATAACTCCATCAGCTTTCAACTTGGAGGAACTGCCATGAGGCAATGCTCAAGGAGTTTTCAGGTAAATCAGATATTTTTTTCGCAGGTAAATCAGATGTTTTCACTGTTCCTGTGCTCAGTGACCCTCATTCACAGGCTGATATAAGGACTTTGGGATGTAGTCTCAGTGGTATTGGTAGTATTGTTAACAGCCTGCTCTGGAAAAACGAGATGATGTCAGAGTGCAGGAAAGAACAAAGTGCCTATCTCCATGAAGTGGGGTAAAGCAAAGAGTAGTTCAGAATTACTGCCAGGCTATTCTTAGTTCCTGGAAAATATTGAAATATGTAACACAATCCATTTTTAAACTTCCAGGAGAAAACAAGGTGAGTAGAAGCAAGCACAGATTTGCCAAGAATAAATAACACTAGTCAATCTAACACCACTTGATAAACAATTTTCAGGCAGAGACAATATTTTGATTTTAGGGAGATTTTCATACCACTTCATATGACTTTTTCCTAACCTGAGTAAGAATGGCCTGAATCAGGCAGCCTCTAAGATGGGGGTAATATTATTTGGGTGACAAGAAATGGCCAGGATGTAGTACTAAAACAAGCTGTAGGTGATGAGGTTCTGCAAGAGTCAGACCTTGGTCCAGCTTTCTAATATTTTCAGTATCAAGCTACACAGGGGAAAATAAAGTATGCATATTAAATCTTCAAATAGCACCTCATTGGGACTGACCACAGATAATTTCGATAAAGCTAAAATTAATTATCCTGACAGCTGGGGAAGATGCTCTGAAAAAGTAGAGTGTCGATAATATAAAATGTAAGGTACTATTCTTGTGAAGGCTTCATCAAATAAACATAGGATAGAGACCAGCTGGCAAAATATAGGCTCTTCATGAAACCATCAGAGGACCATGAGCTGAGGAAGAGGAAATACTTGCGAAATCAGCAAAAGTTAGAGTAGCATAAACAGAAACTTAAGATGTGTGAGAAATCCTTCCGCTCTGTTCAGCCCCAGTGAGCCTGAACTGCCTGCACAGCTGCAGGGCTGAGTCCCATTTTGGGTGATGCCTTTTGAAAAACACGTGGATCAACAGTAGAGAGTCCAGAGGAGGCCACTAAAAATGACCAGGAGTCTAGAAAGGAAGCAAACAAACCATCTGGGGTTATTTTAGCCTATGTGGCAGAGGACAGAGGGAGGAATCAATGTGAACAAACACAGCAACACAAAATCGCAGAAGGGGATGATTTGTTTTCCACATCCATGGTGACCAAGACAAGTCTTAGCCTTAAGCTGGAGCGGTTTAAATTCAGGAAAAGCTTGCTACTGGGAAAAATAATGAAGGACTGGAACAGAAAGACTGACCCATAGGGAAAGTCATCCCAGAAAAGGATGCATGTTGCTGCGTCCTGAGAATTCCCTGTGGGCTGCTGGCGGGTGGACTTGTGCACTTAGAGAGAGGAGAAAGATATCACATAGTGCCAGCAGTTACTTCTTAAACAAAAAGCCAACAGAATTTCCATTTTAAGCCTAATTATATTCCTTCTTCCCCTGACCTTACTGAGCTCAACCTTGGCAGGTTTTCCTAACACCAGGTCTAGCCTAGCTACAAAATCTGCAAAATGTCAGACACAGCATCCTGAAATGGAATTTTAAAAAAATCAATTGATCTGATTGAAAGCCGTACCTAGAGAAGAGATAAAATTTTATTGGATGAGGCATTCCCTGGACTTCTCGAGCTGTGACTTAATACCTGGGACCAAAATTGATTTGCTTGTGTAAGCTTTTTTTGAGTGTTGAGGAAGAGACTGTTGTGAGGATGATGATTACAGCTGAAAGAAACCTAAACTTTGGGATGTTGTTGGGGAGGGATTGGTCTTGTTTGGTTGTTTTGGAAGTAAACTTCTAGTCTTTTACCATGTAAAACCAAAGCTCAGAGTACAAAATGTTCAGTCTGGAGGGGCATCTGTAGTCCTAGGAGGAGTCTTTCTAAACTCTCTCAAGATACTCTTTCACAGCTCATCTATAACCAACACCTTTTCTCAGGACAGATGTCTTGGAGTGAACTCAGCAGAGTCATGCTGCTGCAGACTTTGGGTAAGTGAGAGGCGTGTGACTTACATTTCTTTCTCTGACTCATAAGTCAACGGAAAGGATTTTAATGTGCTTGCAGTATATTGCTCCCCCAAATAGAGTGTGAATTACATTACTTTCTATATGGTCACCCAACTGTGGAACACTCTTCAAAGTGACAACCATAAATTAAAAAGAAATGCATTTTTAAGCAAGTTTCTCAGTTTGAAGCACGGGAACTTGTCTCACCTTCCAGACTAGTACTGGAGACATGAACAAAGTAGGCACAGTCCCTTGGTTCAGCATTGGCACATGCTGTAATAAATACTGCCATTTAGCATGGAAAAAAGTCCGTTCATTTTTATCATATGCAGTAACATGGAACAACATTATGTAGCAAGTTCATTGCCCCTGACCTCATGCTTGCTAAATGGCATCCATAAATACTGAACATGCCTGTAACATATTTTTGGTATCTCAGATTACACATTTCTAGAGTTTAGGGAGTGCCTGACCAGGGGTGAACTTCTCTGGCACATCATCTTTTTTCCAGAACATATTGTTCTTGGATTTATCCCAAAACACACACAGAGATGGTCCAGTGCTTCTGTGGACACCCTTTTTCTTTTACTTGGGCAGTTCAACTTTTGTTTTGGATGCAAACTAATCCTTAACGATATCATCATCTAAGCCTGTTTATTGCTTAGTGTTCACCTCACAATAAAAATAAAGAATGTTCTAGAAAAATCCAATTAATTCCAGTAAAATCAGCCAATGTTCAACCAACCCATTTGTTTAGTGTTCTTAATCCTTTCTGTTCATTGTTATTCATATTTTTTCATGAAATGCCAAAACACACTTAAGAACACTCCTTTTCTGTGTCCCTTATTAATTTATTACCATTTTCTGAAGACACCGTCCTGTTATGAAATGAAAAGTTCCCTTTCGTTTCAATATCAGCAGAAAATTACCCTAAGTAAGCAGTTTTGTCAGTGTGAAATTGTTTATTTCTTGAAGGGCTTAGTCCTGTGAGTTATTGAATGTCTGCTTGCAGGGCCTGATGACATTCAGCTTCCACGGATGTGTGTGGAAACTGAGAGCACTTAGTAACTTGCAGTACTCCACCAAGATTAACAGGAGAAGGAATTTCAAGTAAAGCGTAAAACATGAAGTAACATCTTTTCTGGCATCTGTATTTTTTTATCACAGCATATAACCTGAATTCTGTGTGGAAATTATACCTTTTCAGCTATAACAACTTTTTCCAAAGTTTAGACACATTCTTACACTGAGAAATGTTTGCCACATTCTGTTCATGCTCATAAGGTCGTGACTAAGATAAATAGATTTTAGAGAAACAGTAGAGTGGGAGTATGTGGGAGGAATTTCATATTACTAGCTCATTTTTTAGCAGATAGAATTTTAAAAGCTTGTTGAATTTTGTGCTTGATTCCATTAGAAAGGAATATGACAATGGTTCCTATAGAATATACAGCCTTATAGAACTGTACAATTTAATTTGGTATGAAATTGAATATATCATGGAAAGCTACTGAATAACATCTGAGGAAAACAACTTTAAATCCTGACATTTAGAAGGATGGCAAATGGATGTTGATGGCAACAAGACTTTAAATAACTTTAAAAGGGTGTAAGACTTGGCCCACTTTCTCTCTCAGCTAGTGACAGGACTCCCAGTGCGTGTTAATGAGAACTGGATGAGGCACCAAATCCCAAAGTCTTTATTTGGTGCACCATAAATCCCCACTCTGGCACAACTCTGCTGGAACTGTGTCCTGGGCTGTCTGTGCCTTCCCTGAGACTTTGCCACTCCCATCGACCTCCCATCAGGCTGCTTTGGAGACTTGTGGTGTAGCCAAAGCAAGACTTTTTTGTATGTATTTCAGCTGCAGTCATAGTTTTCTTTTGGGGAAGGTGTTCCATGTTTGGAAGCCACGAGTAAGACCTCATCCAGTGAGATTTCCAGAGGAAAGAATGTAAGTAGTGACTGTGAGAATGGATCCAGATAATCAGTTCAGGCCTTTCCCCCAAGTTTTATCAGTCATATACATATAATCTGATCCATAGACAAGCTTACATCTTGGTAACAGAGAGATAACTGCAAGCATAGGAACAAACAGGCCAAAGTGTGAGCTCTTGAGGGACAACAAGGGATGAACTTCAGCAAACGACAGAGCAACATGACAGCCTCAGTGCAGGATCCAAGAAAAGGAGTCAAGGAGAAGTCTCAAGCTGAAGAAGGCTGGAGGTCTTATAGACAGCCATAGAAATTAAAAATAAGAAAGGGGCTTTCAGAAAAGATTAAGAAGTTTTATGTGTCACCATCCTCCGTTGGCTTGATCCCATCTTCCCCTCTCCCTGCATACTGCTGTGAAAGAATAAAGCTGGATTTGTGACATGACTGCAATATTCAGCAGCATGAATATTACAGTCACAGGATAATGACTTTACTGTAGAGTGAACTCAGAAAGAAAGCTGTTATTCTAGACCGAATGTCTGTCTAAATCACAGAAGCAATAGAAACTGATCTACAAGGTTAACATGTGATCAGTTTTGCCAGGATAAAACCTTTTCCAACCCTTTAAATTGTATGAACTGGTTTCCTTAGGGGCCCTTGGGACCAAAAGTCCAGTGCTAGGCACACACTCAAAACTTGTACTTTTCCCATGGCTCCAAGTAGGGGTCCTTTACAACCCAAAACCCATGTACAATGTATTGCATATTCATCTTTATTTCTCAGTTGGGCCGTCTCATTAACTGTGCTTTTCCCTTCTGTGTGCTTGATAGCCCCTCCAGCCTTCCTCACCCTGAGACTTCTTGGCAGCAGCAGTAGCAGTAGCAAAGGGAACACTAACGATGCTCCTTTGTAGCCACATGGAGAGTCTGGGGATGTGCTCAGTATGAAGGCTTATTGCGCTGTGCCCAGGGACTAGCTATGCAGAGCAGACCATCCACTGGGCTCCCACAGTAGCTGACATGGCTTGGGCACTGCTGTTTGAACTCGGAAGCTGAAAAAAGGGAGGGTTTCCAGAGACGCCATGACACTGAGGTGACTACTCTGAGCGTGGCGCCTAGTCCCTCTCTTCCCTTGGGCATGAGCAGGGCAAGAAGGGTTATAATGTTGTTTTATAAACAAAGTGAGGTACTAGAAAGCAGCCCTGAAGAAAGGGACTTGGGGGTGCTGGTGGATGATAAGCTGGACATGAGCAGGCAGTGTGCACTTGCAGCCCAGAAGGCCAATCGCATCCTGGGCTGCATCAAAAGATGCATTGCCAGCAGGTCCAGAGAGGTAATTCTTCCACTTCACTCTGCTCTGGTGAGACCTCACCTGGAGTATTGTGTACAGGTGTGGAGCCCTCAATATAATGATGGAGAGGGTCCAGAGGAGGGCCACCAGGATGATCAGGGGGATGGAGCACCTCTGCTATGAGGACAGGCTGAGGGAGCTGGGCTTGTTCAGCCTGAAGAAGAGGAGGCTTCAGGGAGACCTAATAGAGGCCTTCCAGTACCTGAAGGGAACCTACAGGAAGGCTGGGGAGAACCTGTTTACAAAGGTCTGCAATGACAGGACGAGGGGCAATGGCTTTAAGCTTAAGGGGAACAGATTTAGGCTGGAGATTAGGAGAGGGTTCTTCACCGTGAGGGTGGTGGAGCACTGGAAGCACTGCCCAGGGAGGTGGTTGAGGCCCCTTCCCTGGAGATATTCAAGGTGAGGCTCGATGAGGCCCTGGGCAACCTGGTCTAGTTTGGGGTGTCCCTGCTGACTGCGGGGAGGTCAGACTAGATGACCTTTGGAGGTCCCTTCCGGCCTGGACAACACTATGACATTTAACAAGGAAAAAATGGTTTCCTCTCTAGTGCTACTTATGTGCCATTGCCAAGTCCTACTCACCACCTGTGGTTAAGGGTTTGCCCATGCAGTCTGGGGATGCACCCAACCTGCATTTACTGCAACACTTGAGGGTGTTGAACCCCTCCCCCGTGCCGTTTCTGCTTTCAATCTACTGTGCCTTTAACTGGCACACTTGCATTCCCTCTAAGATCACTAAGCAAGAATACCTGTCAAGAAGTAATGAATATCTGCCAAGCAACCATGTTAATCACCTCATTTCAGCCTGCTTGTACCCTTAACAGCAGTGCGACTGCACGACTCGTGCCACGCTCGGTATTCCTACGGAAGTCACACGAGCCACGGGGAGAAGGGCAAAGCTGCCCGGGAAGACCTGGGAAGCGTGGGAAGGACAGCACGCCGTGACCCCCGGGAGCGGGCGGCAGGGACCGCCGGGAAGTTGGTTTCCTCTCTGGAGGGTCTATGTCAGTGTGCATCGGCTTTGTTTGGTTAATTAGACAGACGCCACACCTCCGTGCTCATCGAAGGTGGTGACTCACCACTAAAAGAAGGGCTGAGAAGTCAGGAAAAGGACAGAGTAAAGAAAACCCGCAGCAGGAAGTTTGCTCTGCTCCGGCTCCTCTCATGTAGCTGAAGTTTTTTAATCCTCATGCTGAGCTTTTCCATCACACATTCATTTCAAATCGAGGCTCAGTGTTTTGAAGGGCACTTTGTAATGGTTTTATCCAGATTCAGATTATTTGCAACCCAGAGGGAAAGCATGCATTCTTTGCAAGACAAGTAGAAAAAATATCTGAACACAAATCAAAAGAATGATTATGGCACGCACGCTCTGTACCCATTACTGAATCCCCAAGGCTCTTTCTGTTTGTTTAGGAGCTTTTTCTTCTGCTGCTTCTGGTTGGATTGGGTGTAAACTTAGCAATGAATAAGAATGGTTAAAATGGATAACATAAAAAGATGTGACATTCTTGAAAGATCCCATGTTTCAAACTTAGATGCAAGTGAAAGCTACCAAAGCAACACCTCCCAGTGGTCTCAAGTAGATCTTTCTTCAGCACATCAGAGGTTTGCATATCCATCTGTCACAGGGTGCTCTTCTGATCTCATTTCAATCCCAGGCAAGCTCAGATTCACTGTGTAATGAAAAATGGCATTTGCACAAAGTGGGGAGAAAAAGCATTGTTTCTACAGCACATTATGTTTTACACTGCTCATGAGACGGCATTTCATATCCCATAAAAAAACATTATCTGTAACTTACTGTGCATCCTAGAAAAAGCAACATTGTGGCTTTAAAAGAGAAGTCTTGTTTCTGAAAACACTTTATCTTTCACATTTCCCTACCCACAAAGTAACCTATGTTTATAAGCAAATGCACTAAACCCCCTAATAATGACCTAGAGTAAACATCTGACATGCACTGCTTTCAAGCCCCTCTTTGTTTAGGCTTGAATTGTTCATTTTTATGTCTTTTGTATACTGCCTAAAGGAAAGACAAATGATACAAGGGATGTTTTACATTATCAGTTGTGGCAGAGGTTATGCCTGTGTTTATCTGATTCTCTTTTATTGCATTAAAAAAGGTAAGATAAACTGCCAGGCATACAATGGTCATTAATTTCAGGGCACATTTTCACATTGGATTTTTAATTTAAAATGTATTAGATGCAAGATAGCCAGTTGTCAAGGTTTCTAGGCATTTGCAAAAACTGTGGCAATCTCATGTAATAAAGAAATTCTTCCTCATATCAGTGCTTAACTCATTTTAAAATACGAGTGCCTACTCCATTTACATTAGGAAAGACCTATTTTCCTGCCTGGCCAATTTCAGAGTTCAATCAGCTGTGGAAGTTCTGGAGTGTCCCATCTCCCGAGCACACCTCTGCTGCCACCCACCAGTGCCACACAAAACAGAAATATTGAAACCTGTCAAATGTGAGACTACACAGGATGGGGGGAAGGAAGAAAAGAGCCTGGAGGATACATTCCTGTAAAATACCTGTGTACCTGAGTGCACCCTCTGTGCTTGCTGCAATTTTCTGTCTTGGGAGACCTTAATAAAATCAATACAAAACTTTGAAGGGGGAAAAAAAAACGACACAGAGAGTATATGCCTTTTTGTTTTGTTCTGGGCTTAAGATTTTTTTGCTACTTGACAAGACTTGCTATCATATACACTGCTTACTTTATCTGAAAGTAGTTGAAGCTCCAAACATAATTCTATCAATGAAGCAACTTTCTGCCTTGCTTTTCAGCTCTGGGTCTTGAAAACAACTGCCAGTTTTCAGAGTTTTCTGAGAAAAACCACTAGAAAAATGTTTACTACAGAGGCTGTGCCTCAGCCTAGTATCACCCTAAGAGCTGATCCACCAGCACAGCTGAGGATGTCTAACGCTTCCTAGCAAAGGTACCAGTCTTCAGCCTCTCATGGCTTTGATTGGCATTTCTGTGTTTCCTTCCCAGGAAGAAGAATTTTCTGAACTTCCAGCAAAAAGCATTTGGCAAGCTCCAAGGATGAGGCTAACAGACAACAGCAGTTTTGTTAGCAGCCCTGGGCTTTGTTTATTTTATATCTTTGATGGCCTTTCGTAATCTGAAAATTGTCAAAGGAGTTGCCTGTGACCAGGCAGGTGTCTTTTGCTGTCCACAGGGAGGACCACTAGGATGTGGCTAAATTATAAGACTGTAGGCTGATCAGCTGCATGCTGAAAGAATTAAGTGAGCTCTAGACCAAACTTTTCCCCTCACAGTTTTTACTTTTTGAGTGCTGTTTTATATGTAACTGGGACAATGATACTTCAGGTAAATACCATCCTCCCTATCTAACACAGAGAGGTGTGTGCCCAGTTGCCAGCAGGTGAAGACCAACCTTTGAAGATGTTGCCTTTCTCCAACCAGGTCTTTGCGATAAACTTGACCACTAAATTTCAAACCTAGCAAAACCTGTGACCACGTGACATCTCCAGGGGACCACTTCCAATGGGCAAAGAATTATTTTTTTGCCTCTTCTGTGGGTTCACCTCACTCCTCCCCATCAAGACAGGGGGAGACATTACCTCATTTCTGACACTACGGAAGCAGATCAGTATTTTCTCTTCCACAGAAATTGTGCTTTCTTTGCAAATGCTCTGGGCATCTCTCCTCCTTCTTCCTGGACAGGCTTTTCACCCAGTGCCTGGGAAGACAAGGGGTAAGTGGTGGCAGAGACCCCGGGGACGCAGGGCTCGGTGTTGCACAGCCGGGATCTGTGCAGTCTTCCTGGAGGAGAGGACGTAGCCGAGGTCGGCCAGGGGAGCTGCGGGGTGGGGTTTGAATGATTTCCCTGGTTATTTTCCCTGCATTGCTTGTTCTGCTCTCCTGGTTCCAGCCTGAGAGCGTAGCAGGACCCTGGATTTAAATGGAGCGCTGGACACTGGAGTTACGCAAGGTGTAAATTCCGGGACACTAGAAGACATTGTGCATTTACCTTTTTTGGCTCTTTCTGTGGCTGCAGCAATCCTCTCCAACCCAGCTGCACAGCTCTGTACAGTTTCATCCCAGCACCACTTCAGAATTACACCTCCCTGAGGGTTATATCCCACTATTGATTGACTCTAAACAGCAGTAGCCAAGCTCATGGTCTTTGATAAAATAGATCCTACTTAGGGGCTAATGTAAACAGAAAAGAAACCACAAGCCTGCATAGGGGCACAAAACAGTTAATGTGGGGGGAGGGGGGAGGGAAAAAGACTGAAGTAATTTTATTTAATTTTACTGAAAGTGCAAGCAGGTGAAAGCAAAATCAGTGGCATTGTTTTGCTTGCTGTTACTTGCATGGGCAGGATGCTGTGCAGAGAGAAGCGGGGTGACTGTGGATAGGCAAGAAGCCGTGCAGGGTCTCGGGGGCTGTCTGCCTGAGAGGAGGACGATGATGATGCGAAGGAGCTGGAAAGGCAGAATTCTCATTTCCAAGTCCCTCTCTCCCTTTTATCAACTTCCTGTTCCCTGCCTGTGGGAGCGTGTCAGCACCTTGCTGCTGCCTGGCACCTACCTTAGGAAGTAGTATTGCTGCACCCCAACTGCCTGTCTGGGGTTAGCAAAGGCCCTGACAGCAGTCGGGTCAGGGCAGCGTGAAGCACAGTGCCTGCCAACTGCCCAGACATTTGACTAGCTGCCTGGACCAGTTTGGCATCCTGCACTGATCTCAGAGCTGACTTTCCCCGTACCTGGCTGGGCTTGCTGGGAGCCAGCTTGGATGTGCCTGAGCCACACGGCAGGGCCAGGGCCTGGTGTAGCCACAGGATACCATGCTTGCCTCTAGAGAAAAATCTGGGGCACAACCAAAGAAAATGAACACCTGAAATAAGGTTACTACTGTAGCCATGTCCTTCCAGCCCTTCACCACCTTACTGCCTCCCAGGCTCCAAGGGTGAACTGGAGGCTCCCTGTGACTATAACCCCCTCCCCAAAAAGTGCTCTGCCTGAGAGAAGGGTTCTGTTAAGTTTTGTTGCCAGCATTACCTCCTTGTGCTCCCTCAGCTGACATTCTGCGGTGCAGCAACAGCTGGGCTGGTGTTACCCCCGTCAGGCATCTAGAAAGTGGCAATTTCCCATCTGGAAAAACCCACTCCTTCCCCGAACATTAAGGTGAAACTTCTTCCGCTTTGGGTGCCAGCTCACGCTAAACAACTGCTCTCCTTTCCAAATCAGAGCTGAGCAAATATTTGGTAGTGAATAATTTATCTGATCATTGAGGCTTCCTCCCCTGCCCTCCTCTCTGGAAACCCAGAGTCCTGTCATTGCTGGCAATGTACCCCAGGCAAACTCAGTGTCCCATGGCGGGAGGCACAGAGACAAGTTGTGAAACTGTAGAGGCAGAGCCTCTGTCCCCTTCCAGAGGTGAGTCCTACCATATTTATTTGCAGAGTAATGCTGGGTCATGAAAGACTGAACCTGGGTCCTCTTGGCAGCAAGCTGTAATCTTCTCCACGCGCACCTTCTCCATCTCTTGCCTCCATCTGTTGTTTTCAGCTGAACCAGTCAGGCTGTGTTTTCTGTCATAGAGGCCTGGGTTTTAACACTTTGCATCGCTGCTGCATACATTGCAAAGATGACTGTGCTTTAACAGGAGAGCAAGCCACCGCTGCATAGAATTGGTGTGCCAGTGTGGTTTTATAAAGCAAGCTGAGGTCCTTTGGGACAAGAGGCACCATGGAAATGAAAGATCATAATCATTATCACCATTAAACACACAAAGCAAGAAAATTAATATTTTCCCCTGTATAATAAAATCACCCTTTTGTGTCGGAGTGTTGTAGAATTTCTCACAAAGAGCATCTCACTGATCAGTTCACTAGACAGTTGCAGGAGCAAGTGGGAAAGGAAGGGGCAGAGAGGAGACTTTCTTTTGTCTCTTGCTTTGCTGAGAAGAGGGAAGGGCAGAGGGGGGAAAAGGGAGATAAGAAAGAACTGTCCTCTTACTGCAGTAGCTCTCCATTTATTAAAAAGGAAAACACCTGGAATTTGTGGTGAAAAGACACCTGTGTCCATATTCATCCTACAGTACTGAGTGGCTGACTGTAGCTGTCTTCTGTTTCCCCAGGGCAATAAAAGCAGATTTCCTCCTAGCTGCCTGCACTGACTGGCAAGGCACAGGAAAGGTGGGAGCACAGAGGAGGGGAGCGGTGGCTTCCTCTGCTGGTGCCTCCCCAGCCCCGCACGAAGCGATGCGGGAGCTGAGGGAATTGGACTCTTTCTGTCAGCTTCAGCAGGCTTTGTGGTGGGGCCTACAGAAACACCTCAGAACATCAGATCCCAATTGTCTTGGGGCTTATTAGGTAAATGTATAACTGAAAGTAAAAAATAAAGGAAGGAAAAAAAAAGAAAAAATGTTTCTCTTCCTCCCTACTGTTTCACTTCCCACTCTTAAATTTCTGAACTTGAGATATTTTTCTTTTACCTTATATTGCAAATTATGACAGACAACACTATTTAAGAACATGAGGAAAATAAACTAAAATAAACCATCATCCTAATGTGAAAATTCGCTGATAAAATAACATTTTAAATTTATTTTTTTTTTCATGTATATGGATTAGCACACCAAGGAAATGGCAGATATTAGCTGATGATAAATGTGTACGAACATATAAATGTATGCGGCTGGGTAGCCATTGAGTCACATCTGAAAGGACTGCTCACCACTTACATGGAAAAAAGACTGGAAATATTTTTGGTGATCTCTCACATAAGTGAAAGCTATGTAACTGAAAGTTGTCCTGGTAACTACAGACCAGTTAGTCTCACCTCTGTCCCTGGGAAGATAATGGAGAGACTCATTCTAGAGGTCATCTCCAAACAAATTGAAGAACGGGGGGTTATTGGAAGTGGGCAACATGGGTTTACCAAGGGTAAATCATGTATGACCAATCTGATAGCCTTTTACGATGTTATAACTGGTTGGTTGGATGAGGGGAGGGCAGCAGATGTCATCTACCTTGACTTCAGCAAGGCTTTTGACACTGTCTCCCATAACATCCTCATTGGGAAGCTGAGGAAGTGCGGGCTGGAAGAGGGGACAGTGAGGTGGATTGAAAACTGGCTGTGCGACAGGACCCAAAGGGTGATGATTAATGGAGCAGGTTCAAGCTGGATGCCTGTAACTAGTGGTGTCCCCCAGGGGTCAATACTTGGTCCAGTACTGTTCAATATATTCATCAGTGACCTGGATGAGGGGACAGAGTGTATCCTCAGCAAGTTTGCTGATGATACCAAACTGGGAGGGGTGGCTGACACCCCAGAGGGCCGTGCTGCCATCCAGCGGGATCTGGACAGGCTGGAGAGCTGGGCAAGGAAGAACCTCATGAGGTTCAACAGGGAAAAGTGTAGGGTCCTGCACCTGGGGAAGAAGAATGTTAGGCACCAATACAGGTTAGGCATGGACCTGCTGGGGACAAGCTCCGAAGAAAAGGATCTGGGGGTCCTGGTGGACAATAAAATGACAATGAGCAAACAGTGTGCTCTTGTAGCCAGGAGGGCCAACGGAATCCTGGGCTACATAGGGAAGAGTGTGGCCAGCAGGTCGAGGGAGGTCATTCTCCCCCTCTACTCTGCGCTGGTGAGGCCACAACTGGAATACTGTGTCCAGTTCTGGGCTCCCCAGTTCAAGAGGGATAGGGAACTACTGGAAAGAGTCCCACGTAGGGCAACAAAGATGATTTGAGGACTGGAGCATCTCCCTTATGAGGAGAGGCTGAGAGAGCTGGGACTCTTTAGTCTAGAGAAGAGAAGGCTGAGGGGAGACCTTATCAATGCCTATAAGTATCTCAAGGGCGGACTGAAGGAGGAGGGAACCAGACTCTTTTGAGTAGTTGCCAGTGAGAGGACAAGGGGTAATGGGCACAAGTTGGAACATAAGACGTTCCACTTGAATATGAGGAAAAACTTTTTCACAGTGAGGGTGACGGAGCCCTGGAACAGGCTGCCCAGGGAGGGGGCTCCCCTTCTTTGGAGATTTTCAAGACCCGCCTGGATGCCGTCCTGAGTAGCATGATCTGACATGCTCTGGGTGGTCCTGCTTTGGCAGGAGAGTTGGACTAGATGATCTCTATGGTCCCTTCCAACTCTAAAAATCAGTGAAATTCAGTGAAATTCAGTTATTCTGAATATATAGTCCTTAATTTTTCCATTTTGTTTTCTCTAACAGTAATCAGCACCCAGAAGGGTTTTAATTTGGGCAAATTATTCTCTAGGTAAAAGGGGCTTCAGTAATCCTTGGTACACTGAAATAAATCCCTGTGAAAACAAGAGAAATAGTCTTGATTCTCTGAATTGCAAGGGAATGGTTTCAGCAATGGCTGTGAGAAAGGCAGAGGATTTGTTCTACACAACAGGCGGGTGTGACCTCAGATATATGTAGTTTGTACACACTCCTTAAACATAGTGAAGTATTGCTATTTACAGCTTTTCCTGCTAAGCTTGTTCAGATTGTTTGTTTATGAAGTGATTGTCACAATATGAGGGATGCAAATCTGCGGTCAGTCTTCTCCTCCTCTCAGGGTCCTCTCAGTCTGTGGTCGGATAGGCGGGCAGAAACAAATCTTCAAGGTGAGAGTGTGCAGACCACAAACTCCGCCACCCTCCTTGATATTGCATCTCTTCTTCCACCAAAGCAATTACCCCATGATGTGGCCAGTGTCAGAAAAATCTCCCTGCCAGAAATACTGAAAGACCTACCACAAAAATGAATGACGCCCAGGTACGCCTTTCCCTTAACTCAATAGTTTCAGTATTTGTGACCCCCAGTAAAGAAGCGTAGATCAAGAACAGGACAAGGGCAAAAAGGCTTTTTTGGAAGAAGGCAAAGGGGCAATAAGTCAAAGTGACAGTGGATGACATTTCTGTGCTCCCGTGGCGGGCAGGATTGCTCTCTATAACCTTCTGCTTCTCATCTGTGGCAGGCTTTGTTGGTAGGAGCTGATTGTCAAAACTCAGTCCCAGTGCTCATATGCACCTGGATGGGGTGGCAATTAACAGGGGTCTGCTGCTGCCCTTATTAGGTACTGTCTTATTTACTGCAAATACTGTGTAATTGGGTTCCACCTGACATCAGGATTTTAACTGGTGGATCATGTTATCTCTAAAGCCCTTGTAAGGGCTGCAGCAATATAGGTATTAGACATTTCAAATTGATGCCTTTTCCTGCTTACCTACATACTTTTCTCTGAGACACTTGCTTTCAGATTTTATGTCCTTCCCTCTCACTTTTCTGCCATGTTTTCTGCAAATGTTCAATTTATTCAAATTCTTTTTAACTCAGTTGCTGCTGAAGGGAGAGATGGTTGGCTCATGCGGCCCTGCAAAACCTAGGATTTGAGGCCATGCCCCTCATTTTAAACACTCAGTGATTCAGAAGGCAGCTGGGTGTACAGGGGGTCCTGAATTTTGTGAAAAGCTTGCTTGTTTTCCAGGCTGCAGGCACTATGGGATTACAAAACTGGATTAGTCCTTGAAATAAAGTTGATTTGAGTCACCTATGATTCCGTCTGCACCACAAAATGTCAAGAAGATCAATAGATCAAAGCAGTTGGTGCCTAAAATCTGCACAACAGGCATTTCAGGGGTTTCACTGTGGACTAGGGACAGCCTGGGTGTTATTCACCTCTCAAGCACGCTGCTGCCCCAAAACAGCCATGCAAACATAGACAAACTCTGCCCTGACCCCATGTCATATTGGGTCAGATACAAGTAGTCTATGGTGTCTTTATACCCAGTGCCCAGTGGTGGGATACATCCTGGGTAGCGAGAAGACGCCACTTTTTCATCCAGGTGTTGCCTTCACCCAGGTGTTCCTATCCGCTGTCAGCTCCCTCCTTGAGCTAACCTGGTGGGCCTCTGCTTCTCACCAGAAGACTCTTCTTTCCACGAAGCTCAGAGCTGCTTTCAAAAAATTTCAACAAATAGGTATGCAATAGGAATGTGCATATTTTTAAAGTCATGAACTAATGAAATGAATAAAAAATGGCATCCATAGCGTGCATGCAAGTGCTTCTGCCACCTCCCCACGTGATCCCTGTGTGATTGCCCAGGTGCTTACATAGATGCAAAGTAAGACACACTGTCAGGTCACTGTACTAGTTTTGGAAGTGATTTCCCATTTTAACTAATTGTAATTCTGTGCTAGTCATCCTATTTGCTAGTTTATACATATATATATATATATTTTAGTGCCAGGTTTCCCATGACATTTTGAGAAAGCTCCTTGAAAACTTGCCTTGAAAGGCACTATCATCATCTTTATCTCTCACTTACCTCCCCTTTTCCATAATGTCCATAAAAACACAGCAATTCTCAGTCTGCTGATTTGCTATGAGTGTTCCTACTCTGCTGAAAAACAGTACTGGACAAGGTGACAGCCAAGCTCAGTCTGAAATGTATGCAAGCTGGTGGTATCTGAAATCTGTATAGGCAAAATTTTCTTTATTCCATCTTCCACAAAGAAAAGTAAATTAAAAATAGATAATAATGATTTTCTTGCTCAGGAAACATATTTGATTTTAAGAATGAGGTGCTGTTGGAGATAAAGGTGTCCCAGAAAACTTGATACTGAAGCAAAGTGGTAAATTGTAAAGGAGTAAGCCACCTGGTTTCAGTGGAAAGCACACAGCAGCGCCGGAAGGCTTAAAGGTGAGCTGAGCTGAAGCAAACACAACTCCACTGAAACTGGAAGATTTATCTAAAAATATATGTGTAAAAAATGCTGTATTTACCTTTAAAAGTGAATGATCTGGAAAATCTGGGATGATAGTTTTTGGATTGTTGGATCTATAATTAAAACAATAAAAAACATTAAAAATCAGAATGGAGCCTAATTAGCACAGTTTCTCCAAAGGAGAAAGGTGAGTCTCTAATCTCCTAGAAAGCACTAATAAATTAATAGGTGATAAACATTATTTGGGCTTTCAGTATCTTTCAGTATAATCCACCAAGAGAAGCTACAAAAGAAACACAGTGGCCAGGTACACAGAAGAAAAGCTCTCCTGCTTCAGAAAGTGGCTAAGGGACACAAAAGAAGAAGAATAGGCTGTAAATTGCTGAAATGGTAAAGGTTAACAGTGGGAACTTTTGAATGCACTTTTAATAGAACAGGTTTCTGTTTAAAAAAAAAAAAAAGAAGCAAATTTATTTAAATCATATTGTCTCATAGGAACATATTAATTTCAATGAAATTTGCTATGGAAAAGGTCAAAATGAGTCATTTGAACTTTACAGTTTTAATTACGTTGCAACATTTCATTATAACTAGAATTTCATTTCATGACATGAACATTTAACATTACTATTTTACTTATATTTGCAATTTACTATAAAAGTCAAATTGCTAAAGCAAAAATATTTGGGCAAAGTTGAAATTACACACATCAAAACTACTGAAGGTAAAATATGTCAATTGTCTTAAATATTTTTATTCCCCAGAACTCTTTTTCTGCATGAAATCAAGGTTTTTTTCTGGACAAGAATTTGAAAAAATAGAAAGAAACAAGCTTTCAAACTACTGACATTTTCTTTAGGATAATGCTTTGTTTCATTTAATAACAAAAATCCATGGGCCAAATTCCACTCTAGGATTAGCATTCCCTAACCTATTTGTTAAAATCAAAAAAAGAAGCTGGGAAGTTGAGTTAGATCTCTTGCAATAAGCCTCATATTAATGTTAGTCAAATACTGAAAAGATTTAGAGCGAATTCCCATGCTGAGACAAGCAGGATGAACGCGGGGCGGCAGTTCGGCAGGCGAGGCTCAGTGTTGCTGTCTGAGCTGTAAGGGGTCTGTCCTACGCATACGTTATTTTTCAGATGCTAAGGGCATGTCTACAGGGCACATCCACAATGCATCTACCTATTTAGGACCCAACAGAGCTCACTCGTTGTGCTCACGAATAGCGCTGTGTGGAGACATCAGCAATTAGGCGCAGATATTCAGAAAACAGACCCAGAGTGTAATTTTCCAAAGTGTGTAAAAGTCACCTGGGAGTCGTCACCGTGGACAAAAGGATGAAGACCTTAACTCAGCAACAGCAACAGTCAGCAACCCTGCCAGGGCACAAGGATCCATTACAAATAGCTGCAAGAATAACACACAAGAGACCATAATGCAATTCTATAAATCAAGCACATGCTCTAACCTGGAGGGCTGTGTTCAGTCCCCACCCCTCTGTCCCACAGATGTGACAGAAATGGTAAAAACTCAGGGACAACTTCAGAGACAAGAAAGGTTTAGAAGGATGGAAAATCTCTCGTGCTGGGAAGTGTGGAAAAGACCAGCTACATTCATGTATGTGTTTTGCCCTGCAAGGAGCATCCCAGGGCCGATAGGATGCCCAGCTCTGTCCCCTGGGTGAGCATGGGCCCTGCAGTAGGTGTGAACGTGAGCCTGTGCAAAGAATGTGTGTGGCTCCAGCCTTGGCAGATGGCTCCACTGGAAATTCCCAGTGCAGGCTGATCCTGCAGGCAGAGCACCACAGAGAACGGGACACAATGAAAGTATGTCAAATAATAAACGGTATGGAGGGGAGACCTTATTAATGCCTATAAGTATCTCAAGGGCGGACTGAAGGAGGAGGGAACCAGACCCTTTTCAGTAGTTGCCAGTGAGAGGACAAGGGGTAATGGGCACAAGTTGGAACATAAGACGTTCCACTTGAATATGAGGAAAAACTTTTTCACAGTGAGGGTGACGGAGCCCTGGAACAGGCTGCCCAGGGAGGTCGTGGAGTCCCCTTCTTTGGAGATTTTCAAGACCCACCTGGATGCCGTCCTGAGTGGCATGCTCTAGCTCTGGGCAATCCTGCTTCAGCGGGGGAGTTGGACTAGATGATCTCTATGGTCCCTTCCAACTCTAAAAATTCAGTGAAATTCAGCGAAATTCAGTGAAATTCAGTGAAAAGATGCATGAAGGATTAATAAAGCTGTATTTAATTAAGATAAACGTGTCATCTTAAAAATGAAATAATTGCTTTTTCACACAACACATGAGCCAGATTACAGAACTCATTGCCACCGTGCAGAACCGAGCCAGGAACGTCCAGTGGCAAAGCATTAAATAGTTTCCAGCAACACTCTATAGACATCAGCAGTCTTGCATTCAGGTATACAGTCTTTCTGTAATGGGGGTTGGACAGAAAGATTAAGTTAATTATCTTGAAGGCAGAGTTTTGGTTTTTTTATATGCTGCTGAAACACTTTGGACTTGGTGGAATTCTGGAAACATGGGGCAAACGTAGCTCATAGAGAATACTATACCCAATGTATAACTATTAAACCAATTTAGGGAACGCTCTTTAGAGAATAATACCACCTAAAGAATTCTGCAAATAGACTTTGAATCATATAAGAAAGTCAGGTTTTTTATATTCAAACTCAGTAAGTGTTTTCTGTGTGGGTAAGAATAAAGACCAATAGATTCCATCTGAAACTGGTTTAACTGATACAAATACTCGGTAGGGAAAGCTTTATCCCCTCCACAGGTTTGGTGGGTGAGCCCCTTGTCTCAGCTGTAGATTTTTCACATTAAGAGCAGGAAGAGCTCCTAAAACCTTGGGGTTTTGCCTGAGGGCATTTTCCTTGTGGAAACTGCCAGGAAGAGCAGTGACAGGAAAAGGGGCAACGGTTTTAAATTGGAAGAAAAGAGATTTACATTAGATACTAGAAAGAAATTCTTTACTGTGAGGGTGGTGAGACACTGGAACAGGTTGCCCATGGAAGTCGTGGATGCCCCATCCCTGGGGGTGTTCAAGGCCAGGCTGGATGGGGCTTTGAGCAACCTGGTCTAGTGGGAGGTGTCCCTGCCCATGGCAGGGGGGTTGGAACTCAATGATCTTTAAGGTCCCTTCCAACTCTAACCATTCTATGATTCTAAACATGAGGGAATGGTGTTCGAGCATGGCTGCAGAGGTCAGGAGCGGGCAGCAGCCCATAGAAATGTGGGCCTCTCTGGGTGACTCTGGAGTGCGAGAAGATGCTATGACCCAGCCACAGCCCATGCCTGGCAGGGTGTGAGGCTGCCCCCCTCCTGTTGGCTCACCCTTTAACTTTTTGGGGTGTCTTCTAGACAAGCATTTTAGTCTCAACCCTGTTAAGTGTATCATATTGCTTTTCTCTATAAGCCCATTTAAAAAAAAAATAATATATTTTGTATGACTTGAAAGAACCACCAAAACCACAGTGGTTTTGTGCAACTAAACCAAGCAACTCGAAGCCAAGTTGAAAGGAACTGTGGCAAAAATAACACCCATGGGCAGCTGGGAGGCTCCTTGCCCGGTTCGGTGACACTGCCTTTAGATTCATCTTTGATCTAATGTCTTGGTAGCTTTATCTGTTTCTAAAAAAAGCCCTTCTGCTTCGTGAATATCTTTTTAGCTAGTTGAAAGTGTTCCCATATTTGTTTAAGTGAAATGAGCTGGTTTGCAAATGACTGTGTATGGCTTGTGCAAATTTAGACTCTGCTTTCTGGCCTACAGATGTCCCAAACCACTGCTTACCCATTTCAGTTTTTCCTTATGGATTAGAAAAACTCCACAGCCTCCTGCTATTAAAAAAAAAAAAAAATACAAAAAATTACATAATTTCTTCTGCACTGCTGCATACAGAGGCTTTTTTTGAGCATATAGTAGATATCCATGTGATTTAAGTAAAGCTGCCTATTTTTAACACAATATGAAATCTATCTGAATATAAATACATTCCATGTGGCACTCTGTGGTAGTGTCTTGAAAATATTGTAATAATTAGCAGGGAGCCACAATAGAAAACCTCTTAATTCTGTGCTGTTACCCTCCCATTCCTCAGTCCCACAGATGAAATAGAATGGGTCACATCTGCAGTATTATGTAGGGGTTTGTTTGATATACAGTACTGCATTATACACATATTCAAAACTGTAATAACACTAAAGCGTGAAATAGCTTACTCCTGAAAATATTCATGGCAGGATGTAGATGCAGCCTCTTGCTCCTGAGCTAGCATATATGTCTGGATCAATGACCAGAACTGGCAGGGGTCTGCTGGAAAGAATCCATTACCAGGGTCTGCCACGCCGCAGTTTTCTGCAGAGAAGCTGAACAGTGGGATAGGAGTAATCAAAATACATATATGATAAATCACTGGCAAAATTTTTCTGTGTTCAGTTTCCATAACATTTTCCCTCTGTCGTCACCTTCTATTAGAAATGATTTTTTTTTTGTGTGTGTGTGGCAGAACAACGATAAGGAAAACATTTTGCTGAAGTCTAGGCCTTTTCCATTGTGCCTCTGCCCTTGGAATCAATTTCTTTATTCTTAGCCTGACCTTGGTATCCATTTTCCTCAGTATTCAATTCATCTGTAAAATCTTGAACTTCTTTAGACCTTCCCCCATCCCCCAGATACCCAGTGCAAGGGACATTTGTACAAGGAAACTGGAGACTGAAAGGCTCTTGCAAAGAAAAATCGTAGCTAGATAAACAGACCTGAATGCACTCAATCTAACATGTGCCTCATTTACACAAAACACCATTAGCCCGATCCTGTTTGCTCAGAGTACAGCAGAGGCAACTTAGCTTGCATGTCTGAATAGGGTGCTTTAGATAATACCCTGTGTCTTCAGACATGCAAGAAATATTTCCATAATATTTAAGGAAAAATGTGTTGTATTTAATCCATCACCAGTGAGTTCACGGAGCGTAAGGATTGTATTTCTTTTTTTCACATTCTTACATTGCTGCCTGCATTAATATCAGGCTGGGTTTGAAGTGAAAATGAAGTGCCAATTTCAGCATACAAGCTAGGGAAGACAAGCAACAAATAAAACAGAAAAGAAACCATCTTAGCAGCCGAAGAAATAAAAACACATTTAAAACGAATAATCTGCATTGCAGAAGCTCTCGCTGTCTCTCTGAGCTCCATGCAAGCCCCACTGGGAAGCCATTGGTGAGGAGCAGCCTGCTGCACCTTGGGGCTCTGGTCATTGGCAGAAGAGGGTGAGGAGGGACAGGGTGGGCTGCTGAGGGGTGGCCAACAAACCCCCGTGGAGGGGTGCACGGCAGAGCAGCCGCAGCCCATGAGCAGGACATCAACCCCTTTTGCCAGAGGGTCTTCACCCTGCAGATGGTGTGGCTCCCAGAACAGCCGTGCATACCAGGAGCTGAGCAAAATGAGAAAAAAAAGCAATCAGTCATGGAAGAAGTCCAGGGAAGGTGCTGGTTGTCCCTTGCCGGCTCTGCTGTGTCACCACAGAGAGCCTAGCTGCCAATTTGCCAGCAAATACCTCAAAAAGTCCAGTTCCAACAGCAGCCATCTAAGAAGGCTGTGATACTGTGTTGAGAGCACTTGTTGGTTTACAGAGGACACAGCATGATGTACCAGCATGGGATGCTCTGCCCCCATGCTGGCCTTCAGCTTTCCTCCTGGGCACCTTGCTGTTGGGGTGCTTCCCATGGGCGAGGGGCAGACGCAGAACACAGCTGGGGCCCCTGTCTGGAAAGATGTTGAAGATGAGTAAGTGAGGTTTAGTTGTACTTGTAGGAGTGGAAAAGTTTCTTCTGCATGTGTTTGGGTCTCATCAATAACAGCACCTGCTCTTGTCTTGGGATGCCTCCTTTCCTCCACAGCTCCAAGTCAGCGCTGGCTGGCCTCCACCAGCATGGATGTGGCTTTCCTGATGTCAGAGCAACTGTGGAGGGAAAAAATAAGGAGTAAGCCGATAGAAGTAGCATTACGACTGTATTTGCATGAGACTTTGAAATAAAAGAAACATCCCTGGTGTGACAGCGAGCGCAGCTGCACTGGTGATGTAGAGAAGCTCCATGCCTGGCCAGGGCTTGTGAAAACATCAGGACTTCAGGATGTTTCATTCTCGTTACCACAGCCAAGCAAGCCATTAATAAACTCATTGTGCTTTAGCTAATGACCAAGACAAACTGTAGAAGGGATGCTTTCACTGACAAGCTGAGCTTGCCCGTGTGGTGTGGCAGCAAGGGTGCTGCTGAGGCAGCCCCGGCCCCTCAGGGGATGCTCTGTGCCCCGGGAATGAGCTTGCTCTCCTCAGGGGGACAGTGGTTTTGGGGGCCAGGGAAGGAGAACTGTGCTCACCCTGGAGCTGCCAGGCTGCTCTTTGCCCACCGTGGCTGCCCACATCTCACTGCGGCCCCTGTTAGAAGAGTGAATTAATAACTGGGAAACGAGGCAGAAACGGGGTCCAGAGGGGTCTTGGCGTTTGAATGTCACCATGAGAAAGCAGCACGGGAGAGTAAAGGTTTCTTTCCGTCCCTGTGTTTACCGCTGTCTGTGCACTGACTTGTTTCCTGACACATGAGCCATGACTTGAAAGGAATTCAGGCTCCAGCAAATTTTGCATCGCGCTTCAACGTGGCCTCTGGGACTGAATAAGGGCAAATCTATTACGCTGTTGCCATGGCGACCCTGGCACCGCCGCGATGAGGAGCGCTGGTGCCGGCGGCCCCGCACAGGGCGGTGGCACCGGCAGCTTGGCCAGACTCGGGGACACCCCGAGGGGAGCAGCACCTGTGCACCCCGCCTGGCCCCTGCCCGGCCAGGATGCCCCTCGGACCTGGTCGGGCCTGGTGGATGGGGCAGCAGAAGGTACCGAGTCCTCTCCTGAGGTCTGGCAAAATTAATCCTTAATTTATTTTGGGGGCAATCAGGCTGCTGCAGTAGAAGCCAGAAGGGTATCCTTTGCGGCGGTTGGTACAGGCGGTGTGGATTCCGGTGCCTCGTGATCTAGGGATGAGTGGTGAGCCTGTAAGGAGAACCTGCACGTGCTAAGGAGGCTGACTACAGTGATGGATTTTAATCAAGAAAATGATTTTATAACAAAGAAACAAAGGAAGCTGATCTTCCCTTTCTTCTCCTTCTTCTCATGAGCAAACTCAGCTTTGCAGATATTGATTCTTCTTGCTTGGATGGATGGAATTTATTTTCTATCATGGACATGATTGTTTAGTTTTGGTAAATTCTATTTTAGCCTTTTTGCCTTCATCTTTTTCCCTTTTGAATGGTCAGTGACGGAAGTTCATATTTCCCCTCTTCACTCAAGCAAGGACAGTACAGTTTGTCATGAGCTGCAATCATGACAATAGTTTGATTCAAAACATCTCAGCTTCAGCATACAGTAACTAAGCCTGGGATTGAAAGGCACTAACAATGGGAGACTAAAACCTGCCTCCGACACTTGATAAGATTATTATTATAGAGCGCAAAAAGCTTTTGCTTTCTTTTCTGCTGCTTTGCAGACCTCATAAGGCCCTGCTCAGATTTCTGCATAGTTAATTTGTCAGTTTATAAATTACCACATTACGTTAACACTGAATGCTTCAAAACACAAATATATGCACAGAGGGCTTGAATATTTGAAGTGTTTTAGTACTATAGGGAAATAATTTTGTTGTCAAGCTGTGGCAGATATAGAAGTGCTAGGGGATACATGACCATTTCATCAGGACGGTGTCGATGATGGCCTATGAACATCCAAGGGGGGAAATCATCTTTTATCACTATTGTGTACCATGCAGGTCCAGATGGAGGATAAAACATGCATGAGTTGCCCGCAGCTCTGAAAATAATTATACTCATTTGCCAGAAATGTAGAAAGTGCATCCAACCAAGTTACCACCCATCATAGTGACACTCCGTTTGCATACTGATGAAGTTTAAAGCCAGAGACAATGGTGTTGGTATCAATAGCAGAGGGGGCTGGGAATCACCAGTGCTATAGGATTAATAGCTCCATCATTTTATATTATGCAGCATTTCACTTACACTGCATATCAAAAAACTCCTGGCACTGATGCTTACCTAGCTGTTTACATGATCAGTTTGGTTTGAGACTCCACACATGACAGGAGATTCTTGGGAGTGGGGAACGAAGACAATTATATTCACCCCCAGCGAAGGGCTTCTCGGCAATTATGTGCAATGTGCTATGACTGTATACACAGATCTAAGCATGCGTGTGTGCACGGCAAGGGAGTCACACACGCTACGCACACTTGCAGTCTCTCTCTTCCTCCCCAGCAGACTGCACTGGTATATGAGGGAAAGATAATATGCACATGCTAAGCTCTGGTGCCACTGCAGAGTAATTGATGAATGGATTTTTAAAGTGTAGAGTGAGAATGAATACAAGTAGGACCCAGGAGAATAATTCTTTATATTGCAATCAGCACTGCTTATATGTAGTTGGTTTAATAGTAGAAATCACCAATAAAGAATACAGACTTTGTTATTTAATCCTTACCAACTGAAAAAGAAAATGGTTTTGGAATACTTCTACCATGATTAGACGTATTATTTTGAAATTGAATTATTTTGGGGCATTATTCAGTTTTAAACCACCATCAAGTAAAATAATTAATCAATGCCATCATAAAGTGAGATGATTCCCGTAGTTTATTTAAATGATTAATTTGAGTTATATATACATATATAGACACTATGATGTAGGCATAATATGCTTATATGCCATTTTGGTGATTCCAATAGTCCTTGCAATCCTTAAAATACTCGTGGTACAGTACTGTCTCAATATGCTTTCGCATATGTGCTTGTTACCACATTTCTAGTTAAACTATGCCTTCAAAAATAAAATAAAATAAACCCTGAAGTAGTTATTTTGTCCATTGATTTATATAAGATCTTTTTCTTTTCTAATGAAGAACCTTAAGTACAGCTGCAAATATGTTGGCAAATATTAAAAAAAAAATGTTAATGTAACACATACCCAAGTGTAGGCAGAAGAACATCTTGCTTATCTATAAAATGACTTCTCTATAGTATACTGCAAGCTAGAGGACATATCTAATAAAAACGGGTAAAGTAGTTATGTGTTATAAAAATATAGTTTAGGCTTCCAATTTTATTTAGTTCTGGTAAAACTTGTATGTGATCACTATAATGACATAAGGACCCAAGATGATCTCTGATGTAATTCCATAGATCATTTATGTGACACCAGCAATGAATCAGGCCCATGTGTTTTATCGCTTGATAGAATCTCAACTGTTTGATACTTTAGGCTTTCAAAGCTTTAAAAAATATCTTTAGAAGAAAAACGAATCATGGAGTAATGAAAGTGCTTGCTCAACACTATCAGATTGATCTGGATCTAAGTATGCCACTAGGCAAAATTAATTCTTGTCTTGTGTAAACAAAAAGGGGAGAGGAACAATGGAATTTGCAGTCTCACTGCTTGTGGGCCCATTTCATTTTCTTGGTGACACATTTCATGAAGTGATAATGCAGTTTTTATAAAGTCTGGACGTCATCAGAGGCTGCAGGACAGCATACATCAATGCTGTCATTAGTGTACACTGTCTTATTAACATGCACTATATGCCAGGTATAGGGAGACCCCTGGCATTCAGATGGGTAATGAATCAGAAGAAGTATCTGGCAGCTATTTGGTCAGCAAAAAGCAAAGATGGCGATTAGAATAAGAAAAATTCTGAGAACTGATCAGACATGTAGAGTAAATTCCAGTGCCAAAAGGATTTCAAAAATACTTGATTCAACTAAGGATAGCATAAAGCAATTAAAATATCTTTACAAAGAGATGCTTCTACCAGAAAGGCCAAACAAGGTCACGAGATTATTTTCAGACCTCATCTGACTATATAATCCAACATCTAAATAGAAAAAAAAAACAACTCAAACCCTGAAACAACAACAATAAAAAGTTTAAATCACCTCAAACCGAAAACTTGACTTTACACAGTATTTCTGCAGCCATAATAAGGGAGGTACTTGGATGAGTAACTAAGCATAAGGGCAGGCAGAGGTAGTTGAAGTCAGTTTCACAAGGGGACCTTTTGAAGCACAAAGGATGCACAAGTCTTGTCCCTGGAGTTTTCCTTCTAGCCTCAGGAGTAGGCTGTCAGGGGACCTTGCCAGTTGTCAGCTTGTTCCTAACCTCCTTTACTTGAGAAAAGCCATAGTGGAGTTGGCAAAAGGGCAAGCTCGGCTACCATCTGACTGGCTGGGGTATTTCCCCATGGGACGCAAGGGGCTCTGAAATGTACCGGTGGGACCAGCTCCTACATCATGCACTGAGCCAAATGAAGAAGAAGTCTGTAGATGCCTTGATTCTGGCCAGTTACTGAACAATACCTGCCACTACCTATAAAATGAACCTCGGTAAAGTTCCCAAGAGTCAGAAGGGAGCAGTTAAACTGCTCATGAAATTGCTGGATGTGGCAAGGACCAGTGGAGATGATTTAAGCAGGACTTTCCCCTGTCTCTGCAAGGTGTAACCCACAACAAGAGGGCAGATCATCAGAAAGCAGCTTTATTTCTGGCAATCAGTGGTTCTCAAACTCTTGATGTTCTTAATAGTTTTCAGTTAACTCACACCGAGAGGGCTAACTATGAAACTGTCATACATAAATTTGAGGAGCCCTGCACACTGTATAAACGCATTTGCTTTCCTAAGACTCTTCACCATAGTATTTATATGCTTTTAAATAGAGAAAAGAGGAAAAATGGGAGTAAACAGAAGTATTCTGTATGACCAAGCCCTGAGGGCGCAAACTCACTGCTAGGCTGGAAGGGCTAACTGTGCCCCTGATCAGGGATGAGGTCCTTGTGCCAGGCAATGGGGAACAACCAGAGGACCTAGAAACAACTTTTGACAACGCAGTCAGAATTTGCCAGGCAGATGTAGTCAGCTGCTTCCACCTGAAGTTGAGGGAAAGGAGAGAGCGCTGTAAACAGTGGGTGCTGGGGCTTCCAAAATGGCACCAAAATAGACGAGTCACCTGGATCAAAGCTGGAATCGATAAAAACCAGCACTGAGCTGAATACACTGCAGCAAAGTACACAAGTCAAGACAGTGCCTGGCATTTTAAAAAGGAGGCATTACAATGGATTACACAGCTTCAAAACATTTCCAAGGATTTGCATAGTCCTTGACTTAAATAGAGTAGATGACAACAGCAGCATTAGCTCACAGAAAATCTTCTGCAAAACATTCTCCAGTATCGTGACTCAGAGTGAACGGACCATTTACTTATAATAGACATACAGAAATGGTGGCTGAGAGGAGACACCTAGTCCTCAAAGCAGAACTTTCATCAGCACCAGATCGGGTCTGCCATGGTTTTGTTTACTCATCTTGAAAACCTGCAATGATGGAGATTCACCAGTATCTTTCAGCAGCCTGCCCCAGTGCTGTACTGCCCACATTGTCAAGCTGACCTCAGACGGATCATTCAGTAATGACAGGATGTGCCCTCAGTGCTAGAAACTGTGAGGTGAGCATGGCGAGGAAAGCACAGGCAGCAAAGGTGACTAATACAACTGAAAACTTACGGATGAGTCATTTTTTCTGAACAAGCATTTTTTGGTCAAGGGTATCAAAGAAGTGTGAAGGCAAACCTGAAGAACTGTTTTGCAAGACTGAGATAATTATTGAGGTCTCACTCTGAGCTAAAGTCTGTCTTACAAGTACTTCCAAAGAGCATGCTGGTGCTGTGCTCATGCCTCTGTAAGGTCGCATCTGGAGAGTTTTAATGTATATGCTATAGGTACCAGTGAAAACTGGAAGTCAGTATCCTTACATAAACAAGGATGCTTAGTTCACACTTATAAAAGGTCTCAGAACTATATTTCTGAGAGGCCTATGTCAGTGGAGAGTGATCATATAAGATTTATCATGATGACCAAAAGTGAGCTTCACAAATGTTATCCAAGACTAAAGAGATTTTATTTTCTCTGAAGGTTTATGATTTGCAGTTTGAATGCAATACTGGGAGAGATCAGGCTATTGCAAAAGTTCTTGGTAGAGTATTTGACAATAGCAGCAGAACAAAATCCAGGAAAAGACTTCATATATGTATCAATCAGCTTAAAAAAATATCTTAAATGAAATATGGATTCTGACTGCCTGGAAATGAGACCAGGCTGGTGGTGGAATATGAAAAGTGGAGTCACTATAGACATGTTTATGTCTCTTGGAAAAAGCTAAATAACTTAAGCGTGTCACGATGATTGTTTCCACCATAAAAGGCAATATAAATAAAGATGTGATCATGCATATCACAGGTATTATTACTAGACACCTTGACATTGTAATGTCTGACAAAGGCAGCTTATGTTTGTAGAGCAGGACTTTCAAGCAAGGAAGCCTTGTTTAGACAAGATAATCACTAGTTTCATTTGTTTTGGTGGAAAACTGTACCAAAATATTAAACTTTGTATTTGTCATTATTATCTACTGCTGTTTTTATAGAATGTTGTTCAGGAAGTACAATTTGTCCCACACCACCATTCTAGTCAACAAAAACCCCAAAAAACCAGAATGTTTGTGCTGCCAGAAGGTAATCTTACCTTCAGAGGGGAGGGGAGGGGAGAGGAGGGGAGAGGAGGGAAGGGAAGGGAAGGGAAGAGAAGGGAAGGGAAGGGAAAAGGAAAATGCTTCTGTTATGTGAGAATGTCTCCTCAAATGGAGACAAACTGCATCATTCTCCCAATCCCAGGAGTCACACAGAGATAGGATATAGAATTAAGTCTTCGTCAAGGAAAGGTGTCACACAAGTTTCAATCACTCTTGCTTGAAAGGGCTAACAACAGCAGAATGGTTTGGGCACGACTGGAGGGTTACCACTATGCAGTGGCTAGCATCTCTAGTTATTTTAGTTAATACGTGGGTTATAAGAGTTTGAAATGTCATATCAGAATGATTGTTAACTATTATTATGTGCTTAATTGGAAGAGGTAAGCGTAGGGACTTGAATCTTGAAAGGCTCCAATAGCACCTGGTTGTGACAGGGGACAGAGATGTTTGTTTTGCACGGAATTGGTGAGCTAAAGCTAAACCAAGTCCCATATCTCTATCCAAAAGTATATGCTAGCTCTGGTTCTCACAACTAATCAAAGAGATCATATTTTTGTAATGACCCATTTCTTACCACTCAGAAATAGGAGTGAGACGTAAAAATAATTTAATTGGAGAAACAAACAAGCAGCAAAGACATACCTAAATATATGTCTTACGTAATAAAATCATAAAAGGAAGCATACACAAGTAAAGAGCAGAGTGCTAACTTGCTGTTGGAGGGCTAAAATATTATAATCGCCTGGTCTAAAGAAAACATACATGAGTGATAATATAATTTAAAATTGTTATTAAATGTGGTAAAATGTATACCAGTTGAAAGTTATTAATTCCTAGGAATGATGGGAAAAGGGTTGAGAGATGAAGCTGACTGTAATGAGGGAGGTGTCTTTAAGTAGGATTGCAGGAGTAGGGTTCCTTTTATCTTTCTCCCCCAGCAATAACAGGAAGGTGGGTGTTGTGATAATGAGGATACAAGGTATCAGTGTATTTCGGTTTTTATAATTCCAATTATAAATAGAGTCATAGAATGGTTAGAGTTGGAAGGGACCTTAAAGATCATTGAGTTCCAACCTCCCTGCCATGGGCAGGGACACCTCCCACTAGACCAGGTTACTCAAAGCCCCATCCAGCCTGGCCTTGAACACTAAACCAACAACTCCAGACCACTGTGGTTTTTGGGACATACATTTTTCCATATGCATGCACTAAATGATGAACAAAGGAAACTGGAAACCATTGGACACAAAATTCTCAAGAGACACTACAAAGTATACTATGTACAGACCTTAATCCAGATTTTGCACACGGTTCTGTGCATGCAGATGAACTGCTCAGTTGAAAGATGTTCACACAAATAGGGCACATAGTGAGAAAATGGGACTCAAATTTTGAAGCAATGCATCCAAGACTATGTCAGCCCAATTTACTACAAGAAGCCTCTGAACAAGTACACACACACACACACAAAAATGTCCACCTGTGCAAAACCCATTCATCTCAAATACTTGAGCATTCGTCTCACCCATTTACAAACACTTTTCAAACATCATTCAACTATACAAAGCTCCCAGACACACAACAGCCAGACAAATGGGGTCCCATTTGGAAGCTGGAAGAGCACGAAGAGAAGTGGTATGCCACCCCCACCATCAGTGACCGCGGGTGCATGCTTGGGGAGCCATGTCTTCCAGTGACCCTGGTGTGGCTGAATGCCTGGGGAGTAATTTCAACAGACGCAAATCAATATCGCTGCCAGGCATCAATATGTCTTGCAGCAATCCTTTCCCTGGATGAGATGTAAATAATTGTGGCTGTTTCTACACTGACAGATCAGCCCGCACTCAGATGCTGGAAGGTGTCTTAACAAACCTTCTGTCCACACCTTTAAATTCCTGGTTTAATTTCACAGCTCAATCTCTCTCCCTCTGGGTGCAAGGAACAAGCAATCAAGAGCAGGCGCCCTTGCAGTCTTCGTTGTGCCAGAGGGTTCAAAAAGTGGCCAGGACTCAAATCTTGCACAGAAGTTCACAGAATCATAGGATCATAGAATCATAGAATGGTCCAGGCCGGAAGGGACCTCCAAAGGTCATCTAGTCTGACCTCCCCACAGTCAGCAGGGACACCCCCAACTAGACCAGGTTGACCCTCGGGTTGGGCCTCATTGAGCCTCACCTTGAATATCTCCAGGGAAGGGGCCTCAACCACCTCCCTGGGCAACCTGTTCCAGTGTTCCACCACCCTCATACTTCTTCCTAATATCCAATCTAAATCTATCCTTTCCCAACTTAAAGCCATTGCCCCTCGTCCTGTCACTGCAGGCCTTTGTAAACAGACTCTCCCCAGCCTTCCTGTAGGTCCCCCTCAGGTACTGGAAGGCCGCTATTAGGTCTCCCCGAAGCCTCCTCTTCTCCAGGCTGAACAACCCCAGCTCCCTCAGCCTGTCCTCGTAGCAGAGGTGCTCCAACCCCCTGATCATTTTCGTGGTCCTCCTCTGGACCCGCTCCATCAGGTCCATGTCCTTCTTATATTGAAGGCTCCAGACCTGCACACAATACTCCAGACTCCAGGTCTCACCAGAGCAGAGTAAAGCGGAAGGATCACCTCTCTGGACCCGCTGGCAACGCATCTTTTGATGTATCCCAGGATGCGATTGGCCTTCTGGGCTGCAAGCACACACTGCCTGCTCATGTCCAGCTTCTCATCCACCAGCACCCCCAAGTCCCTTTCCTCAGGGTTCATGTGAATATCTACTCCAGAAGACTGATCATTCACTTCCTCTACCAGTTCCCCTTCACTTTGCTACCTTGCCCAGCTTTAGAGATGAATCAGACTTCCAGAAGCACTCTTTCTTCTGCCTACCTCTAGCTTCACCTCTACCGAGAAGTGTTTTCCTCTCAGCTACCTATTTAAAGCAGAACCTAAAAATGCAAAGGGATGCATCAAAACTTTGACAGCAACAGCAGCTCCCCCGTGCAGTCTCAGTGCACTGGTATGTGAGGAGGAGCCAGAAAACCTTCCTTCCTGTGGAGCCTGCTGAGGCATATATGCTTTCCAGTGTCTCCGAGCTGTAATAGGAGAAACATAAAACAAGAAGTCAAGTGGAAGGATTCCTTCATGTTGATTTAGTCCAAAAGTCTTCTGAATTAATTGCTTGGAGCAGTTAGGAAAGCTGATTGAGTATAATAGTTGGAGAGTCACTTTCCTCCGTCTTGGTGGAGACTCTTGATTGGGCTTTAGTATAACATTGCATGTGTTAGCAACCTACTGCATTGCTACAGGCACTATAGACATCTCTTGCCATGTGCTTGGGCTTAACATGGAAAGAACCATATGGTCTGGACACAAATTAAGTATATCTGAAAACAAAGAAATATGCTCAGGAGCTACGTAGCATATCCACGTAGACATACCTGGCATCTCTGCTGTGAAACAAAAACTTAAAAGTCAACTTAGCAATAAGATATTTCTGAACAAAAAAGTCTTCAAAAAGCAAAGCATCTCTGGTCCTCGGAAACCCTACTCTTGTAGCTCTACTACTGCCTCAAAATCCTCACCTCACTCTGGCCAGCAGTCTATTTAAAATTTTAGGAAAAGAATATATGTGGTTACTTATTTCTGAGTAGACAGTAAAAAAGAACCCCATGGAACTGAGAAATCTTTGTGATCTGGAGTATTATGGAAAACTAGACAAAACTGCAATTCTGTTCTTTTCTAGGTTCTCAGCAAAAACAAGTTGGAGCAAAATAAACCCCCCAGTAATTGCCTTGCATGGAGTAAAGCAGCGAGGCAGTGTGGAGTCACAGGGGACGGGGCTGCAGGAAGGACCATTATTCACTTCAGGTGTGATGATGTTATGCTGTGTTGTTGAGACCACATTAAAAGGATTATTTCTCTGTTGTTTTCCTCCACCCGGTCTTTGTAAGGTCAGGCTGTTTGGAGCCCCTTGGTCCACATCTAGCTAGAGAAAGATGGATGACTAATTTTAAATTGGTTAACTGTTCCCAGGACTGTCCTCTAAGGTTGCTGATCTCAGTGTTTTTCTTTTCTTTTTTTTTCTTTTTTTTTTTTTTTTTAATATTCTTCTGGCATATATACAGTTTGTATAAAAATGCTGCAATGTCACACATTCCTAGTCTTGTACTATTTGCTTTTCATATTAGAACTGGGTCAGTATGTATTTGATCTGTGTTATTTCTGTTTAATGGGTAAATTGACAGGCCCATCCTTTCCCTCACTTAGGGCCATCCTTTGCCAGTGCACTCAAGAGCATTTGTGTGTCCAGCAGCAGGTCCTGTTTCCACAGGGTGGTGGTGTACACCAGCAGGGACATCATGGATGCTGTGTCCTGCTGGTGGGTACCTCAGCCTACTGGTGGGTACCTCAGCCTACTGGTGACTCTGCCTAGCTGCCCTGGATCATAAAGTCATTTGGGCCATCATTTGGGTAGATACGGCTGTTCTTTATTTTCTCATGTCATACCAGCTTTTCAATTCACAAATCAAGAGAATCATGAAAAGATTTATCAAAAGGGCCATCAGATAGCACAGGACTGGGTGATCTACTCCTTTGGGTGTTCTTTTTTAATTTGGGCAGCTGTCACCTGGTGTATGTAGTGCTGTACAGTTGTAAGAACAAATTTTTGCCTGGAGGAGTTTACATGGTGTAAGGGGAAACCGAGATGGGAGGTGTTGACTAAAGTGACATATTTTGTTAGTGACTGACGTAAGACAAAAGCCCAGATTTCCTGCTGCTCAGACTCCATATTGCCACTCAGACATTTGCCTTTTGTATTTGTACAGCACTGCTTGAGTCAGACCCAGGGAGCTACTGAGGAGACCTCCCCCCACGCCAGTTACGCTCTGCCAGTTTGTCCCTGGTGTGATTGCACTGATCTCAATGAAACTTCAAATACAACAGAGCAGCTAGGAACTTGTCTGGTTGCTTCATGGGTGCTGTTTCATTTGCCATAAGTTTCAGTTTGGATCATGCCTTTTTGCTGTTTCTGGGTGTGGCAGTATTAGCCCACCCACGCTTAGAGCATACCTCAGATGCTGAGCCCACTCGTTCTTAGCTCTGCACAAGCATAGAGTGAAAAGACACTCCTCATGCCCTTCAGAGCCAGGTAGAGCTGGTGGATGAGGACAGGCAGGAAAGGAAATATGATGGAACCACTACTGACGGCAGACCAAGCCCTGATTTGGACTGGAAAGACCAGAGGACTATGGAGCATCGTGGCCCCAGCTGCCTCCCGGGAGATGGGCATGCACAGAGTCAAGGGCAACATCAGCAGGAAGGTTTCAGCTCCGGGGTCTCCCTCATACCTTTACCCTGGCCAGCTGGCATGGCTTTTCACAGACATTCACAGTGTAACCTTCAGCAAGTACAAGGCACGGAAAAAGAGAGGAGGGAGGTGAGACTCCAAGGAGAAAAATGGATATTTAATGGGTGTTTCTTCTCAGCAGCACCAGGGGCAGAATGACAGGAGATACCTGTCTGTTTGCTCTAAAATAAAAAGAGAGATGATTGCAGCAGGCAGGTCTGTCAGAGACAAGGTTAACACCACTGCTTTTGTAGAGGAGACAGGGGAAGAGAGGAAGGTCTGATATGATGGAGAGAGGTCAGGCAGTGGATGCGCACAAAGTGTTTCTGCAAGGGTATTACCTTGACGGTAGGATACATGCCAGAAGAATCATAGAATCATAGAATGGTTAGAGCTGGAATGGACCTTAAAGATCATTGAGTTCCAACCCCCCTGCCATGGGCAGGGACACCTCCCACTAGACCAGGTTGCTCAAAGCCCCATCCAGCCTGGCCTTGAACACCCCCAGGGATGGGGCATCCACGACTTCCCTGGGCAACCTGTTCCAGTGTCTCACCACCCTCACAGTAAAGAATTTCTTTCTGGTATCTAACCTAAATCTCTTCCAATTTAAAACTGTTGCCCCTTGTCTTGTCACTACACTTCCTGACAGAGTCCATCACCAGCTCTCCTGTAGGCTCCCCTCAGATATTGGTAGGCTGTTATAAGGTCTCCCCAGAGCCTTCTCTTCTCCAGGCTGAACGACCTCACCTCTCTCAGCCTGTCTTCATAAGACAGGTGCTCCATCCCTCTGATCATCCTCGTGGCCCTCTGCTGGATCCGTTCCAACAGGTCCATGTCCTTCCTGTGTTGAGGATGCCCAGTGGCATCTCCACTGTCCACACTGAGTCCTGGATTTCAGTGGGATCTAAACAAACCAGATTTTTGAGGGTGCGTTGGTTGGCTAATACAGACTGGAAACAAACATCCAGCTTTAGTAGTCTGCATTCAAGACCACTGAAAATTTCTGATGGTGGTGTTGCTCAAAAGGCCTGGGTTTTCTTAACTGAGAAAGGGGACTAACAAGGGGCAAGATAACAGTATAGGAATGAGTGACTGGTTTGTTGAAGGGAGATTAGAGCACCTGTGCTCTCTGCAGCCTCCAGGGAGAAAAAAGAGACATTCATCTAGTGTAAAGGTGGAAAGGGGGCTAAAGGAACCTCTGAGGACAGTACTTTTAAAAGGAACAGTATTTCTGTGGATATCAAGAATTTCCTTAGATAATAGAGTTATGTAAATTAATAGCAGCAAATAGCTTGGAAGGGGCACTTGATCCAATAGAAATGTTCTTGTAATGACACTTTACAGACATCATCACATGGGAGGAAGAGTAGTAGGTGAAATGAACATCTGCTCAACTCTGCATGGCAGCCCCAGGGTGACAGGGTTTTCTTGGTTTTGTTTTGAGTTCTTGGCCTTATTGATTACCATGTTTCATTGACTTTCCATAGTCCACTGATACCCTCAATGGAGAATTTTTGTCATCCCTTCCTGGTATTAGAGCTGGTAAAGTGTCACGTTCTTTAATTATTTTTAACATGGAGACTCTTTCATGTTTATTTTGATTACCTCACTTGTTTTTTATGGAACACCACTCCACTAAAGTAGTCACTGCAGTGACTGATCCTAATTGCAGTAAATTTTTCCCAGTGTAAAAGAAACTTGAAAAAAAAATAATTATAATAATGACAACAACCATAACCGCAAACCAAAGTCTGAAACTAAAAAAAAGCACATAATTTTAACACAAAATGGTTTAAGTACATTTAAGGTGGCTGATAAGTGGTTATAGAGCTGGACTATAAGACCAGTACTGAAGAATTCACACGGGTTTTTAATCACAGCTTATGTTCAGCGGATCATAGATGACAGGAGATCAACAATTGCAATGAAATCTTTAGGTTGCTATTTTAGAATTATGTCCACTAGTAGGCAAGAGCAATTAAACCAATTTTAAAGAATGAGAAGTCTGTCAAGGTATATATATTTACATTTGCAGATACAGTGTACGAGTTTGGATAGAATATAATAATTTTCTCTCAACAGTATATATAGATATGCACTTCCTACATTCATTTGTGAAGATGTCTTTGAAATGTATTTATTGAAGTTAATTATAGAGCTCTAACACTTCTCTTCATTTAATGTTATAAAATTAGTGGCCCTTCATTTTTACCTCCAATGAAAAATGCTCATGTCATCTAGAACTGCATAGAGCTCTTTTTCTCATATGCTGAATATGATTAGTTTTCCTTAACCAGAACTAGAGCATATGATTCTATGAGGTTAGGCAAGAGCAATGTCTCCTGCTACTATTTCAAAGCTTTTGTGATGTAGTATTCTTAACAAACAGGATTGTAGAAATGCACATTGCAAAAATGTTAGACAAGTGAGGTGTAGAATCTGTGGCCTTCAGAGAGCACAGACAAAAGCAACAATGGCGACTCATAAATCTCCAGTATCTTCATGTGAGATTAGTAAGGCATTACAAAAAACACTTGCAAGAAAAGAGAGATACAGCTACTTTTGAAAGAATATGTCATGTAGTTTGAAAATATTTCCATCTAGCTCCAAGTGAAGTGAATGGCTCAAATAATTTGAATGGGTGTTAGATAAAGTCTGTAGCAGTCTTTTTTTCTTTTTGTTTTCTTTTTTCTTTTTTCTTTTTTTTTAAGCTAGTATTCTGTATTTGCTTAAGAGAGAATTTCTCAAAAACTAGACAGGCATCACATAATTTTCTAAAAGTCAGACATTTAAGCTCAAATAAGCTCAAAGTATAAAGATGTGCATGCTCATAGCATATATTCATTTTCCTCCATTTTTGTTGTCAATCAACTGTTTGTGCATAAGGGTGACAGAGCAGACATCTACCATTCAAGAGTGAAAACCAGACATAATTTTTAACATGTGTTTCTAACTGTCAGATCTTTTGCTTGGAAACATGGCAGACAAATGCTGCAGTCATAAAAAATAATTTGTGATTGAATGATTTTAAGATATATCCTCTGTAGGAGTGAACTCAGAGTAACTATCCGCCTCCTTTAGTTAGAAGGGATATTCATGGAAGAGGTGTTGCTCCAGAGGGACCCGAAGTGAAGAAAAATAGAGATAAAGTAATAAAAAGGATACATTTTAATCTTAAAAGATATTTTGTTGTTGTTTTCTTGCTCATTGTTCTATTATGGATCTTTTACTAGACAACGGATATGATAACCTGGGAAAGACAGCGTGCAAGCAAGGAGAAGCTTCTCCCACAGTCTGGAGCTGTGCCCAGGTACAGGCAAGAGCACAAATTTCAGATCAGCAGGAGAGACCCTGGTGTTAGGGCAGTGGCTGGGTGGTAGGATCATTTGGCTGGCCAAGGAGAACTTGAACACTATCTTTGGCTCTCTGGAACAGAAATAAAGCCTATGTTAGGCTTTTACTGAGATTTCATGAAACAGCTCCTGATCATCTCAATAAGAGTATGAAAATGTCTGCAAAATATCCTGGAGAAGTATATCAACTTTTCTGCCATGCTGTGGCTAATAGATTTAATAGATACTGTCAACAGCGTTTTCACTGATTTAAAAGTACAGTGAGGCAAACCACGACTGTAAAACAATTTTTGATCAACCTGTGCCAGTTGCCGTGGCAAAGTTTGTATTCAGCTGCCATCCTCAGAAATTCACTGTACCTTCCTAATGCGAAGTGAAAAAAAAGGTCTTTGGTTATGCTCAGTAAAAGAGTCTGAGCAGTTACCAGAGAAACAGAAGCACAGCAAGTTCCCACAAACAAGTGTTTTGTATAAGCAATGGCAATCACAAAGCTTATTCTTTCCTTATTCAAGCAAAACAGGGGAACTTGAAAGCACCTATTTAAAACATAATAAAACTAGAGAAACAACAATACTTCTAAATTGTGCTGTGTAGGTATCACCTAACAATTTTTTGCTTCTTTATCAAATGGTTTGGGAACTGGGTATGCCCAGTGGTGGTGGAGTATGCTGGTGGTGGAGCAGTGGTTTGTGTCTGAAGAACTATGCAAGGAAAGTTGAGTTTTGCACTTACTCCCTAGCATACCTGAAGTGTCCTGTTACTGTCAGAAGCAGGTTTGAGCCAGGTACTGGTGACTGTCCACACACCTGAACCACTGAAAATCCTGAGGAAAAGCTCCCATCACGGCTCCATAGACGGATATACTTCCTGCGGAGTGTAGGCATCTGGCTGGAAGTGCCAGGAAGCTGCACGTCACTGAGTGCAGAGGATATCCTCAGTGAGGAGATTTTAAATCTCAGCCCTCCACACTATCTCTGTGGCATGGTCCACAGGCAACCAAATTAATTTTGTCTTTTTCCTTATCTTCAGGAAAAGATGCTACAACTTCCACTTGCAACCAGTCATCTCAGACATTGCTGCAGTGCCCATGTCTGAGATAACTGGTGAATGTGCAGGGAATGTTCCTGCCACTTCAAGATAGGTATTGCTGCTCAGTCTGTGTTCCACAGAAAACCGGACTTGAGGTCCAAGATATAGTCCCTAGGACAGTTGCAATTTTGCATTCCTGTGTGAACAGACTGCAGTCCTGTTTCTAATAGGTCGAGTTCTGTCTTAAATATTGCCCAGTATTAGTCTTATTCCCAGGAACATTTGGTTAGTTAAAGAACATCTGCAGCAGCTGATGACTTTTCCCAATTGTTTGAATGGCTTCTGAGCTGCCTTCACCTACGACCAAGTCACTCATCTTGCAGCTCCACAAGCAGTAGGCAATGGGAGGTGCTTTACATCTCTACACCACGTTCCCTGGCTAGTTTTCATTTGCCTTTTTGACAAAATTAAAGTTACATTGTCAAGCATCAACATCAGATTTTGCATTCCTGGCTCTATACAAGTCATCTTTGCCACAAATCCTTTACCTGCTTTCTCAGTTCTCTCAGGAACATTGCAGTATCTCATTCAGACTTCTAGAAACTCAGTTAGGTCATTCTAACTAGCTCTGGTTCAGATAAATGACACAATTCTTCCCTTGCCTTTTCCTTTCTGCTTCATAGATTTGTTTTGAAATACATATATACAGGTACGTATATATGACATTCCTGCTAGTAATTATGATGCTCCTAGAGCAGAAATTTAATACAGTAAATTCCTGGGTAGAAACAGAAGTCAGTTCTCAATGATTTATGTTTAGAGTAAAAAAGTCTGCTAAATCAGAAGTCCACCACAGCTGAGAGTCAATCCAAGGCTAGATACCCGCTTTGCATGTGGTTTTAATTATTTTAAAGAAACAAGCCTTTGAATTTCAGCACATCTGTACTTTTGGGCATAAAAGATCCAGATCTGTCCTCTATAAAGTTCTCTGCAACGCCACACCATTTGCAAGGAATATGTATTTTTCTATTATACTCATGGTTTTTGCTAACTACCTCTGTGTTTTCAGTCTGTGTGGTGTGTACTCAGAGGGCTGAGCTTCACTTTAAGCTGCAGTTTTAAAAAAGTGGAAAAAGCTAAAAGCTGAACCCGAACTATCAAGTTTATATATACCATGTGAAGCTGAGAATTTTGCCTGGTGTTTGCAGGGAATGGCAGAACTGCCTTTCCAAAAAAGGCTGCAGGCCGTCAGTGGATGGGAGGTTAACTTCATGCAGTGTGTACAGTCTGTACCAAAACTTGAGCTCAGGAGACCAAGAAAATGGAGGTGGAAATGCTGCTGCACATACACCATACTACTGGTTGTCAGGACTCAGGGGAATGGAGCAGGTGCTGTACCAAGGCGCTCGTCTTAACTGAAAAGGAGATCTTACAAAAAGGGGTGATCCTGAGAATGACATTAACATCCTGTACAGGATGGCTGCAGGTCTACAGCTCAGAGTCACGGATCTCTTTAGGATGCACTGTAAAGAAAGCAGTGGGGATCACTTCTGTAGAACCTTAAACCAGACGAAGGATATCCAAATAATATGAAAGGGAGAAAAAAGGTGGCGGTGGGACAACAAGAGAACAAACCAACAAATCCTTTCCAGTTTAATTTAAAAATCATCTGGGAGCTGCCATTTTGTATTAACATTAGGCAAACCCATCTCTCTGGTGTCTTTATCCTTTATGGTCCCCCCAGAACAGTCTCTAGTAAATTGCTAGGATTCGAGTCCCAGATGGCTCTATCCTTATTTGAATATGCTGATGGTTCCGTAGAAAAAAACATGGACTTTGAATCCTCTGTGACTCTCTCAGTCGTCTTGCAGCCTGTCTACTGCTTGACTGTTGCTACATTCTACCAGAGACAAACAGGGATTCCCATGGGCTTGGAAACGTTTTGGCAGTAACGACAGTAAGGTGCTACCCTGAGTAAATCTCCGTGCAGCAGCCTGTAACGCTGCACGTTGCACCCTTTGGAAGAGGAAATGTAGCCCAGGATACAGGGTGGCAATGTCATTTTTGTTATTGCTGGCAGTTGCTGCCTTTGGAACTGCATCCATCCAACAACATGCTCAATTATTTGACCTGACACAGATGATTTTATTTTACCTTGTTCCCTATTAATTCCAGAGAAGGCTGTGAGGGAGGGAACTCCACTCTGTGGAGCATGTCCCTGTACGGACTTGTGAGAGCAAATCCATCCCCGCTCTGCACGATGGTGCTGCTCTCTGGGCAGCTGTAGTGAAGCCTGGGAGAATCACACTACCACGGGATGAGCCTCAGGTCAGGGTGGTGATGGGCTTACATCTTCCCTCTCCTCCTTGATGCTTTTGTGGAGGATTTGGCTAAAGCAAAGGGCTATGGTTGAGGTTACTTTCTGTAGTTGCTTTTGCTTATCCTGCATTTTGAGGGTCAAAATTTTGGAATCTGTAATAAAAGGGAAAAAAAGGTTGCATGAGCAACCTTACACAGGTTCATAAGTGAAGCCGGGTGTTTGGCTCCATGTTGATGTGACCCCTTGGAGCATCCTCTTGCTCTTTGCAGCCATCCCTCCCAGAGGTTCTTACTGAATTTATTAGGAAAATTGTAGTGATTTTAAAAACAGTTTATAGAGTTATTGAGATGGGCTAGCTTGGCGAGTCCTTGGGAACCATTTGAAAAATCAGTCTTCTCTCTGGGAAGAGCTGATTTAATGAGGAGATGTCTATGTCAGTCCATCTCCTCTTGCTGCATGTTGGACATCCCAGTGGTGTAAAGGACCTGTCTGACCCAGGGTGATATTTCTTGCAAGGTCCCTGCACAGAAATGCAGATAGTAGGAGGCAGGAAGAGGAAATTTCTTCTGAACAAACCTGCTCATCTCTGCCAACAGGAAAGGTTTTGAGCAAATCTGCATTCATTTACATACCTTCCAGAAGCAGTGACCATCATCTCATAGAGTCATAGAATGGTTAGAGCTGGAATGGACCTTAAAGATCATTGAGTTCCAACCCCCCTGCCATGGGCAGGGACACCTCCCACTAGACCAGGTTGCTCAAAGCCCCATCCAGCCTGGCCTTGAACACCCCCAGGGATGGGGCATCCACAACTTCCCTGGGCAACCTGTTCCAGTGTCTCACCACCCTCACACTAAAGAATTTCTTTCTAGTATCTAATCTATGTCTCTCCTCTTTTTGTTTACAACCATTATGCCTCGTCGTATCGCTCCACTCCCTGATAAAGAGTCCCTTCCCATCTATCCTCAAGGCCCCCCTTCAGGTACTGGAAGGCTGCTGTAAGGAGTCCCTGGAGCCTCCTCTTCTCCAGGCTGAGCAACCCCAACTCTCTCAGCCTGTCCTCATAGGAGAGGTGCTCCAGCCCTCTGATCATTTTCTCATTCTACAATTATACAGTAACCAAACTCCAAGTAGGGAGTTCAAATGGAGTTAAGTTCTGAGGTGACTCATTTGTAAAATTAAAGTATCTCTAGTATCATTTTGATGGTCATAAATTCCTTGCAGGGGAATACCTACTGCTCATTTATTACTTTCTGCTTGTGTCTATCAAAAGTAATGGGAAAGACAAATTATTTTCAACAGCATCTCTTGTAATGCAGGTGCTCTTTTTCCTATTTTTCTCTGAAAAAGCTACAGAGTGGACCTCAGTTCCCAGATGCTTCACATCTGCTTGAACACCTGTACTAGCTCAGAGCTCATCAGATATGATCCTTAATCCTGAATGCTACTGAACCATCTGACCTGATCCAGAAAAATATTTAGCAGAATCACTTAATTGTTTGAGCATGTACTGATATATTCCATAACCAAATCTTTCCAGAAAGACTTTTTTTTTTTATTTTCTAGATAGATCATTATTCAATAAAATAAAGTTTGGGTTCACTGAAACTGTTCACTTGAACTCAGGACCAAAAAATACACCTTGAAAAGTGAAAAACTCTCACTTCTATTCTAACTTGAAAAAAATTACCATATGTTGACCATTTAAGAAAAATCGTGTGTTGAGGAGAGTGTCATATTCTTTATATTACACTGGAAAGAAATTTAACACTACCTGTCTTCCTCTGATCGACATTTATCTCCTCTCTACGGAAACATTTCAGCCAATAAAAATAGGAAGGTGATAAAAGAAGATGTGTTACAACGTAAAGAGTTGTAACAAGTAAAAGAAAGTAAAGAGTCTTACAAGTGTTTGATTTGTGAATTTCATTTATTCATAGTAGTAAATGTTATAGTATTTCCCTGGCCCACATCCATAGCACTGTTTCTTTGAGGATAAAAAATTACAGATTATTTTGCTGGGTTAAGTTTTATTCATGCTGCTACTCAAATAGTGGACGGCTGCCAGTTCCTTCATGTATGTTGTTTTGGGCCTGGTTACTAGTTGGGGGTGTTTCTAGAAAGGCTTTTTTCCCCCTTAAATAGCTGCTTTAAAACTTTTGTTATTCTTTGGACTTTTAAATGCACAAGCATCTTAGTAAGCAGAGAGGTATATATCTACGTAATGTGATCTGTATTTATCTCCTACCTAAGGCTCTGCATGCCTTCATTTTTCTTAACTGTTCTTCTGGTCCTGCACAGTCCCTTACCTATTCCAGGAGAAAGACTGTTAGTGATAGCTTTCGATGTAAGTTCCTAGCTAGAAAACAAAACAACATAAAGAGGGATTTTTGTCTGTGTAGCGTTTTCAGGAGGGGGGAAAATGTCCAGCAGGCAACCCAAGCAGGACTTGTGCTGGCTGTGGGACTTTGCAGCCTGCAGGAGAAACATAGCAGGCATGGGACCTCCTTGCCATGCCTGCCCAACTTCAATCCTCTCCCCAGCTGTAGATATAACCTGAGACTGACTGTCCCTGTGGTTTACCTTTGAGAAGCATTAATTTTAAGCAACATGGGTAAAAATAGACTCTCTTTTTTGCCTTATAGTGTTTACTCTCTGAATTGCTCCGTAACCTACCTGCTGCAGGTACTGCAGTCCAAAAAGTGGATCTGGCTGAAACACAGGAGTGCAGAGATAAACTAATCAAAATTGCATAAAAGTAGTTTCCTGAAACTTCAGGATAAAAAGTTAAATGTGCGAGTTAAAACTATTTATGTGGAATAGAGACATCAGCTTAAGGTCTGTTTATGACCTCGTTTACACCATCAGCACTCCAACATTGGTGTCAGCTTTCTGGGATTTGTGCCATTTCCAGGAAAGCACACTCTTCCACAGGTGCGTTGAGCCGCTGGTTGTGAAGTCCCTCAATGGTGACAGTGGTCTGCTCCTGGCCCTGGGGTTGACTCCTAGAGCACATGGTGATCTGCACCCTCTATGTGTATATCAACCTCCACCCTTCAGTGCTGGCTGCTTGTTGCTCTCTGGACTAATAGCTTTGCCAGATCTATCACTTCTCAAAGTGCTCAGAGACCAGGTGCTCCACTTCTTGTGTGGTTGGTTCTGGGTGTAGACCAATAACCTAGATATCTTTACACCAGGGGCTGCAAGTTAAGCAACATGTGGCTCTTTTTTTTTGAGTTGAACTATCTAACCACCCACATGCCAAGAAACCCACTTGTGATGTGCTTTTCTACTTCTTACTCCTCAGTGTCAACCCTACTTTTCTGCAATGTTCTTTCCCCACCATCAGCCAGACTCCCCTGATGACACCTGCCACTACCCTCCTCTCCCCAAAGAGCTGCTCACCCAGGATTTCTTTCAAACCATCTTACACAGTATTGTTTGAAAAGGTGACACTGATATAACCAGAGATAGTTTTCCACTGTAAAATTCTGACATTCAAATGAGTTTAAATTTTCTTCTTTCTCTGCTGCTGTCTCAGTGACTGTGCAAGTTGTGACTGAAGCAATAATTGACAGGTTTTGGCAAGTGCAGCTTTTAAGTAACTCTTGAGGACAGTGATGCCCAGAATAACTATATAAAACAGTAAATATAAAATAGTTTAAAGAGGAATCGAATGAGTCACACTTATCTTTTATATGAAGAGATAAAGAATGTCATTTTTTTGCAGACTTCTTCCATCTTATGGAGAGGGAACATGCAGATCCTTGCATGTCATATTCTGCCATCAGTTAGGGAAATCAGCTGTCTTCTGCGAGGATATGTGGGTATAACCGAGGGCAGTATTTAGGCCTCTATCTCCAATCTCAGTGAAAAATATGTTAATTTAAAAATAAAACTAGGTTTTGGGAATTTTTCAGGATCCTATTAATTGATTTCAACAGTTATATTAGTCTGATGGACTAATGGCTGTACGCTATAATCGTCTGCCAGCTGGTGACTTGTGATTTTGAAATAGATGTAGGGTCACAGTCTCAGCCTCTGAGCAACCAGAGTCTAAAGTGGCCTCCAAAGACCCTCACACATATTGGCTTGGATATTCTCCACCAGTTTCCCAGTCCTGTCCTCACCTTTCAATGGCAAGGGCACAGCAGATCTCCCTGGTGGGTACTCTAACACTGGATCAGCACGGTAAAACACATCTTTTAGGAAAGCCCATAGTCTGCTGTAAACTGTGTAATGCTGCTTTGGCCTCAGAAAAGATCAATCATGGGGAAAGGGGACAACGAGCTCTTCTGTGTCTGCTCAGCTGCCTAGAGTACCACATTCATTTGGCTGGGGAGCCAATCCCGCATGGATTTCTTCCAAAGGGGCACCCTGAGAATAGCATCACTGGCTGCCAGGTTTGTCACGTCCCACTGGCTCCCAGATGCGATTTGCTCGTGTACAAATAAAACCCTGTCTTCCCTCAGTCCTGGTCTTGAAGACTTAAGTGAATTTGACAGCCAGTCTGGGCTCTTTTTGTGTGCTCTGGTAATGACATGTGAAAGTGGAAATTCAGAAGTTTCCACAGAAATGCTGTATTACATATTTTACTTTTCTCCTTTATTTAGACGTATAGCCAAACATGGGAGTTTATTGAGAAGCTGGCTGTACACTGTGAACCACCAGCACCAGGAACCAGAACTTTGTAGATGCATGGGAGGACAGAGCTGTGGCCAATGCCGCCGCCGGTCCTACTCCTGCTGAAACCAATGGCCAAACCACTGTCATGCCAGGAGCTGCACTGGGAGGAGAGTGGGACAGTTGGGATGGGGAGCTAAAATGAACTGACACTGATGGTAGGGTATGAGACATGAAGCAGCAAAAGATAGTAGCAGAAAAGGACAGGGTCTGCTCATAGCTGTACAGGAGGAAGGGAACTCCTGCAGCTGTGTGTGACCTGAGAATCATAGAATCATACAATCATAGAAAAGTTTGGTTTTGAAAACAGGGGGTAATGGTTTTAAACTAAAAGTGAGTAGATTCAGACTAGACATAAGGAAGAAATCTTTGAGGGTGGTGAAATACAAGAACAGGTTTCCCAGAGAGGTGGTAGATGCCCCATCCCTGGAAACATTCAAGAACCAGTTGGATAGGGCTGTGAGTAACCTGATCTAGTTGAAGGTGTCCCCGTTTATTGTACAGAGGGGGTTGGACTAGATGAGCTTTAAAGATCTCTTTCCTTGTCCCTCAGGAAAGCTTCCCAAGGGGTCCTACTGACTAACTGCTTGAAGAGCTGGGATTATCCTTTCCTAAAATTCAGGGTCCAGACTTTACTCTTTGCTTGACCCATATCTCTCAGGACTACGAACACCAGTGTATGATCACTGCACCCCAGGCTGCCTCCAAACTTGAGGTCACTGATTAGCTCACTTGTGTTGGTGACCACTAGGTCCAATGTTGCATCCACTATGGCAGGACTGTCTGTTACCTGGCTTAAGAAGCTATCCTCAATGCATTCCAAGAGTCTCCTGGATTGGCTATAGCTCACTATGCTACTTTTCCAGGGTATGGTGGAAACCAACAAGGTGGCTGCAGTTTCCCAACAGCATGACAGCCTGTGAGCACAATGCCTCCTTTAGCTGGAGTAAGAAGGCTTGATCGATAGGTTGCCCTTCATCAGGCGGCCTGTAGTAAACACCACAAGGTTCCCTCTGGTGCCTCAGTCTCTAATTCTTACCCATGAGCTTTCAACCTGCTCATGGTTTTCTTCAGAGACAGCTCTTCAAAATCTATGCATTTCTTGATGTAGAGGCTAATACCACCACCCCTCCACCCTCACCTGTCCTTTCCAAACAGCCTGTATCAATAGCCACATTCCAGTCGTGGAATTGGTCCCACCAAGTTTCAGTAATGGCAACTGGATTGTAGCTTCCTAGCAGCATGATGGCTTCAAACTCCTCCTGTTTGTTGCCCGTGCGGTGTGTATTGGTGTAGAGGCATTTCAGGTGAGCTGTCAGCTGTGTCACCTTTTTAGAGAAACACCCTTTAATTGATTTAAGGCATTTCACTGGTGTTCCCCTGTTCATTCCTGCTACCTCAGGCTCATCTCTGTAAGACAGTTTTATTCTAAAATAGGGCGTCTTTACCCAACTGTCATCATTATCTGAGACACATCGGATACATCTTGGCAATTCTTTGCAATTAAGAGGTTAAGACGAGTTGTACCCTTAAAAATTAAGAATGGCTTAGATAAATTTTTGGCTTATACATTGGCTTTCCAGACAAAAAGGACTTCTGGCTGCCAGCCATGAACCAGCAACATTTACCTCTAGGTTCAGGAGTTTTCAAGTCACCAGCTAGGGAGTGCCCATTTAGTATAATGAATTATATAGAGGGCACAGAGCCAGTGTAGTGACATGCCACCACCACTCAATAAATAAAATAAAATTAAAGAAAAATATTTTCTTGACATTTATCTTTAAAATACACATATAATCAATAACAATGAACATAGTGACTACTGAAGGAATTACGTTGGAGTCCATTCATTTTAACACTTGTCAGCTAACTCTGAAACAATATCACCAAAGCCAATTCATCAAGTATATGGGTATACCTCACTTAGTCATCTTGATAAGAGAATGGCCAGGACAGAAAGAGGTGCACTAATTTCACTAAGTAAGACCCATTAAATAATGAAGATACCTGCCCTACTGCCCTTCTCCTCCTGGAGACTTCAGAGGAGGAATGTTACTACCTTCCAATGGAACACTGTCTCAATAAAATCAATACGTCCTTGTCTCCTACATCAGGCATCAGTATCTAAGTACTTTCAGTAATATGTCTCCCTTAAAAACAGTGAAGGTACAAGGACACTGGATTGAGGTAAATCAGCCCCCTAAAACAATTGTGGTTGTGGAAAACATAAAAGAAATCCTGGTGTGGAAAGAACAATTTGAAAAGATTTCAGCTTACCTCAGTCTGGACTGAGTCCATCACTTTTCCCCATCTTTGTGCCAATCCCCTGCCCAGGAATCCCTTGGTTCCAATAGCTGTCATCGGAGTTAGAAGTGATCAGCACAGTGGATGAGGGGCTCCTGAACAAGATAATTAACTCCAGCTGGCTCAGACCAAAACCTTTTAAATCTATAGTTCCCCACATCTTCCTTCTTCAGACACAACTAATAGTAATAATTAATAGAAAACGTTGTGGGCAGTGCCTCATTTCAGGTACTTCTCAGCCATGTCCACCTGATTTGTGATGCACCCTGGACTGTTGCATTGGTCTTCAACGGTGGGGTGCAGGGTGCAGCCGCCTGCTCTGCCACTGTGGCTGCTTGCCCAAGGGCTTCTGAATCCCCAATCTCTTTCTGGAGTATGGACTTGCTGTTAGGTTTGTTGTGATATATTTCCCCTGGGGTGATAAATTCATGTTGCCTACAAGGATACCTCTTGTGATACTATTGCTGTCTGCAAGCCTTGTTTCCCGTTCTAGAAGCTGGCAGAGTCATTCTGGAAAGCAGAGAGAAATATTGGGTTCTCAGCTTCTATGTTGAGCCTTTTAATGTTGTCTTATATACTTGCTAGTTTCCAAGGAGTCTCACTTGAGTTTCAAAGCATGCTGGCATTCCAGCTTTGGGTACGCGGTGGAACAAAACGTTAGCACGTGACATCCATGCTCCATTACTCACATCCAGGCAATGCTACATGCAGACTAGACCCAAGCTCCACAGCCTGGTGTGGTCCATCAGAGCAGCCTGGGAGTGGGAATCCCATGCTCCCCAGGATTGAAGTCATTGCAGAGATCCCCCAAAGGCTTCCCTGTGCCCTGAATTCACCTCGTCCCCACCACTGCTGGGTGCTTCGGAGGATTTCTTCCCTCTGGCACAGAGCTGAGAGCCATAAACAGAAAGTATAGGGGAAAGCTCCTGCTGTGTTCAGCTAAATTAGAAAATTAAAGTACAGAAGGCCAAGGAATTTCTTGATTACTTGGTTAATTCGAAGGTCTGCACATTTGGGGATTTTCTTATCTTGAATAATATAGCCTATTTTTAAATATTTCTCTTTCCTTTGCACCTTTAAGCAAATAGCACCTACACTGTTTAGACACATCGTTGTTTAAAAAATTCTCCTGTGTTACTGGGGACACAGGAGTTATTAAGGAAAGACAATTGTCCTTTTTAACTATCATTACTAATTACTAAGCTCCATCCCTGCATTGATTTAGATTGGTCCCTTAGTTTCAGTATTATTAATTACATGAGTTACTGTACACCAGTTTAGTGGCAGCTCTTTCTCCCTGAGTCTTTGAGTTAACTCTTTGATTTGCAATTTCCCACTGGAGATCCAAAGTCAAGTCACTGACTTTGAATGCAAATAGTCACCATGGGCAGTTTCTGTAAACCAAGATAAAGTTATTAAAAGTAACTAGTGTCTTCATTTTGATCTGCTTGTGCATCTGTTCCCTGAAAGGAAATCAGAAGACACTCAAGATTGTACCTATATAATAACTCCCAATGCTAGGGTTCTGACTTGTGCATATTGCACCGAAAATAAAAGGGTTAATTTAGTCCTCTAATCTATTACTATAAGCCTAATTATTTTACATGTCTTCATTTCATTAATGAATTTCTGCTTTTTACATGCATCTCCTTCCCCATTGCTTTTGTTTAAACCTCCTGGTGGGAAGGGATAGATTAATTTTGTTGTGCCTTAATGAAACTGTATGCTACATTAGATTTAACCATTTGGCATGCACTGCCAACATCACCATTATGCATAATGAATTACTTTTTGTGAGTCCCAAACTAACACAGACCTCTGATATTCCTCTGTAGATACTGCAACAACACAGCTGGCAAACATACCAAGTTCAATCATTACCTCGAACGTACACGGAAACCTAGAGCTTGACACAAGAATACCACTTTTGAAAATTTTTCATAAAGAAACGGGAAGTTGACTTAAAAAATGCAAATGCTTTCAAGAGAAGAGGTGGAAAGCTCATTAAATTTTGCTGTTATCTACCATTAACTGTGTTTGATGTGCATATGTATGCGGGTGTCTGTGTACGCTGGGTCTGCAGCCACACGCAGAACCCCCAATGAGGCAGCGTGTGCTTCATGCTGGGACCAGCCAGCCTTCCTGCCCGCTGTGCATTTTACCTGCATGTACATAGGTAAGGCAGGCTAACATCTGTTTCGGCTGCTGAAGCTCCTAACATGTGAGCTCTTTGCCTCAGCAACTAATCTGCTGACCCTGACAGGCTTCCTCTGACCCATCTTGCTACCAGTGAAGTGATATAGGATAATAATTGATTAAACATGCAAACCAAGCTCCCTTTTTCCAGGTCCGGTGTCCTGTCACCTTCAGTTTCTTAGTTTGCTGTTCATCAGAGGTGCTCGGCCTGTTCATCACCAGGGTACCATGTGCAGTTCTTCTCAGTGTCTCCTTTCACCACTCCTCCAGTCACCTGGTTACACCTGAGGACATAGGGGTCCCAGATGTGACCTGGGGCTTTGAGCAACCTGGTCTGGTGGGAGGTGTTCCTGCCCATGGCAGGGAGGTTGGAACTCGATTATCTTTATGGTCCCTTCCAACTCCAACCATTCTATGATTCTATGACCCTTTCCCAGGAGCATGACTGTTGCATTATCCAAGGAGAGGAAAACTATATGTGGTCTCATGCACCTACTCCTGCACTTTGTACCAGGGTCAGGTAATGTCTGGCCATTGCAGCACAACCTCCATCACACCCACATTTGTCATCCCATCCATCTGGGACATCTCACTACCAGAAGAGACAACTTACAGAAGTTGTTTGTCAGAGAGTAACAGAAGGTTTTTGAACCGAGGCAAAAGTAATATACCCCAGCATGCATCTGTTAATTAGTAATTGGCCAATGTGCTCTGAGGAGAATGGTGATACCTGCCTCACTGTCTTGTCTGCCTCCACCAGCGCTCACCTTCAGCCTCCATGTACCCAGCTTTGGGCACTCAGCTCTGTCTCTTTCACAAGTGTCCACTTGGAGCTCTGCTCACCACCCTGTCCTTGCTGGCCAGAACAAAGTTAACCCAAAAAACCCACTGAACCCTCAGGTAGAGATTAGCAACTCTGTGGGGACTACTTTATTGGCTATATTCTCATTTAACTCATGAAGAGCTTAATGTGCCTGTGAGAGGAGTTCATATGCCTGAGCAAGATAAGCAGCATTTGGACCAGTGTTTCTGAAGTGGATTGAATGTAAGAATTATAATAATGCATTTATAATACAAAGAGATTTTCTTTTCTCCTGGTAACAGGAGATACTGTCAGATTCACCTGAGTGATTGCTGTCCCAACCTGTGTTTTCACTTTTTATGCATCTGCAGAAAAACATCTCTATTGCGGCAGGGTTTAGTTAGTTGGATCTACCTACTTTGAAGCTGACCCTGCTCTGAGGCAAGGCCATGGTGATTTCCAGAAGATCCTTGCAGTTGTGCAGCCCCTGTGACCTCCAGCAAAAATGTTCAGATTTTCTCCAAACTTCTGACCCAAAGCTATAGAGGTGGTTTCTACATACACGTAAAGACAGATTCTACTTCATAAAGCAGCTGGAGGAAAGAGTTACTCTTCTATCTTCTCTGTCTTAGCAGAGTGATTAGTTCTTTCCCCAAGACCCAGTTATAATTTCCACTTCTGCATTAGATTCATTTTCTTTTGAGACGTGAGCCTTACCTACCCCAGCCTAAGTCCTTTTTGGCTAAAGATTAAGGAGAGGACGTTACCACAATGAACACTTACAGGAAAGGCATGGCCTGTAATAAGAACACCTTACATTCTTATTCCTCTTCTACCACTATTTACTTACTTTATCTAGCAGTGCATAAAATACATATACAACTTATAGAGGAGGCTTAGGCACCAGCCTCCCCCTTCCCTCCCCAACTCCTGCCTGTCTCACCCATTCTGCCTGTAGACCTTCATGACTGTGAGCTCCCCTTACCCTGCTGGAAGTGCTGAGCCTCACCAGGGCTGCCTGCTTCCCCCCATACCCGATGCAGACAGGCTGGGTGCAGATTCCAGCTGCTGGATGCCTGATAGGGAGAAGGTGACACACATTTCTGTGTCAACAAAGTCTTTCTTAAACACACAACTTCATATACATAAATATATAAACACACACACATACACACATATAAGCATGGGTGTGTGTATATGTGTATGTATTTGTATATGTGGATGCAGCCATCCGTAGCATACCCAAAGTTTTTTTCCTTTGTAACCAATGATGATACCCTTCTAATTAGGGGATGTTTTTCTCCTTTCTGAGCAGATGTGCGCTGGTTCAGTCTTGCAGATGCCATCCATTGCTTCTGAACACGTGTGTGGAAGACAGCCTTTTTAATCTTCTCCAGTAATCAGCTCCCAGGAGCCCAGACTCTGAATTTGTGAGAGGTACAAGTATTGTACAGCGAACCAGTGCAGACACAGGACTCCAAAATGCTGCCTGTATCTTGTCTGTGCCAATGTAGCTGGTTTAAACACCAGTGTGTGTGATAAGCTGAACAAGGTTCTCAGACAAAATTTGGCAAAACAAAGCATAGGGAAAGCCAGGTCTGTGAACCCTTTACTGATCAGCCTTCAGAACTCATCAATGAAAATTAGGAGCTATTAATCCTGCATGTGTCCCCTACATTTTTTACTTACAGATGTTGAATCTAATGGGTACAGGGAGACTGCAAGCAGGGACAGTGACTATAAAATTAAATTTGCAGAGATATACTTTTGTTTGTTCAAATGTCCTTGAAAAATGCAAACAAAACTGCCTGGCAACACCAAGGCAAGTCAAACATTTTCCTCAGCTGGCAAGGTTCTCTTCTAAGAGATCCTTCTTTGTTTGCCAATAGACGATATTAATGACAAGGCATGGACCTGAAGGGAATTAATGCACAAAAACATTAAAGTTACATTAAGGGGTACATTGTAAAGTCTGATTTATTTTAGATCCATGAAAGCAAGGAAATTTGTTTTCCAAGCTGAGTCTCTCAGCTGAAACTCTCTATTTAACTCACACTGGACTGCTCTGCCACTGAGGATCTGGGGACACGCAACCTCAGCCCCTTCCCTCAGTGCCTTATGGTGCTGAGGCCCAAACAAGCAGCTGCCTGCTGCCCTCATTGGTCTGCAGAGAGGTCTGCCAAGCTTCCTGCACCTTCATGTGTGGTGTCTGAGGCAAGTGACTCAAGCAGCTAACTAGGAAATTTGCACTACCATCATGTCTGCTGTACTTTTTTTTTTTTCTTACCTTCAACTCTAAGAAACAGTAGGTGCCGGCTGAAGAACAGTGAAAAACATGAACCCTCTGTGTCCCCAGTGCCAGCAGGAGGGCTTGGCAGAGCGCCCTGCTTAGCACCCTCCATCCTGAGAATCTGCAGAGGAAATCGGTGAACATCCAGTGAATACAGACTGGCCATGTAGATGTGCCAGGACAAGGAGATTTGGGTGAAAGATGCTGGTATAACAGCCCTGCTGAATGACGTTCTCAGTCTAAATACAGAGACAAAGAGCTTTTGTGCCAAGTTAGGGAGTATCCCTCTGGGGAAAAAAGCAACATCTTAATTTCCAAGGCCCATGCACTTCTGCTCCATCCAGTGGGAATAATGGACTCGGAGCCCTCAGAAACACTGTAGATGCCACACAGAGGAGCACCTAGGTGGTTATGCAGTGTGCAGAGCAGCCCTTAGAGACCCACAGAACACATGCTGCATCCTAGAGGTAAATAAGCAGTAGGGAAGCCGTGTGTAATGTTGGGTATCAGGATATTTTGGTTATATTCTCAGTCTAGGGATTGCAAGCTGGGGTTGCAGATTGTGTAATTGAGGAATTCAATTTGGTACGCAGAGGGAATTGACTAGATATGTGGCTTTAAAGACCTGGGTTCTCTTCCAGAGGCAGGCAAACATAAAGCCTAGCTCAGTAACGACAGCGGTGCATTGTGGAAATATTAACAACAGTCTTTGGAAGAGACACTCTTTGAAATTCGGGCTTTCAGCCCAATGCAACTTCCCTTCGGTTACAAGGTGTCTTAAACCGGGAAGTTTTCCTCTCACGTTTTGCTTTATCTGTAACAGACACAAGAGGAGGTGTGACATTTGGCTGCCCATGAAGTTAAGGTTTCGTGCTGTAGGAGAAGTGCAAAATGTAGCCCACCGTCATGAGGTGGGATTGTAATCTTATGGATTTTAGACCCCCTTACAGCATTCACATCACCTAGGCCAATGTCTTGCATTGTGCAGTGCCTGGGGTGAAGCAGCAAAGCCCACGCTCAGGCCCGTGAGGAGGTTTTAGGGGTGCTGACTCTTTGCCTGCCTCACTGGTTTCTACAAAACAGGGCCAGGAAGATTCGCTGTGAGGTCCCGTATTTCTGGTCACATGCTTGTCACTGAGCATCAGCTCTTACATCCATGCACAGAGGTGAAGTGAGAGCTGCTGGAAACGTGGGTAATCCCAATGGGAATGCCAGTAGGAAGCGATGCCAGGGAAAGGGCTCTTGTAGACCTCACACAGAGACCTTTTGCAGCAGCACTACTTAACCGTCAGAACCTAGGTGGACAGATGGGCACAATCTGGTGCCCATCAGACACCCTGAGCCAACTTCTCACACCACACCACCTCTGAGCTTCGTCAGCGCCCCAGTGTCAGTGTGCAGGGTGAGTGTGCAGAGCTGGAGAGAGCAAGTCTGACTCATTAAAGCAGGCTTGTTTGAGCCACTGTGTTAGCCCTCACGGCCCGCCTGACGCCTGGCTGTTTCACTCTGAGCCTCAGATCTGCCATTTCCCTTCTGCTGTATCTCAGTTGCCCCAAAACTTACTATTACACAGAACTCTGGACCGCCATCATGTCTGGCTTCAATCAAAAGCCAGTAATGAGTGGAATGAACACACTCTTATCTAGCCTTTTGTGTCAGGCTGCTAATGTACAAACGGATACTGAATTAAAGTTTCAATGAATAAAGTTAGTTGATAACGAAATGCAGACAGTGAATCACCAGTGTTGAGGGGATACTTGCTCCTTGTTCTAAGGTGTTCTAAGGAGGAGCATCAGCTGTGTCCCAAACAGTTAGATTAAGGGAGACCTCTGAGCTTTGATCTTGGGGGAATGCAAACTAGGGGTAGTTTTATTTCTTTTCTCCCACATCATCTTTTTTAAACTCATGATGACTGTTTTGGAAACTGGAAATAAAAGTTGAATTGAGTTAGTGTGACTTTTATATGGCTAGTGAAAAATCAAGCTATTCCTCCTGCTAACAAATGTGGCAAATCTAGAAGCACGACATCAGGACACCTTAAAAGGCTCTGGTGTTCTGAATGCGTGTAGCAAGTAAAGGAGCCAGTAACTCTTGCCTTCCCTGCCTGTGACATGTGCTCCCACTTGCATCAACTCAAGCCGCCAGAAGCTTTCTCTATGTCTGACAGAGCCAACACCAGCCCGCTCCAAGATGGACCTGCTGCTGGCCAAGGCTGAGCCCGTCAGCAATGGTGGATAACATATTTAAGAAGGGAAAAAAACCCTGCATAACTACCACCAGAGAGAGGAATGAGAATATGTGAGAGCAACAACTCTTCAGACACCAAGTCAGTGAAGGAGGAGTGGGAAGAGGTGCTCCAGGCGCTGGAGCAGAGATTACCTGGCAGCCTGTGGTGAAGACCATGATGAGACAGACTGTCCCCCTGCAGCCCATGGAGGTTTACAACAAAGGTAATAACCACCTGCAGCCTGTGGAGGACCCCACACCAGAGCAGGTGGATGCCCCAAAGGAGGCTCTGACCCCATAGAGGAGGAGCTCATGCTGGAGCAGGTTTGCTGGCAGGATTTATGATCCTATGAGGGACTTACGCTGGAGCAGTCTGTTCCTGAAGGACTGCACACCGTGGGAGGGACTTACTATTACTTTTCAAATTTCTATTACTTTTCAAATTACTGGATTTACTCTGTGACAAATATGTTTATGTTTTATATTTACTGTACATGCATTATTGCAAGAATGAAATTTCTCTAATTTCAGTTGTTAAATTACAGATACCAGAACTGAGAAATTTGGAGTTGTATTTCTTTCGCCATGTAGATAGCTTTTAGACAGCCATTTCTAAGTTCTCTTGGCAAGAAATGCAATTTTCTAATGCGTATTTGTTATTTCAGAGTCGATGGAATATGTGTTCCCTGACAACTTAAATGTTTTGGAGTATCCCATCCAAGAAGAAATTTAGGAACTTTTTATAGTCACAGATTTCCTTAGGGTATTATAGTCATTGAGCTTCTATTTATTCTGTGCCGCATGTGAAAGGATTTTGTATAAAGTTTCTACAAGTTGAAACATCTTTAAAACATTTTATGAAATAGGTTCATATTAGCAACTATTTATGAACTATGAAGCCAACAATTAAAGCATATGTATGAGATTAAGAATGGAAATGGATATGAGTCACAAGCTCTTCTGATGTGGAGAAGGACAGCAATCATATAGATGAGACACCTCTTGGGTGGATCAAAAAAATTCCCATTAACTTTAATTTGGCACTGACCCAACTGACTTAAAATATATTTTGTTTTCCTATGATTCTATGGTTTAACTAATTCTGCTTCTATTCCATTGTGAGCTAATTAAAAAAAAAACAGCTCAAATTATTTCTCTACTACTGCAGTGCAATGCCGTTCATGCAAACCTTCACTGCCGAAAGGAAAACGGGACCCATTAACTTAACATTTAAATGATTTTCAAAACTTTATTAGGCATTTTGAAGCCTTTGCTGTACTTATCCAGGAAGTTTTTATGTGGTCCCTCTGCTGAAGCACAGTGCATACTAAAATGGCTTTTAATAACAATTGTATTGACTCAACCTTTCAAAATCTTTCTATCTATCTGGTAAGTCATGAAAAATGTTCTACCTAATAGATATTAGTCTTCATGCACATTTCCTGCATGAAAGTCAGACTTTTGGAGCAGTATCCTCATTTCTTTCTGTTCATCTTTAATATGATAACTTTCACCAACGAGGACATAAAATCACTGTCGTTGTCAGAAAGTGCATTTATTTTGCTTTCCAAAATGTAGCATAATAGTCATGCACTTTCTACCTCTTAGCATCCATGGAGAACCCCTCCCAGTTACCAGTGGTTTTCCTGCTGACTTTGCCAGGTGCAGGACTGAACCCTGGGCAGGCAGTACTGTGCCTGTAGCTCATTGCTGCTGTGCTGTGGCTTGGACCTCACTGAGAGTGCTCCTCAGGAGGGGACTGCATGGCTGGGGTGAGGGACAGCTGTTACACATCACGGGGCTGCAGAGGTGGGGTGGTGTCACTCATGATCCCAAAAGTCGGCGTTGTCATGCAAGCACTTGCTTTCCAAAGCCAGGTTGGATGGGGCATTGAGCAACCTGGTCTAGTGAGAAGTGTCCCTGCCCCAGGGGGGTTGAAACTCGATGATCGTTAAGGTCCCTCCCAACCTAAACTATTCTCTGATTCTGTGATTCTATGATCTAGATTCTATGGGCATGACTGCAAACACAGCCGAGCCGCAAACCCTCCAGTGAAGGTCCTTATGGTAGAGTTGCTCTGCCAAAATTGCACAGGGTGGATTGCTGGGCAGTGCTGCTGCTGGAGGAGGCTGCGCCCTCGCTGGGTAGCCTGCTGTGGCTGGGTGATTCTCAGAGGAGTCAGCAGTCAAAACACATGGAGAGAGGAAAGTTAGAAGTATAAGGACAGGCAGGGAGGTATTTTCAGACTGAACAGTGAAAGAAAGGGCTGAGACCAACAGAATGAGGTTCCACAAGGCCAAGTGCCAGGTCCTGCACTTGGATCACAACAACCCCATGCAGCGCTACAGGCTTGGGGCAGAGTGGCTGGAGAGCTGCCTGGCAGAAAAGGACTTGGGGGTGTTGGTCGACTGTTGGCTGAACATGAGCCAGCAGTGTGCCCAGGTGGCCAAGAAGGCCAACAGCATCCTGGCCTGTATCAGGAACAGTGTGGTGAGTAGGACTCGAGAGGTGATTGTCCCCCTGTACTCGGCACTGGTGAGGCCCCACCTCGAGTATTGTCTCCAGTTTTGGGGCCCTTACCACAAAAATGACATTGAGGTGCTGGAGCGGGTCTAGAGAAGAGCAATGAAGCTGGTGAGGGGTCTGGAGCACAAGTCTTATGAGGAGAGGCTGAGAGAGCTGGGGTTGTTCAGCCTGGAGAAAAGGAGGCTGAGAAAAGGAGACTTATCACTCTCTACAACTACCTGAAAGGAGGTTGCATAGAGGTGGGGGTCGGTCTCTTCTCCCAAGTCACAGGCAACAGGACTAGAAGAAACAGCCTCAAGTTGTGCCAGGGGAGGTTCAGATTGGATATTAGGAAAAATTTTTACACTGAAAGGGTTATCAGACATTGGAATGGGCTGCCCAGGGAAGTGGTTGAAGCACCATCCCTGGAGGTGTTCAAAAGACGGGTTGACATGGTGCTGGGGGACATGGTTTAGTGATTTTTTTAATTTTTTTTTTGTCAGAGTTAGATTGACAGTTGGACTAGATGATCTTGAAGGTCCCTTCCAACCTATATAATTCTATGATTCTAAGATGCAAAGAAAATGAACAGAGATAAGAGGCCTGATTTCAGCTGCAGCCTCGGATGCCCAGTCTGTTGGAAGGAGGCTTTTCCTGAGCCACTGCAATACAGAATCGGGCTGTCGAGGCCGAACACAGTGGTTTTCACATTTTCAACCAATGCATTAACAGTGGTGGCACCACACAGGCAAGTTTGCAGCCTCACGCTGAGTGATGCAGTGAAAGCAGCAGCGAGTTCAATGGCAATGAGAGCCTAATCCCTGAGTTCTTCTGGGGGGGAGTGGTGGCACAGAGAGAAGTAACACTCCAGCACCCCATGGTCAGCGTTCTGGGAGGATCTGATGCAGAGTTAGGCTCCCATCCTGCAGGCAGCTGCAAATCTATTAGCTTCTGAATTAAAATGGTGGGCAGCACCTTTTGGAACAGACAGAAAGTTATTGGGTGCAGGTTGTGGGGAGAAGAAAGATAGGAATAAACAAAGTGAGAGACTAGAGAGAATATAGCAAAAGAGAGCTCCAGCAGCAGGAAAATGGGCCCTATTCCTTAAAAACATGAGGTGGTGCCTGGAAGAGACAGAGATTGTGTCGTTTTCCCAGAAACTGTATAATTTCACACAGAAACTGCTACGTAAAACCCTGTGGAGACCGAGCAGGTATCTGGTGAGTGCTGCATCTTGTCAGAGTCAGCACCAGGGGGGTGCAGTATCAACCACAGTTAGCTGCTTGGACATATGTCCATGTTACGGAAAAAATGGCCTTTTACCTTTCGTTTCCTCTTCAGGTCAAATAACCTCACTTGACATGACCTTTAACAGCATATGCAGAGGCAGTTTGACATGGTATTGGCTAACCAGGACATCTTTCACTTGTTTTACAGCCTTTCCAAGTTAAAGGACAGGAACAGGAATGAAATTCGAGGAGTGGGTTTCTGGGGGATGTTTTCTGATCCTTCTGCTTCCTCTGTTGTATAATCCCTAAGTGATGTTTTTCAGTATTTTCAACTATAAATTCTCAAGACAGATTCTATGGGAAACCTGAATAATCAGAGGACACATTCCCTTTTCCACTCTTCAAAGTTAGAAAAACAAACAAATAAACTTGGAAACTGTTTCTCTGTGGAGAAACAGACACAATGAAGTAAATTACTTTTACAGCATCTTCTTAAACTGTTAAATTATTAACAAGAACAGAAATTGGAAAGTAGCACCTTTTTAAAAAAAAAGGCTTTGGTGTATTAAAATAATAAGAACTATAATTTTCAGAGCTGTGTACTGTACAGTATGTACAGAAAAGTAATAGTTCTCTCTATTAATTTTTAAATCATTCTCCTTCCTTAGTCAAGGTGCTATTTTTCAGTCTGTATCCTTTGTACGGAAGGTATAATGTTGCCCGCTGTGCAAAAGAAAGAGGTGAGAAAAGAGAGAAATAAAGTCAGTAGGGGCCAAATCATGCTCCCATAAAATTAATGGAAGTCTGTTCCGTTGTCTTCAATGAAAGAAAAACATTGAAAACCAAACCCCTATAATTTTATCTTTTATAACTTTTGAGAAAATCAAGCACAACACAAGGTTTGGGCTTGGGAGGCTGCTTGCTTATATGTCCATAGTCATGTAATAATATCTTTTTTTTCATTTAAAGTGAATATTTCAAAACACTAGATAGTAATCCTCTGATCCTTTCCCCTTCTGTCTGTAATGGTATAGCCTGGTCAAAAGAGAATTGACATATCATGTGCCAGGCAAAACCTAAAGTTCCTGAATTCAAATTCTCTGGAGTGATATGAGCCACAAAAAAGTGTGTTTTACCAAGACTCTGTAAATAAATATTTTCTGTATTTGCACTGAAATAGCTTAATCTGCTAGTGCTAAACCCTTAAGCACTTAGTTCTTGACACAAAACAAAACAAAAGAAAAGTAAGTTAGTTTTCCATTTTTTATCACAAAAGCTAATGGTTGAAAAGCACACATTTGAATATATTTGCAAAGTGGGAGACCGCAGGAATCTTTTAATTTATTGTGGTGGCCTCTGTGGCAAATATCAGACTAAAACTATGAACTCCCAACCCCTAGAAAACTCATCTCCCACACGTATCTTTAATTGTACGGGTCACCTCAGTGGCTTAGATGGGCTCACTCTCACACCTGAAGCTCAGCTGGATGTGACCGTGCCACGGCTTCTCCTGGCTGGAGCTGCTCCAGCGACAGGGTTGCGGAGAGGACCGTCCAGTGCAGACCCCTCCTCTCCCAGCCCAGGCCCCCGCCTCTGCAAAAACACCATCCACACACAACTTGTGCTGGGGTTTTAGTCCAAGTAAGTTAGAGAGGGGCTACTGCATCAATCAGCTGCGATGCTACAGTTAAAACCTGCCAACAGAGGAAGCCGACCCAGTTAGGTTTAAAAACCTTCAGTGCTACAGCAGACGTGGCAGCAGCTGGTAGTGAAACTCTCAATGACTAGAAGGAATCAGGAAAAGTCAAAATAAATAAGATTATAATTACACAATATCAACCAAACATGAAACGGTCAAATTTTGCAACTCTGTTGCAAAAATCCAGGCAAAAGTGGTGACCCACATTTACAAACCCCTCTGTAAACGGGGATGATTATCTTTACTGCTCAACTAGCATTTCTTACATAAGCAACTCAAAGGATATTCGAATAATGTCCACAAGCCAGGTAAACCTGTGGTAGGTAAAGTCATAAAATACATGTGCAAGCAACAGTGACAGCAGAAAAATACTGACTGGCGCTACTGGCACTCAAGTGGCTCTTCAGTTTTAAATTAGAGAGAGGTACAAAATTTAAACTTGTTAACCACGAATGCCTTTGATCATCGAGTGAGCATCCTACACAAGAAGAATATTTAGAGCTGTGTCCCACATATGGCTCCTCAGCAGCCATCCCTCGGAGAGAGGGAAATCTCCCCCACACTTGAGGAAACAACAAACAGTCTGCATAAATTTTGAAAAGCTTGCTTGAATATAGATCATAATTTGACTCTGTTACTCCTAAAAGCATTTGGAAAGGCTAATATTATTCTCCTATACAGGTTAGACAAGTTCTATGCTTCCAGCAGAAATCTCTGGCAAGTACAGAGGGAGACGTGAATATCTTGTAGGATTCATGAGTATTCTATGGATAGCCAAGTAATCAGCCTCCAAATGAAGGTGCTTGTCAGATCAGAACAGTCAGAGCTGATTAAATCATTCTTGGTTTATTGGCATTGTCTCAGCATCCCACAGATTAAAGCAGAAACTAGTTTAATAGGGCATGTGAACAAGATTTGACATTTATTTTTTTAAACTGATAAAGTTGGATGTTTGCAAACAAGGTGTGATTAACCAGACCTGACTGTACTTGAGAAACATAATGTCATTTTAGGATTTTTAACAAGGTTCTCAGGCCTTTCAATGTATTTTTGATGGTCACTTATCTGTGGTGAAGTTTCACTGAAGGTGATGGCAACGTCCTTCCAGGGCAGGAGTTTGCTCCTAATCTGCAAACAATTTGGACCAAACGTAACTACCAATAAAGTCAGGGGTGGATGTCAGTGTATAAGCATAAGATAGCTCCAGAGTCAAAGACATAATAAACAAAATAGCAAGCATAAACCTCAAACGACTTTGTTTTGGATCAGAATACATTTGACAAAACCTCCTTCAAGTTAGACAAGAGCTCCTTAGGGTGGCAGAGCCCAATTTCTCCACAGCCCAAATTTGTCCCCCTCAGAACTGCCCCATCTCTGTATAGGCGTTTGCATCTCTCAGGAATGTCTGGGACAAATGCATCTCATGAAGGACGATAGGAAGTTACTGAGCAGAAAAGAGACAAAGTTTTAAAGAAAATCCAGCAGTGTAACAATCTAGAAATAAAACTCCCAAAGTCTGCACAAGTGTCATACCCTCCATTTGAGTTATGAGTCATGGTTCCTCATCCACAGTGCCAAGTTATTTAAGAAGTCTGCTCCACCAGATTCTTGTATCTGAACGTTTTCTAGAGACCCTAACAGGCTATGTATGGGAGACAGATCCTGATTATCTCCAGATTACAGACTGAATTCAGTCCAGGTCAACTAGCTGACAGCATTTGTAAATACACTGAGAGCATAAGGTAGCATATGGCATATGAAACGGATGATGACAACAATTTAACAGCAGTGTTGCGGTCAGTCTAAAGAGGGAATATGAACACTTTTGAAGGGACAAATAGTATCTTTTCTTAGGCAAGCTGATGGATTTGGATAAAGTGGATAAATTTTAGGGTTTACCATTCCTTCACTTGGTCTAACCAAGCAGTAACGAAACTCCAAGTCAAAACAAGACTGCTGCAAAGAGGCAGCGATTCAGTCTGAAAAAGACATTGGTCTAAGGTTCATTAAAACATTCTAATTTCCTGTCCTCTCCTAAACCTCCTCTGCTCTAAAGATGCATAAAATATATATTTCACTCTCTGCTTTTGGAACTGCCATGTCTTTCTGCCCTGGCTAACAGCCAGCTTCTCCTCTCAGCACCTTCTTCCATTTTTTCCATTGCTTCACCTCTGCTCTTGTCCAGCAGACCTACGTACAAGTGCTTCCTGGGTGAAAGAAGGGTGGGAGAAGACAGCACTGACCACCCTGTTGCTTTTTTTTCACAAAGGCTCTAGAGATTTCATCTCCGAGGCCTTTTCCCTCCAGCCAAGTTGGGGGCAAAATGGTCAATGACTTGGGGAGTTACTGAGAAAGAGGAGGCAGACAGACACAACCAGAGCAGGCCCCAAGATCACACAAGACAGTTCTTAGGAAACCTTGGAAAAAAACAAAAGAATGCAGTGCATGATGTTTTTTCTCATCAAGTACTTTATAATTGACTTGTCTAGGATTCATGGCAATTATTGTAGCACAGCTGAAGCTGCTGCATCCACTATTTGCCTGAAGAACTGGAGTTTGCCTCTCTCTTCTTTACAGTGCTCTCATATATGCAATAACTCATAACAAGCACACTACATAAGCCTCTATCAAGACATTTCAAAGACTTCTATCAAGACATTTCAAAGTCCAAAGTTTTGGACTTTTCTTAAATGACATTTGCCAAGGTTACACTCAACTGACTTAACTGGTGCAAACCTCTCCACAGGCACTGCACCTCATATCACACAGAATGCTCCCATTTAGGCTAGATACAAGATGAAAATAGGATATAATTGCACAACCTGCATGGACCAGTTTTAAGTACTGCCCTCCAGCTGTTTGACAGTCCCCTGCAGTGTAGGGACTACGTCCCTAAGCTGAAGTAGGTGCTGAACTGAAACAAGCACTTCCATACAGATGGATAAGGACCAGGACTATGAGCAACCTGGTCTACTTGGTGGTGTCCCTGCCCATGGCAGGGGGGTTGGAACTCAATGATCTTTAAGGTATCCTCCAACTCTAACCACTCTATGATTCTATGATAGTCCACCAGTGGAACAACCGTGTTTTAAAGACACTTTTACTGCTGCTGCTATAAGGTTGTAGATGGACAAGACTCGGTGAATTCACTGGCAAAATCTGAACTGTTAAAGTTTAGAAACTGTCCACATATACCAAGCCAAGCTAATGGTATTTAAATGTATTCTTGCTGGGTGGTGAGGGACAGCTTTGTGAATTGAACAGTCCTTCAGTATTGTTTTTCTCAGAGGCTGTATGCAGCATGGCATTATTCTGTCACGTCTTTCACACCAATTACACTGTCTTTAGTTCGTTGCATTTTCTTCTCCATGAGAGTACTGGGAGATCCCCTTGTTGTGCTTTATTGCCACTCAAAACCTTGAGGGGTCATGTCTTGCCTTGGCTACTAGGGGCCTACCAGTCACCTGGCTGCATGATCTGGGATCTCTGCAAAGCCTGGACCATTGCTTCTTGATGCCAGGGAGCAACATAACCTGTTGGGCAGCCTCTTCTTTCCCATTTCATTGTCACGGGGTAATTGCAAGCGAATGGCTCAGTGAACCTCCAGAAAAAGCTCTTACAAGCTCAGTCCACAAACCAGAAGGAACAAGTTGTGTTTGAACTCTAGTTGCTCACTACACAGGCTGGTTGGTAGGATTCACAAGGAAGTTAGCTGTTGTCCCAAGGAAAAGGACATCAGAGCATCCTCTTTCCCCTTGGTCCCTGCTATAGTTAGAGATTTACAGTTGGATGCCTGTAAAGCTTTTTTTCAATTGGAGAGGATGGGTGTAGACTCACAATGTGTTATTGGATAGACTTCCATTTATTACGGCATAGAAGGATATGGACATGTGGAGAGTCCCACATATATTTTGAAGACCTGACTCTCACCGTGAAGTCCCAAATTCAAATGTTACCTGAGAGTAAAAAGCTTTCTATTTGCTCTTTCCTGACAGGAACAAAATATATGGCATGGCTGGCAGGATAGAGATAGAGTGAGATGGTTCTCATGGAAACCAGGTGAAAAAATAGCATGGAAAATAGCTGAAGGGGACACTGGAGGAAACTGAATAATAGTGACAGGTAGATGCTAATTACCAATCAAAACTTAATTGAGATAAACAGCTGTTTTTCCACCACAATTACTAGGAATGATCCAGGAAAAGTATGAAGACCAACCAGGATGCACAACAGCTTTTCCGACAGAGGCAAAGTGAGACGGTGTTAGTGTACCAGGTGCAGACAGCAAAACCTAAAAAGAGTGAACAGTTAGGCAAGCTGGGAAGGCCAGAAGAGGGGTGGGTACAGAGAGTCAACTGTGGAGAATATGAGGGACCAAAACCAAAAAGGCAGAGTAGCTGGAGAGACACAAATAACACACCCCACAGACATAAAGGGAGCTGAGCAGTGCAGAAAAGTTTGATGCAGTGATAAGCAAACCAGCTTAGGCCACTAAAGTCTTTGGAGCCTCAGATGATATCTGAAACCTGCCTGGGACAGTGCTTCCATTAAAGATGGTTTAGGGTAAGGAGCCCCTATTTTATTCTCTTAAGATTTACATGCCCACGGCACTTAGCAGTCGTAAGACAGCAAACACTGAGTGAAGGATGTCTCAGAGTGAACTCCAGAGCCTCTTTCAATGAGACGTCATGGGAGAAGGTGCAAGACTAACATGCCAACCTGGAGAAATAGGGACCAGGGTGAAGGACCTGGAAGAAGAGAGGCATGAAGAAGAGAGACATTGGACCCTGGTGACCCACATAACCAGAACTCCAGTCTCCACCCTCCAGTATCACAACCATTAACAGATATGAAGTTTTAACAACTATAGACACTGATGAACAAGGCCTGCAAGGACAAACTCTACCAATAGCACACAGTGCATACTGTGAAAAAAAAATGATGAGTGCTTGTAGTGGGTGACTCTCTGTTAAGGGGCACTGAGGCAGCCATCTTCTGGTCTGACAGGGTGTCATGAGAGGTATGCTGCCTCCCAGGAGCCAAGGTTGCTGTGAAGATTCCACAACTTGTCAAGACCACGAACTGCTATCCACTGTTACTCTTTCATGTGGGCATGAATGAGACTGCAAGCCACAACTTGGGCAGAATTAAGGAAAGCTGTAAAGCCCTGGAGGTCCAAGTGAAAAATATTGGTGGCCAAGTTATCTTTCCCTCCATTTTATCAGTTGGAGGAAAGGGGGCAGCCAGAAACAGAAGTATAATGTATAGCAACTTCTGGCTTTGTGGCTAGTGCCATCCCAAGGGGTTTGGCTTTTACAATAAGAAGATATTCTTTGATGACTATAGCCTGCTAGGGAAGGATGGGATCCACCTGTCTAGAAGAGGGAAGGGAAACCTTGGCAGCAGGCTGCCCAACTTGGAGAGGTTGTAAGGTAGGCTTAAAAGTGAAGGACTTGGGGGATGGAGTCCAGAATAACAATGCTCATGCTCTCTTACCCAACTGGAGAATAAGCCAGGCAAGCCAGAGCAGTGATAGATATTCCTTAGCTGCCTTCCAAGAAAAGAACTAGAAAGCAGCTACTGCAAGGGTGTGTATGGCTATGACAGATCCTCTCGCACCACTTCAGGGAAACTTGTATGCTCAATTACCTCTCTGAAATGCCTGCACACAAATGTACACAGTATGGGGAATAAACAAGAAGAACTACACATCTGTGTGTGGTCACAGGGCCATGATATCATTGCAATTAAAGAGACATGGTGGAATAGGTTGCACGAGTGGAAGGCTGCCGTGGATGACTACATGCTTTTTAGGAAACACAGACGAGTAGGGTAACGTGGTAGAGTGGGTCTATATGTGAGAGCAACTGGAATGTGTCGAGCTTTGTGTAGGGATGGATGAAGAACAAGTTGAGAGTTTATGGGTAAGAATTAAGGGGCAGACTAATATGGGTGACACTGTCATGGGTGTTTACTGCAGACCACTGGATCAGGATGAGGAAGTCGGTGAGGCCTTCTACAGGCAGTTGAAAGTAACCTCATGATCACAAGCCTGGTTCTCATGGGGGGCTTCAACTGCCCTGATATTCACTGGAAAGGCAACACAACCAGGCATTCACAATTTCAGAGATTTCTGCAGAGCATTGACAATAAATTTTTGACACAGGTGGAGGAGCCAACAGGAAGAGATGTACTTCTGGATCTTGTACTAACAAAGAAGAACTGGTTAGGGTTGTGAAGGTTGGGGGCAGCCTTGGCTGCAGATGTTGGATTTCAGGATCCTGCATGGAAGAAGCTAGGAAATAAGTAGGACTGAAGCCCTGGACTTCAGGAGAGTTAACTTTTGCCTCTTCAAAGTCCTAGTTGAAGGAATCTCAAGGATTAGAGCTCTAGAAGGTAGGGTAGATCCAAGAGAGTTGGTTAATATTCAAGCACTACTTCTTCCAAGCTCAAGATTAGTGCATGCCTATAAGTAAGAAATCAAGCGAAAGAAGCAGGAGACCTGCATGAATGAGCAAGGAGCTTCTGAGAAAACTCAAATGGAAGAAGGAAGTTTACAGAATGCGGAAAAAGGGACTGGGCACTTAGGATGAATATAGGAACATCTTCAGAAAATGCAGGGATGCAACGAGGAAGGCTAAGGATCACTTGGAATTAAATCTGGCAAGGAATATCAAGGACAACAAGAAGTTGTTCTTCAAGTACATCAATAGCAAAAGGAAGACTAGGGAAAATGTAAACCCACTGCTGAGTGAGGTGGGTGCCCTGGTAACAGAGGATGCAAAGGCAGCACAGTTACTGAATGCCTTCTCTGCTTCAGTCTTTACTGCTAATGCCAGCCCTCAGGAATCCCACAGCCTAGAGGTAAGAGAGAGAGCCTGGAGTAAGGAAGACTCTTCCTCCTTGATTGTGAAGGATCAGGTTAGAGATCATTTAGACAAACTTGAAAACCACAAATCCATGAGTCCTGATGAGGTGCACCCACAAGTGCTGAGGGAGCTGGCAGATGTTATTGTGAAGCTGCTCTTCATCATCTTTGAATGGAGAACAAGAGAGGTGCGTGAGGATTGTAGAAAAGCCAATGTCATACCAGTCTTCAAAAAGGGCAAGAAGGAGGACCTGGGAAATTACAGGCCAGTTGGCCTTACTTCCACCCCTGGAAAGGCGATGAAGCAGCTCTTCCTGGATGTAATCTCTAAGGAACAGAAGGAGGAACAGAAGGTTATCAGGAATGGTCAACATGGATTCACCAAAGGGATATCTTGCTTAACCAATCTGGTAGCCTTCTGTGATGGAATGACTGCCTGTGTATATAAGGGGAGAGCAATGGATGTTGTCTACATTGACTACAGCAAAGCTTTTGACACTGTCTCCCATAACATCCTCATAGGTAGGCTTAGGAAGTGTGAATTAGACAAATGGACAGTGAGGTGGACTGAATGGCAGAGCTCAGAGGATTGTGATCAGCAGCATATGGTCTAGTTGGAGACCTGTAGCTAGTGGTGTTCCCCAAGGGAAACTGGTTCCGGTCCTATTCAACATAGTCATCAATGCCCTGCATGAGGGAACAGAATGTACCCTCAGCAAGTGTTCTGACAATAAAAAACTGGGAGAAGTGTTTGCTGGCACACCAGAAGGCTGTGCCACCATTGAGTGAGACCTGGAGAGGTTAGAGGGCTGGGCAGAGAGGAACCTGATGAGTATCAACAGATTTAAGTGTAGGGTCTTATACCTAGGAAGGAATAACCCAATGCACCAGTACAGGTTAGGGGTTGACCTGCTGGAAAGCAGTTCTGCAGAGAAAGACCTGGGAGTCCTGGTGGACAAGTTGACCATAAGCCAACAATGTGCCCTTGTGGTCAAGAAAGCCAATGGTCTCCTGGGGTGCATTTAAAAAAGCGTGGCCAGCAGGTCAAGGGAGGTTATCCTTCCCCTCTATTCCACCCTAGTGAGGCCACATCTAGAATATTGTGTACAGTTTTGGGCTCCCCAGCTCAAGAAGGACAGGGAACTACTGGAGAGAGTCCAGTGGAGGGCTACGAAGACGATCAAGGGAATGGAGCATCTCTCTTATGAGGAAAGGTTGAGAGACCTTGGTCTGTTTAGTCTGGAGAAAGCAAGACTGAGAGGCGATATCAACAATGCTTAAAAATATCCAAAGGGTGGATGTCAAGAGGATAGAGCCAGACTCTTTTCAGTAGGGCCTGGTGACAAGACAAGGGGCAACAGGTACAAACTGCAACACAGGAAATTCCATCTGAACGTGAGGAAAAACTTCTTTACTTTGGGGGTGACAGAGTACTGGAACAGGCTGCCCAGAGGGGTTGCGGAGTCTTCTTCTCTGGAGATATTCAAAACCCACAAATGAGATCCTGTGCAACCTGCTCTAAGCGAACTGGCTTTAGCAGGGGCAGTGGACTATCTGATTTCCAGAAGTCCCTTCCAGACCCTTCTGTTCTTTGATACACCAGGTCAGATACTTCTTGAATAATCCCACCTACTTGTAAAAAAGCTTTAGTTGCCACAGCAGTGTCATTTCAACAAAGCACCTCCCTAACCCACCCGGTGATACCAGGCAGTGCCTATGATAAAGTGGGGCTTGTGCAATACATTTACCATGATCCTGGCTTCCCTCAGAGGGGCCCACACGGAAGGGGATGTCTGTGTCCATATATCCCTGGATGTCTGTAGCATCCGTGGCAGTCTGTGGGTCTGTCCAGGCTTGCAACAGAAAAAGTAAGTTGAGGCTGTCAGACTCCGCATGAGTACACCATATAGACGGGAAGAGTAGATATTTCACATCCTTCTTTCTGTTCATTTTTATCCAGGCAGAGCTAACCACAATCTGTCCCAAAGTTATAAAATATTACTAAGGCAAAAGGGAATGGCATTTCTTGACCAATGTAATTAGATTTCAGCAGCCTCAGCCCACAGGACAGTACTGTCTGCTCTGCAGAATATTAAGTCCAATAACTGGAATCAACAAAGAACACTGGAGAAAGTCTTGCTTGAAATAATATATATTAATACAGCACCATAATAAATAATAAATACTGTTAATACTGCTGTAAATAATGTATCACTCTAGGTTTGTGTAATAAATAATACATAAATATGTAATCATCCTTTGAAGTAATATAAAATTAGCAATTGTGAAGTGAACTTAACCTATTAACATGCTTCAGGAGGAGAGGCCTACAAGTTATTTAGAGTCTGAATCACTGCAGCACCATGACAGCTTAGCCGAGAGTAACACCAGCAGCACCACACGAGGATGCAAAGGAGCAGAGAGTTGCCTGTTGCCTCACAAAGCAAATAGTAATGCACTTCTCAATTTTATGTTCAGGGCTAAAGGTCAGTTGATCTACTGGGTGTGCCATGTTTTTTTGTTTAAAAAAGTTAATTTATTGCTGACGCAAGGCCTCGAGTAAGTTGTTTTCCAACAACTAAGATGAAATAAAGCAACACAGGCAGCCAGCAGATTTAAGAGAATATAAAGATCATTCCTGTGGTAGAGCAACAGAAATACTCTGGGCTCCAGCAGGGAGTCATGTTTTGGCTATGTTCCCAGAGTCCTCATAACAATTTTTATCTCCAAGTACCTTACAAACTTGGGCCAATTAATATGCATACAGTCCCTTTGGGGTCAGCCTGCTTTATTTGCTCTGGTTTCCAGAGGGAGAAAGTGGTATGCAGATTTTTGGGGCAGATTGCTGAAGATTTCCACTCTGCTTTGGAGTGTGTTAGTATAGATTAGTTAGTGATGCCATTGTATCTGTGGACAGATTTTCTGAAGATTGGCATCAAAACACTTCGTATTTCTCTGCAAGCTGTGCCATACATTTCAGAACTAAATGACAGGGGAGTGCTAATGAGAATAGTCTCTCAATGATTCACTCAAAACCTCAGTGAGACATTGCTTACCAGAAGAAAAGTATTTACGCAGCTGAAAGCAACCATGGGCAGCTTTCAAAACTGACCTATGATTTTTCAAAGGCATTTGGGTTTTAAAAATTACAGGTGTGTACCTGGCAGTATTTTCACAAGCACGTAAGCTAGGGAAGTAGCTAATTCCTGCCCCTCAGGCACAGCTATTAATTGTGGAAAGTACCTGTGAGAGGCTCAGCGGCTAACCTTCTGAAAATACCACTTGTCATCAAAAGCTGGGTCTAAAATACATGCTACTCTCTTAAAAGAGCAGTGGCATCTGCAACTTCCAGCTCTCCTAAGCAACAGAGGGAATGGAAATCTCCAATATTGCTTAAGGATGTTTACTTTGCAGTCATGGAAAGAAACAATGCCCTTTACAAAATTGTGCAGGTGGTAATAAGGTGACTTCAGAACTGTTATTCACTAAATCCCATAACACTAGAACTAGGGAGCCACTAGACAGAGATCGGTTTAAAGCAGATGAAAGGAAATATTTCTCTACACAGTTGGCAGTGGGATTTATTGCTGCAAGAGGCGACAGAGGTGGACAGTGCTGGCCAGCCCCAAGTGGGTTTGGGCACATTAGTGGGCAACAGATCTTTAAAGAGGTACAAGAACAGCTGAGCTGGGAGCTACACTCCAGTGTCCCCCCTGCCACCGGGTTGGCTGCTGCAGCAGTGTGTGGAAACAAGCACACAGACACAAGTGTTGGCCAGGCAGGTCATGGCCAGGCTCACACGCTCTCCAAACGTAGCATCTGTTTGGACCACAGAAGGCAGAATACAGGGAGGGATGAATTGTCTCTTGGACTCAGAAGGACATTTCTTATATCCTTGTGTCACGGTGCAAGGGAGGTGAGGTGAGGAAGTACCAGAATACCCAGCTGCAACAGGGAGGCAGCTGTGGCTGGGTATGTGCGACACAGCCCCTCATTCTGCTGGAGTGGCAGCATTTGATGCCAAAATCCATGGAAACCAGGAATGCCAACCCAGAAATGTAGCGGCGCTGGAGAGGACCGCAGCGCCAGAAGGCAGGCCTCGCTGGCTGGGGAGGGACCATGAGCCCTGCCAGGGAGAGGACAAGCCTTTGTGCCAAGGCTGGCTGCTGGACCAGCTCACCACCCCGCAGGTCTGCTGGGAAGCCCTCACCACGAGGCAGGCTCTTCCCTCCCAGCCCAAATTCCTGCATCTGGGCAGGAAGGGCAGTGCTGCTCTGCCCCGGCGGAGGAGGCACTTCACCTTACTCATGAGGAGCCTGGCTAGTCCAGGCACAGTCAGGGTTGACCTCTGAAAGGAGCCAGGCTCAAACTCTCCCCACCAAAGACTCAGCTCTGACTTTCGTGAGCTGAAAAGCTTTTGGTTGGCCAGAACAGAGTCAGCTGTGGTTGGCTTTAATCAGTCTTGGCTGCCTGACGTCAATCAGTGAGTTACCAAACGCAGAGCATTACTCAGACTTCCTCGCTTTGCCTATAGGCCACACTCAATTAAAACTGGTAAATTTTTATTCCATATAAGGCAAAACCAGGCCCCTAATTCCAAGGTTCGGTGACAATTATATAGTGTGTCAAGGGTATCCCATCTGAAGAAACATGTGATCTGCAGATTGCTTTCTTGGAAGCTCCTCTTAGGTATGATTCAGGCAGCCATTCCTGCAGGGCAATAAAATGGCGTTTTTCCTTCTGTAGCTATTCCAAGTAGGATTTGGGATTTCTGACTCTCTCACTGCTAGATTTTGTAATTCCTGCCTAGTGACTTACTATTCCACCACCTCCAGAAAGCAGAAACAAAACCATATAATTTTTTCCTCCTCTCGCTCTAGTGTCTGAAGCAGCACATCAACTTAAAAGGCTGCAGCAAGCAGGTGATGGCCCATGGTTGTCACCTTGGAAGCTGCTTCAGCAGGCACCCACCTTCTCAACACAGTCCCAAATATCCTGATAGTCAGGAGATAAATTGTCTCCCAGGAAGATTCTTTTAGAAAAGTTCAACAGGCAGAAACCTGGTCTTGGGGCGAAGGGCTAAATGCCATGGTACAACACTCATCAAAGGCTGGCCTGGCAGCTGGGACACTGACAAGAGTCACAGCAACAGGCAAATAGCCCTGAAGAAGTACCTCTGGAGGCCAGGAGTGCTTATGGAGTGGGACAAGTAGCGACGAGGAGAGAAGACTCCAGTTAAAAATCTCCCCAACGTGATCTTGAGAGGAAGGAATGTGCCATGGGGTTTAGCAGTGACATATGCCAGAAGAGTTGAAGAATTTGTAAAAGCACAGTCAAACCTTGAGGAATTTTAACCAGCTCCACCTGAATTGGCTTTGCTAATTTTGGCAAATATTTCCCAAAGGAAATAGTCAATCAGTTGCTGATTCTCAGCAGCTCCTGCTCCTCTCTCTATCAGATCCTGAGCACCATGAAGGAGGTCGGATGGGCATTTCTATGGTCACTGTGAGTAAAAAATCACTACTACATCTGGTTTTCTTCCACTCACTTCTACCTAAGAATGTGATCACCAGCACCATCCCCATGAAAAGCAGGAGCTGTGGCCCTGGGCTGCCAGTGGTGTTGCTGCAGCTGAACACCAAGGATGCAAGCATGCTGCAACCATCGTGCCTCGACAGGTATAACCACGACTTCCCCGAGGGCTAGAACACAACACAGGCAAGGCCCAGGACTCCTGCTTTTCAGGCTTTCAGATTTCAGCGATAAATTAAGTCAGCTGCTTAAGGTAATCCCCATCCCTGCTGAAGTCAGTGAGAGCTTTGCCACTGAATGAACTGAGCTCAGACCAAATAAATGTGTATGTTTTGCAAGCTAAACTGATCCTCTTTTTTTTCTGAGCTGAAGACTTCTGAGTGTATTTTGAAAGAGAATTGTCTTTGTAGGGAGAAGGCAAGAAAGGAAAAGGAAATTTTGATATTAGTTTCATTCAGGTATCTACAAATTTGTAATTAACTTTTAAGAACTCCATAGCAAATAACTCAATTGTGAAACACCATGGGAGATACATTAAGATCCAGTCCTAATTTTTGCTTTCAGTGATGATTGATCTTTCTGAGGTTTTTAGCACACTTCCACTGACTTCATAAAAACTTGGGAGCAAAAACATTATGGTATTGTCCTTGCATTGCAGTTTTGCTCCTTTGTTAATTTTTGACCAAGTCCTACAGTGTAGCAAAATTATTGAACTTCGTTTTGCTTAGGTCTCTAATTCCTGTAGCTCTTCTATTACCATGTGGCAGGGCACCCTATAGGCACAATAAATAAATAATACAACACTGAGAGCTGTAACAAATCACAAAATACATTATTAAAAAATTAAGAAATAAATATACCCCTCTTACTCAAATAGAGATTGATTTTATAATGTGAAGTGCTGAGGACAGCTGCTGGAAAATATATGTGGGCCTGGGGACGTGGAGAATACACTGTAATGGGCGATTTGCTCCCCCGATTAGAAAAATAAAAAACCCCGAGGTAATGTATATATTTGTCAAATGGAAACTGAAACTGAGCTCTTCTGTTTTTTCACAGCCCAGGTAAGATGCAGTGCTTGATTCAGTCCATTCCTTCATTAGGATGATGTGCCGTGCAGAAAAAAAAAACCCCAAAGACATGAGTTGGCATGCAAAGCTTACTCTTTATGTCTTCAACTGTGTGACAGGATGAAAGAAGAGGTTTGGGAAATGAGGAGTGGGCGCGATGCCCTCCCTGAGTCACTGAGGTATCTCTCAGCAATGCTCCTCAAGCTGTGAGAGAAGGTCCCCAAGCGAGATGTGGACCTGCCTGGGACATGATGCCCTGTGGACCTGGTGTGGCTCCCTGTCCCCCCTGCTTCGCTGCATCCCAGGCAGAGGTTTGATCACTTGCTCCTCCTTCCGCCCTGCAGCAAATAAACCTCTGCCCAGGTTGCAGCAAGGCTGTGGGAACGTGGAGCGCTGCTGAATGGTCCACAAGTCTTTCTTGTTTCTGAATGGAAGGAGGGAAGCATATGCTCAGTGCCTCATTTAAAGGCTTGCGGCTCAAGTCAAGGCCGAGTCTCACTGAGGATCCCCTTTTCACCTTGTCTCAGACACCTTTTTACCCTTCTGCACAGGCAAGAAGAGAATAGGCACACAGGAAACTGGCAGCACACTTCTGTGCAGCACAAGGGCCTGTGGCAAGTCCTCACTCTGCTCGACATGGGACTTCTCACTGTGCACATGCCTTTCCTAGAGTACAGCATCCCTGCTGCGCACCCGCAGATCCATGCAAAATCGTTTTCAGTACGGCTGCTTTCCATAGCTGAATATTAAGAAGTAACACTAATACCTTACTCTTATGCTTTTTTGTCAGTAGACCTGCTTTTCATGGCATTTTACTCACTCATTATCTGTGACTCCGTCCAGTTCTGAAAACCTCCAAGGAGGATTTCCAGCCTCCCTGGATAGCCTGCTCCTTTGTTGAACTCTTCACCTAGCAAAGAAATTTTCCTAATGTCCGCTCTGACTTTCCCAAGGTGCAGTTTGCAGCTGTTGGCCCTTTCTGTATTGTCTTCCACTTCTAGGACGAGTTTGGCCCTCTCATCTTCGTAAGTCCCCTTTGGGTAGTTGTAGGTGATCACCCCTTTTTCCCCTTTTCATATGACTGAACATCAGCCTTCTCAAGCCTCTCCTTGGTGGTCATGTCCATCCTTGTTGTCTTCTGGACCACATTTCCAAAACCCTCCTTAGCTGGGCTGTGTTCTGGATGAGACCTCACCAGCACTGAGTAGAGGGCAATAAAACTGTCCCTTGATCAAAAGTCTCGCTCCTTCTAAAGCAGTTCAGTGGGCATCTGATGTCATTCACAGCTAGTGTCCCCAGCTGCCTCAGCCTGTAGCCCACTGGAAGTCCCTGGATCCTCTTCAGCATGGTGGTGACTCAGCTGGTCCTTTCCTGGCTATGCCATGCTTCCAGTTGTCCTGCCTGGTGGCCAAAACCTGTGCTTCTCCTGGCTAAGCCTCATAAGGTGACTGGTGGCTTGAACCTCTGTTGTCTTCTGCATTGACACCCTCAGGTGTCTGAACATCAAGGTGCTTCTGGACTGAAGTGCTGCCATTCCCTGCATAGGCCATTCTACCTCATTTAGCAAAGTTTGCTGGGAAGTGGGCTTTCTGTGTCACTATTCAGGCCACTGATGAACAAACTTTAGCCCAGTACCACAGAAACTAGACCCTTCTCATGCCTGGGCTTCAAGAGGCCCCATTTCAGTCTGTTACCCACACCAGAGGCTGCAGAACAGCAACACAGCCTCATCATCCCCACCAGGACAGTGCCTAGTTTTACCAAACACAGCCATTTATTTCCCTGTTCCTCTCCTGCTCCTACCCAGCTCTCACCCTCTGCACTGTCTTTCTCGCTGTGAGTCAAGGCTGGGTTTTGCGTCCAGTCTTACCAAGTTTTCTGCTGAGACTCCCTTGGAGAGAGCATTGAATGATGGTGAGGGTGGTCTTCTATGAGAGGACTAGTGTCTCGAGGAAAAGGTGGACACTATTTTTCCCCTAGACAGCAAGGGTTAGTGAACTGCTTTGTCTGTCCACTCAAAAGACAGAAATTACCTCTCTTACATAAAACTATTATTGGCTTGTACCTCTGGTCTGCATGTCAAAGTTGGCCTCTTCAGTTTACATCATGAGGTAGTTCCACGTTGTAAGGCACATAAGTGAAATGGGGAGCAGCAATGTGGAGGACAATTTAGCCAACCCGTCTGACCTCCTATTCACTCTGCTATATGACTATGAGCTGGAAAACACTGACAGAAAAATACCTCAAAGTAGAGCTGCCTGCAGGCTATTTCTGTTCTGTAGTTCATACAGACAGGCCTGAGCTAGTTTTAGAATAGCCTGCTTGGCTGTTGCAATCATTGCAGTTGTGGGCGGATGCAGCCTGACGCAGATTAGTCCCACAGATATTCCCTCATCTCCTGCATGGGTCTCACAAGCTGCACTGACTCCTCCACTGCCCCAGCTACACCACTGACAGTGCCTTCAGCCAAGCTGGCTGGTGGCTCTGTGCCTGCACATCATGGAGGTGTCTCCTCCTTGTAAAGAGGAAGGATATACTGTCACAGAATCATAGAATCACATGGGGTTGAAAGGGACCTCTGCAGATCATCTAGTCTAACCCCCCCACCAAAGTGGGTCCACCTAGAGCAGGTTGTACAGGAACTTGTCCAGGTGGGTTTTGAACGTCTCCAGAGAAGGAGACTCCACCACCTCTCTGGGCAGCCTGTTCCAGTGCTCTACCACTCTCACAGTAAAGAAGTTCCTCCTCACGTTTAGATGGAACTTCTTATACTCAAGTTTGTGCCCATTTCCTCTTGTCCTGTCACTGAAAAAAGACCAGCCTCATCCTCCCGAAGACCCTCCCTTTAAGTATTTGTATGCATTGATTAGATCCCCCCTAAGTCTTCTCTTCTCAAGACTAAAAAGACCCAAGTCCCTCAGCCTCTCCTTGTTAAGAGGGATGCTCCAGGCCCTAATCAGCTTTGTGGTCCTTTGCTGTACCCTCTCCAGCAGTTCCCTGCTCTGCTTGAACTGGACACAGTTCTCCAGATAGGGTCTCACCAGGGCAGAGTAGCGGGGCAGGATAACCTCCCTCGACCTGCTGGCCACGCTCCTCTTGATCCACCCCAGGATGCCATTTGCCTTCTTGGCCCCAAGGGCACATTGCTGGCTCAAGGCCATCCTGCTGTCCACTGGGACTCCCAGGTCTTTTCCCTCAGAGCTGCTCTCCAGCAGGTCAGTCCCCAACCTGTACTGGTGCATGGGGTTATTTCTCCCCAGGTGCAGCAGCCTGCACTTACCCTTGTTGAATTTCATTAGTTTTCTCTCTGCCCAACTCTCCAGCCTGTCCAGGTCTCACTGGATGGTGGCACAGCATTCTGGGGTGTCAGCCACCTCTCCTAGTTTTGCGTCATCAGCAAACTTGCCGAGGGCACATTCCATCCCTTCGTCCAGGTCATTGATGAATATATTGAAGAGGACTGGACCCAGTACTGACCCCTGGGGAACACCACTTGTTACAGAATTCCAGCTGGATTCTGTGGCCCTAATCATGACCCTCTGAGCTCTGTCTTTCAGCCAGTTTTCAATTCACTTCACTGTCATCACTTCACTGTCCATTCATCTAACCCAAACTTCCTAAGCTTAGCTATGTCCCCACAATGCAATTCAGCTTCCATTTTTGCCTAGGAGGGTGTTCTGTAGAGGCGGCCACGAGGCAGCAGCTTAGTCTGGGGGGGTTATGGACAGCTGCCACTATTCACCTCACTGGGCTCGTTGGAGATGTGGATAGCCAGTCTGCACAGCTCCTTCTCATTCCCTACTTTTCACAGTTCCTTTTTTATCCCTTCTTGTAGACATCCCTCTGGTGAAGCTACATCTCTTCCTGGTGCCACAGACAGCGTATGTGTGCTGGGTTTTCGTATTATTTACCTAGGAAGTGGCAGGATTAAAGGGACAGTTCTATTTAATGCTATCCGAATGCTCTACATCAGCGGCAGCATCTTTATACATTCATACAGCTTCCGTTTTAACCGCTGGCAGACAGTTTCTGTGCTCGCTAGAACTGAGGTGTGTTTCATGAGACGACTGCCGCTGACAACACGCCAATCCCGGCAAACGCTGTGGTAACACATTACGGCAACAATTACTCACAAATGTCCCTTTGTTATTAGTCCGTTTTGCTTTGATCTCAGTGTGTCCAAATGCTGAAACAGACAGCGTGACGCATGCTTCTCGGGAGCTGTGATGTGAGGTGCATCTCCCCTCTTCTGCTTTCACCCTCCCGCTGTCCTACTGGGAAATGTGCAGCCATCAGCATCTGAAGCGATGGCCACACTTATTTTTGACGTTGCAAAAGAACAGAAGAAAACATATTACACTTTGTGATGTGAATAATAACTAGGTAAGATATCTGAAGGGTATTTATTCAAGACATGAATTAAATTTCAAGGCTTCAAAAATAAACATCACTGGAAGTTTAAAAATATACTTCCCCAAGTGCTATTTTTACAGGGGTTTTATTTGCTGAAATACCTTTGTTTTTACAGGAGATGACATTTAGCTATGATGGGAATACGTTATATACTCTTTTAATAGGTTATTCTAAAATTAATTAACTGCTTAGGTATAAGGCATTTATCTAAGGGGGTGCCACGAAGGACCAGACTCTCTTAGGGCAGTGTGTCTGCTTCCTCTCAACAACGTGGGGCAGGGGCAGAACAATTCTCCACGCAGAGGGACCCTGCAGCCCTCAGTGGCCAAGGGCAGAGGTTGCCATTACGGGAGCAGTGCTGTGCCAGTTTATCCCATCTGCTTTTGGCCACATGGGACCTTGGAGGCAGCACGGTCTGAGCTGCCTGGATTAATCACCCAAGCAGGTCCCCTCCCAGGGCATGAGGGATCCGTTGATTCCATAAATGCCACCCCACTTGCTCTGTCCTGATGCAGCAGGGAGGAAGGGGCATGACTGGTGGAGAGGATGACTGGTGCCTTCTCCTGGTCCCTGCTGTGGTCCTAAGCTGATGAGTCTGGACAGTGTGGGGAGGACAGGTTGGGACCACAGCAGGGGTGCAAAGGTGGGAAGAGGGACAGACTATTTACACCCTGACTTCTACTCCGTAAGAATCATCTCCACCCCAGGATGTGGCATGTGAACCTCACTCCTGCACTGTGGGCATGGTCATGCATGGATATAGGGCTGGAAGAGATGAGCCTGGAGTAGGGACTGATGCAGCTGCAGCAGCTGCAGCTCTCTGGGGCAGGGGTGCTGGGGTCTGACAGCAAGGACAGGACCCTGCTTTTTGCACTGGCTCCTCCTTAAGCTACTGCTTAAAAAGACTATGTAGACAAACATCAAATTTTAAGCAGCACTCAAACTCAAACTCCTGGCTGGACTAGCTAAAAGCACACTTACAGCTGCTGGCCTTTCTGCTGTTTTGGGTCCTGCATCCCAGTTCTCAACCTGAAAACAGACCTGGGCTTCATGCACCCCTTTCCTCCCACCTCTGCTCACCCTCTCTGTTGTACCCACATGCCAGGGCAGCTTCTCACTTTCTGCTTGCATGTGAATCCTTGGACTCCTGTCCTCTAGCCTCAGGGTACATGCAACACGTAAGTTTCCTATGGCAAAATCAGTGCCCATCTCTTCTCTACCTACACCACACTCTTTTCTCCTTTCCCTGCCTCACCCTGTGACTTCCCTCTCCCATGGCAGGTCTGAAGCCAGTGGTGAGGCTGAATGATACTCAAGTGTAAGCGGCAGGACAGGTCTCTTCAGCCTGGATGGGAGAGGGCAGTAGCAGCAATGACATTTGAAGGATCTAACTTTGCTTGGGGAAAGCTTGAAGCTCACCTTTGTGCTCGCCAGGTCCTGCTGGCACGGGGAGGGAGCCCAGACTGGCATGAAGAGGAGACCAGCAAGAGGTGACAATGGATCCTGTCCTTTGTTCTCTGTCCTGCAAGATGGCCAAATGCCACTTCTTAATTACCTTTCAACATTTTCCCTTTTAATGTTAATGCCAGTGTTAATTAAAGAAAGACAGTGCCACTCAATTTATTTGAGCCAAGATGGCCAGCCATTCTGGAAGTAAACAGATATAATCATTTCTGTTTTCCCTGATTTGCATTCAGTTATACACTATACTCCTTTGGCCCTCTCCCTTTTAAAAATATACTTTGAGGACAGAAGAAAATTTTATTTAGTAAATTATCTTTGAGTCACCCTTTTTTTGGAGAAGCCAGGCATACAGGTACCTTTGTGGACTTCTCTGTCATGCGATGACGCACGAAATAATACACTAAGTAATTTGATCCAGCAATTAAAAGCAAGGCATGAATTACACTAACAACTACCATGGAGAGAAAATTAATTCTCTCATAGCTACACTGGTACTGTAAATGAACTATCTCAGGTGATTAAAAACCAATTGTGATGAGCCAAATTATCTCAGAAAAAAGTGAGAACTATGTGAACATGCTGACAAGCACAGCTCTGTAACCCAGGTTTGGAGAGTCTGAGATCTTCCTTCACAGTTTAATCTGCAGTCACTGGGAGCACCAGCAGGGGATCCTAGAATCACTGTGTGAGCAGACTGCATCAGCATTCACCTTTATACATCACTGGCGACTTCCTGTTAGCCTCCTAAAATGTGATGCTGCATGACACCAGTTGATGTTCCCTATTGGTTCTGGGGCAATAGTGAGGAGGATCTTCTCAAGTTAGCAGGTATGAGACCTCATTTCTGGTGTTTTGACCCATGTTCACACCTGACAGCCTTTATGTCAATTCTGAGACAAAAAACCCCAATAAAACCCTGAAAGAACCCCGCCAAAACAACAAAAATACCACCCCAAATTATAATTTTTGCCCTGAGAGATTCCAAAATCAAATTTCTTAGTGGGGTATAATAGACCAGGCTGAATTTTTTCCCTAACCTCGGAAGACTGGATGGGAGAGGGCAGTGCCAACCATCACAGAGAGCCTGATGCTATCACAAACAGTCACATCATCGAATCCATTTCATTAACTCCCAGTGCAGAGAACAAAAGAACTTCATTGACTGGGAAAATTTACCAGAGGGTGGTGAATAAAGACATAATCATAATTCATATACGCATAGCAGAGCAGCTTTTATGGTCATGGGCTTGTCATACAATGCATGAGTCCAAAAGGTCTATCTGGAATGATAAGCCGATCTCCCAGCTATTTACTCATCACCGTCATAAAAGTGTGTTTCAGAGGTAGACAATAAGCACTGCCCTAGAAAGTTGTTTTGAGAGTAGTGAAACCAATCCCCATGTGAAGCAGCGAGGTCAGTTGGTCTATCCATGCAGCCCTGGCAGAGCAGATCATGTCAATGTCTTGGGGAGCACCTTGGCAGCCGTCTGATGTAGCCCATCGCACTTCTCAACTACACAGGACCCACACGTGCCTCCCCTTTGTGGCTGAAGGCAGACTGAGAGTTTCCTTCACTGCATGTGTGCCCACCCTACTCCTGAGCAGCAGGTGGTACGGCCACTTGGACTTCTGCTGACTAACTGCACGCTAAGGAAATTAGCTCTTCATCCACAGCCTAGCCTGTGCTGGGTGAGTTTCATCCCTTTTTACGGTTACTTTACTATTTTATTCCCATTATTTGGCCCTTCCTTACTTAGTATCATTTTCACAACAGAAATGTACTTTACCTGTCAATAACGAGGGTGACAAACAATTAAGAAAAGTTGTTCTTGTGGACCAAGTGGCACAACTGGATGCTAAGTTCAGAGCAGGAGCAGGTTCTGTCAACAGGCTGCCGAGTGAGTCAGCATCTCCTGCTGCAGAACTGGGACAATAAGGTCCCCCTTTTTTGATGGAAATGCATGGGAAAGGGCTGAAGAAAATTCTGCAAAATTCTTCCAACTCATTAAAGTGAAACCAGTACTTTGGGGAAAACAAAATCTGGGAGGAAAGCAGCCTTAATTTTCACAGGTTCGCAGAACAGGAAGTATTTGCCACTCTGAATAAGCTGTGAAAAGTATTTTTAACGTGTCTAATTACAATTGGCATTCCTGCAGCACAGTGAAATGCTAGAGGTGGCCAGCTCTCTGAAAAGTGATCATTATGACACTGGCACAGTGGGATCCCTGCGGGGGAAACTGTAAGCCAGCTTCCAGCTCTCTTTTATCATTAAGCCCTCTTTAAATGCTAAGTTATCTGCTTCATTTTAAGTGGCTGAACATTAAGGATTTTCCTCAAAACAGCACATTATAAGCAGAAATAATTTGTATTTTACAGTTAGCCTGATTGGCCTTCTGCTTAGTGATGATACAAATGCTGTTACCTTTGCCATGAGATGGTTATCACCATCTGATTGCAGTTATAAATCGCATAGATACAGACACACACTTCCGAGCTCCACTTGCCCTGTTCAGGGTAAGAAGTGTTTCTTGTCCTCCAGACTCTTAGAATGGGACACTGAGAACAGTTTTAACTCCTTTTCCTTCATGGAATAATAGCTGTACACACCCAGTGAGGGACCGTGCTGGATTCATAAATTGTCATGGAAATAGGTCCTTTTGGGATTCATCCCTGTACTTGTTATGACTCTAGGATGACCCTCCAACCCCAACAGGCAAACAACGGCTGCTTTAGTTCTCCACCTTGGTCCTCTCCTCACTGTGGTGGCATTTCCCTTTCTCCAGTGGTAAAACGCAGCTGACAACAGAAAAGAAAAGCTGTGCATTACCATCCCAGCTGAGGGCTGTCACAGCAAGCTGGTTGTGAAGCCACCACCCAGCCGTGGCCATTTCTGTGTCGTGGCTGGGAGCATGTCCACATGCAAGGTCGTTCTGGCCAGTCTGAAATCAGCCAGGGATTCCTTGGCACGTACAGTGGTACTGTCATCACCATTGCATGCGAGCTCAAGGGTCGGAAACCGTGTGTCAGGGTGACACGAACCATGGGTTAGGCAGTAAGAGAGGTTTCGTTAGTGGCTGTACAGCTATATTAGGCCATGCCCAGCAGCTCCCAGGATCTGCAGTAGCATCAGCACCCCTGTGTGATGCTGCCCTTAGTTCACAGGCGCCCCAGTGTGTGCAGGGATAGGTCAGAACTGTCTGACACAGTGCTGCACTGTGTGGAGGAGCAGCACCTTCAGCCCCGCTGTGGTCAAGGAGAGGTGGGTGTTTGCTGGGAAACAGCTTGAAGATTGTTGCCTGGAGCTGCTCCGACTGGGGACGCCTTGAGAGTGGAAAGAAGGTGTTGGTGACCACAACCGTTTCTTCCACCGGAGAGCTAGGAAAATCACTGCTGAACGTATGGGCAAACTGGCCGTTTCCCCTGTGCCAATCCTACTTTTCAGCGGGGTATAAGGCCACCTGGCAGCCCACCCCAGGTAAAAGGAGGTTATGGGCTTCCTAGTCCAGTCTGCCACAAGGCATGATGAATTTTTTGCCTCAAGCTAGAGTAGTTCTTGGTGCCAGCAGTACCCACAAGGTCAGCCTGGACATTGTCTCCATCCCGCTCACTGCCTCTTCCCGAGGTTTGGTGTTTTCTTTATGGGCACCCATCACTACAGACTTTCCCCTTCAGACAGACTTTTTCTTGTTTCAGCTTTAACAAGATTGTAAAGTACTAGAACTGCTAAACATTCAACCAGATTCATAATTCTTTAACATCTGTTTCTAGAAAGGGAACTTCTATGCTAAACCAGCGTGGCCAGATCAGTATCTTTCCAGTACCTCTACAGCAGGTTTTGTATCATACATGTTTTCTACAGAAATGCAGTATGTTATTCAAATAAGACCATGCCTCACAGTCATAAGTGTGCTACTACAATTAATTCATCTTGCACCATCCTCTGTCCTCATTACATTTTTATTATAAGAATTAATACATTTTGCCGTTTTCTATTCTGGTTACAATCATGGAGAAGTCGTGAGAGTGAATACATTTTGTACCACTTTGTCCTCGTTGTAATTTTAAGATGTTCTCAAGAATGGATTAATTCAATGCCACTTTTCACTCTTTATCCTGAGAAGGAAAATTAAAATAGTTGTGAAACTCCAGCAGGCACTATTCTCTAGCTATTTTGTTATCGGTCTAGAGATTTTATCATGAAGAAAAATAATAATGAAATATATAATTCTGCTTGAGAGAGAATGCAGAGGGAATGAGTAAAATGGTGCAGATGACCCAGTCCTTGTAACTGGCTCAAAGTCATAGTCTCAAGTCCTGTACAGATGCTATAATTATAAAGATCTAATTTTCATTAATTCACTGCTTCCCAAGTGGAGTCAAAGCAACTGTTTAAAAATTATCAGTAGGAATATTTAGAGTTCTGCCATTCACATTCCCCATGAACATTCTTTGTTTTCTGTTCATTATGAAAACCTGAAATAAAAATATAACAGAATAAATAGCATACATTAAAAGTGCAATAGATTGTATTAGTAACTATTGTATACACAGTCTACCATAAACTACCAGCAAGACAAACCCTGGGCAGTTGTCCTAGGATTTGATCATATTCCCATTAAATTGAATACAAATCCTATAGATTTTTATGGGTGTTGAATCAGACCTATGCTCATCACGTCCAAACCAAGTTCAGGTAACTCAGAGGATTTTCCTGCACCGGATGAGGGACCTCTGCCACTCACTGATCACCGCTGCCGCTTCCCTGAGTACCGCTTTCTTTCAGACTCATAGAGTAGCACTGCCTCGGGTCCTGGTGGAGATCTGATCTTTTTTGAATCAATGTATTGGTATGGCTGAAGTTTAACAGGAGAACAGAGTTTGAAGGCTTCCTAACGAATGAAGCAGGGGCTCGGGATACCCTGATGGGTTGGGAGACTTCCGAGAAAACTCAGGATATAGTGATGAAAAAGCTGAGCAAACGTGTTGCACCTCTGCTGTCCTCTCCTTTCCCAGCAGCGTGATCAGTAACACCACCTTCTCAATGCTAGGTGAGATAAAAAATTAAGATGTAAATTCCTTTACATAAGGTGAAGAGACTGAAAATACTGTAAAATATGGCTTGAAACTCCTTATCTTAATAGATTAGCAATAATTCTCTTCATGTTTATGCCAAGTCCACAACTGTAAAGCCAGTAATTTCCTCCTCCATAAGATAATATAAGCAGAGAAAGGTGAATTACATTATATTGTACATCAGGAAGTACTATGTTGGTGGTGGGTATCTAATGGTTCTGCTCTGTCTGTGAAGCTATTCTTCACATCCCACTCTCAATCTTTTTTAAAATTGGGACTGTATTTTTGCAGCACATAGCTATCCAAAGTGTGTGTCTCTGTCTTTTCTTGCCACGTGTTATTACCAGTGCAGGTTAGTTTCTACCCTAAGTACGAGTGAAGAAGAGCATGAGGAGTAGTTGTCAGGTTGCTCCTAAAGCAAAACTGGACAAGAAATCCAAGTTTTGATGCTTTGAGCTTTGCTGCCTGCAGGTTGCTTCTTTTTATCTGCTGTATTAAATAAGCCTATGATCCTAACTCTGACTGGATGGTTGACAACACATGGTTGACATCTTCTTAAGAGACTATTATTGAAGTAAAAATTAACTTCTTTTCATGTACTCCTCCAAGCATCCCCTTTTCACCAAGAGAGACCTTTGTTTGGACAGCCTGGAGATGCATCTTCTGTGGCCAGAGCTGCTCTTAATTTCCTCTGTGGCTGGCTCAAGATGTTTGCCTGGCCTGCTGCTTCTTCACAAACTCTAAACTCACTTGTAAAAATAACAAAAGAAATGTCTCTTTCCATGTAGTTAGCATCAAGTACCTTATTTTTAACTTTTCAAACTATTAAAAAGAGTTACAGGGTTTCTAATGAGTGGTATTTACCATTTAAAACTGTTACAGCCTGAAATTGCACCTGGTTTCCTGCTACGCAATTTGAAAGATTTATAGACGCAGATTTTCGGTGATCTCTGGATAAGAGGGAGAGCAGAGAGGGAAAACAACAAGAGGGAAATAACCAGGTATTGTCAGGGCCAGCAGTGCACTGCCAGCCCTTCCTGTGCTTGCCTGTCCCATCCCTGCTCCAACTCCATCCCCGAGGAGGTGCCTGGTAACTGGGGCTGCCAGGGCACCCCTGGAGGCCGCTCTGGCACCCCAAGAGACACCCAGAGCAGCCAGAGGTGTCCAGTGCAACCCTTTTACCCCCAGAATTTAAGGTGCGATCTGTGCTGGGCCGAGAGTTCAGCGTGCGCCAAAGGACTTCATCACTGCCAATGGATGGGAAAATGTTTTAAATGAGCAAACAAGCTCCATTTGATTTTGCATGCTTGCTTGCTTTGATGGGAATCTTAATTTTTCTTGTATTTCTTCTGTAGACATTCACAGAAGGCATTTTGAGTCAACACATAATTTCTAAAGAACAGATGTGGCATGAGAATACGAGGGATGCTATTGGAAGTGATCCCGTTTGATCCTTGAGCATAAATAACACCCCAGCTTGGTAATGCAGGGTCTGGGCCCTGCACAGACTGCTGTGGCCACGGACTCTCTCCATCCTGTGGCCCCATGTGTGAGTACGGGGAGTTTGTCACAAACAGTCACATCCCCACTGCTCCACCTTGCTGCTCGCCCTTTCCCCTGTGTTCTGCTCAGCTGACTCTTGGTTTTTATTTGGTTTTTAATAAATATTTGTTAAATATTTATTAAAATTAATTAAATATTTATTAAAAATAGACAGTAGGCTTTTTTGAAGACGGCACTGATAGGAGCTATGAGAAAACCAAAGGCACCTCTAAACCATTTGTGGAGCTGATAAGATCCTACTACAGAGCTAAAGCTATGACTCAAAGCATGAAATGTGAAAGGCCAGTTACTTAGGTTAAAAATATTATATGGCTTTTGCCATCTGTCTGTCCTGTAGACTTTTAGATAGGAAGAAATGAGCAAACCCTGCCTTGCTCTGCCAACTGTTGTTACATTCATATTCTGTACAGGGCTTGGTCTGACATTGGTACTGTTTTCCGTCAATATATGTGATTACAGTTGCCAAAGTGTAGGCTAGACTGTTGTCTGCATTAGACCCTACTTTTAATTGATTTTTCAAAGCAAAAAATTACCCGATCAGCAAAATATGCATAGAAGAAGAAGTTTCAATGCAAAATTTTAATTTGGATTTGACATATATTTCATGTTACTGTTACTTATTTCAACGCCTCCAGAACCTCTCCAGTTCTCTTCCTAGTCTGAAAATCATGCCTAAGATGGATTCTGGGAAATCAATTGGTTTAATTACAGAAACCTGGTACACTCACAATTAAGTCCTCTCATAAGTCCCTTTATATTCTCTTTATACATATTTTAATGAAGTTTTTGTTAGTGACAACATCCTTCTCTGTCTCCAGCTTTAACTTAGCAGACACTTTGGTGGTCTGTAAGAAGGACCAAGATGCTCCTGGAGCATGTGGTGGGGTTTTCACAGAGCTCCTTTATCCCAGGTGCATCAGGAAACGCTTGTATCTGCCACATCACGGTTCAGTTGCGCAAACACAGTCATGTGGTGTGATTGACAAACTGGATCAATCACGCTTCTCACCATCACAAGGTGATGGATTCACCCAAGATGGCTGTAAAGATGCTGGCGCCTGGGAGAAAACTGTTTTAGAGTGAGAGGCTCCACACCTCTTTGGGAAGATGGGCCTTCCCCGCTCAGGGGCCGGCTGCTGCACCCAATGTGAGAGGGTTGTGTTTTTTTACAGGGCCTGTAATTAGCAACTAATAAAATCCCCCCCTCCCCCCCCCCCCATCCCCAGCCTCCCTGCAGGCCAGCAGCAGGTGCTCCTATTTTCAGATGCACGCGAAATATCTGCCAAATCATTTGGCACATTTCAGCGAGAAATGTGCCAAATTACCTGTCATAGCTCAACTGCCTTTTTAAAAGAAAGACAAATGCTCCCCGCGCCCCATTTGTGTGGAACGAGAGTGCCCTCCCGTGGAGCCGGGCGGCTGCCGGGTCCCCACGCCGACCCCCTCTCCCTCCCCCTCCCGTGGGGCCGCGGTGTCACCGAGACCCCCCCGAGGGTGCCCGCTCCGTGGGAAGGGTCTGCCGCCCGGGGTGGAGGCGGGGGGGGAGCCGGGAGGTCCCTCCGGGAGCCCTGCCCGCTGCTTTCCGCACCAGCAAAAGTTTGGGGAGATCTGGCCAAAACAGCTGGGTTTCACCCTGCGGTTCCAGCTAAAGAGATAAACCGGCCTGAGAAACCGCTGGTGCCACTGGGGAGGCCGGTGGGACGCCACCCGGGGAGGGGGAGCCAAAGGGAGCATCACGGGGGGAGCGGGACCCGGTTGCCCGTGGTGGCCACGGCCATAGCTCAGAGAGGGCACGGCCGTGGGAGGAAAAGTAATGGAATCCCAGGGCCGGAAAAATGCCCCATCTCAGCCCCATCCCAGACCCCAGCAGTCTGGGAGTGGAAGGAACTTTCTGGAGGACAGAAGAAGGGGGAGGTGTTTCATTGTTAATAACAGCCGATGATGACTGATGAAATTCTCTTTCATCTGCTGTTTGAGACCTCATTCTTGGATTTTTCCTGGGTTTTTTTCCCCCCTTTCATCATGATCCCAGGCTCCCTCTTTGGCGATTTTAATTATCTTACCATGTGCTCTGTCAGTATGAATAAATTATTATTTTATTTATAGCCTTCTTTATAAAAGATACTCTGAAACCTAAACTAGCAGCAACGTAACAGCTCCAAGCCTCATTGCAGCCAGTAGCACTTGACAGTGCCCTTGCTGCCCTCCCACTAACACTTAGACACTCATATGACCAGACTGCAGGGGTAACAGCAAGGCAGGGCTGATCCAAATCTTGTGTCTGAAAAAGTCATCACACTATGTCATGAAGCTTTGGCTTTTCAAACCCATCTGAATAAAGGAGCAGCCCCCCAGGGTAATCTTGTAATTATCCACAGCTCGGCTATTGCAAAGCAGAGTGCAGCCTGAGCTCACTTATCGACTTTTCACTTATCTGGGCTGATTATTTTAAATACAGTAAAGTCCCTAATAAAAAAAAAATAGAAGCCATTTAATCCAGCCCTGTGACTGCACCAAGCAGGACTCTGGTCTGCACAGGCTCTTCTGCCTCAGCCATCCGCAGAGTCACTGAGCACCTGCTAGTCACACATGAAGCAAGGTGACCAGCACCTGTCCTCTTTGCTTTCTCCTCTTGTACCAGGGAGAGAAATGTCTCTGTGACTTTGTGCCGCCAGCACCTTGCTGGGCCACCTAGCAGTTTCTTTGCCCGTTGCCTTCTCATGTCTTCATTTCCAACAGAGAGTTGCTAACTGCCTCAGAGTGGGGACTTTACAATACCTGCCATGCAAATCCAACCTCTACTTTCATCACCAACATCATAGCAGCTTACCTTTCCGTGGCACCTGCCAAAGTGAAGCAAGGCAGTGAAAGAGTGCTGAAATGCCACCTCCTTGGGGTTGAAGAGTGGCAGAAGCTGCACTGCATGCTACACGATGGGGGAGAAAGTGACATTTGGACAAGGGCACAGGGACCAATTCCCCTAAAAACCATCTACCATGTGCACTGGGAAGATCACAGAGTGCGGAATGGTATCTTCCCAAAGACACTATCACACTGGGCGACACGAGGTTTACTTGCTTCAGGAGATGATGTTGTGGGGTGCTCTTAAAGAGAACCCCCACTCTCTGAACTTTGGTATAAAGGCACAGCCACCCCATCTGTGGCTTTTTGCTCTCAACAGCTCTGCTGGTGGTGAGCTGAAAGGCTCATGGGGTGGCTGTGTCCAGGTGTGTCAGGGTGTGTGTGTGAGCGTGCGTGTGTGTGTGGGGGAACTCACAGGCTGTGAGTGGTCTCCAGCCGCCTTTAGCAGACACATCCACAGCCATGATTCAGCCCTTGGCAGCCTGTGAAAACACTTCTCCATCTCACTCTCTCTCTCTGTGCCAAAATACTCCTTCTTTCCAGTCTTATGACACTTGCCATGCTATCTAAATGCGCCCTGTGACTGAAGTGATGACAGTACTTTCCCTGTGTGCCCACCCTGTCTTCAGGACGGGGCCGTGAGGTGGCTGAGAGCGGAGCGGTGGGGATGGAGGTGAAGCCATGGGAGAGCTTGCACAACAGCTGCCTGGAGCTCTGAACCACACAAGGTTTGTAGTTATTTTTCTTGGCTGTAACGTGCAACGGTGCACAACTGTTCTGGCTCTGCACAGGGAGGCAGGAGCAGAAGCAGGAAGGACCCTGCGGTGGGAGGGTTTAACCAGAATTCACACCCCTGCTGAGGTCAGTCAGGACTGAGTTCATTCACTTTGCAAACAGAACCTGTTCTAAGTGCCTTGAGACACGCAGGCCAAGACAAAACGGCTGGTCGTGGCCTAAATTGTAGCTGCAAATCATGACACCTTTCCCTCCCATGTTTTTCCCTTTGAGTGGGAGTCCCTAAGTGGGGAAGGCTTGCAGTGCCACCTGCAGCAGGCACCCATTCAGCAATTTGACTTTCTGTGTGGCATACCACGCACTTGCAGCAGGATAAGTGGCAATTTCCACTGCAAGTTATTAAATAATAAAGGGTGTAGCACCAGGAGAGGTGCAACACCAGCAAGGCCCTCTCTCTCCCTGTGCCCCGGGGTATCTGCTGCAGAGGCAGCTCTGGCAGGGAAAAATGAGCAGCAATAAAAGACAGGCACTTGTCATGTGTGAGGCAAGATGATGATTTTGTCGCCGAAAGAGCAAGAATGGTGCTTGAATAGTTCTGGCGTTAAACCTCAATTAAGGAAAAGGGGGAGTAAGCAACACAACAGGACTGTAGCGTGGAAGCAGAAGATGGGTAAATGTTACGCTTCAAATAAACGCAGGTAATTGCTTCCTATGCTCCCTCCTCCCTCCACCTTTGTCTTCCTCTTCCCTCTCTCCTCCCAGCTGGGAAGGAGGAGAGCACAAGCCCTCCTTCCACGTGTACAAATAAAAGCAAACAACGAGGCGTGGGGATGGGTTTTTCCACGCCTCTAGTGAAGGGTTCACAGCAGTTTGCCTCACCTGTGTTAACCAAGCTGTTCCCTGCGGGCGAAGGGAGCGAGGGCTGCTCTTCCACTCCTTCTGCACCCAGCACTGCAGTGAGCCATCCACAGTCCCCACTGAGGTGAATGCTATTTATTACTTTTAAAAACTGGAGTGGAATTTTTTGCACACACACAAGCTTGCTGGCGCTGGCTCTGTCCTGAAGCACCTGGCACACTTTCAGCTCCTAGCACACCTGAAAAGTGCACATGAAGAAAACAGTAAGGCCAATGTTTACACACTTCAGTGTCAGCGACAGAGAAAAAACAGAATCAGGAAATGCAGTTTGAAGTGAGATTTGATAGCATATGGATATTACACTACCCAGGGTGGCCACAGCCACCGATGACAAACATGTTTCTAAAGAGTGCTAAGCCATGCTTTCCAAGACTGACTGCTAGTGAGCAGGATCTTTCATCTCACATACAGATCCCATAGGTAAGAGATTCCTACTGTGTCTCCTGAAAACCTGATATCAGCTATAATTAAAGATGGAGTCTGAGCCTAGATGGACCTTGAGTCTAATTGAACATGGCAGATCCTCATCTGGCAATGCCAGATCTCCCAGGCCTCTGGAAAAAAAGCAGATGAAATAGAAAAGCATGCATCAAAATATCAGAGTAGCCTTTAAGCAGCGAGATAGGTATATTGGTAGTTAACGAAAATATCAGGACAGCCTTTTGGCAGTAAGGCAGGGACAGACCCTGGTAACTAGAAATGGTAGCCAGAAGTGCCCCGACCACAGTGAGAATGCACACAGCCACCAGCTGAAGGTTTCCAGACTCTGGGCATCCATCAGGTGCTCCACAAGCCCCCACCATAGGGAATCACCCCTCCAATACACTGAAGGTCCCCACAGCTGCCATGCAGTGGATGGGAGCTGTCACCTGTACAAAACGCTGGAGATGTTTCGCTGCAAAGCAGGGCAGTTTTTAGAAGATTTACACTCCGTTTGGCCTCACTGGGAATGGTTCCCTTTGCTCCTGTGCAGTGGGATGGCCTGGATGGAGCAGGAAAGCTGTGGCCTGTCTGGAAAGGCAGCTCCCGTCGATGCCCATTGCTCTCACTCCCCCCTCCGCAGGAGCTGGGTGTTTCTGCTGTGCAATACAGTGCTACTGAATGTGGAGAGATCAAATCCAGTGTAAATCTGTTCCATCATTCAGGGATCATTTTTTCAGCCCCTTTTTCGGTACCAGACACATGAGGTAATCCAATTACCTGTGAATAGATTTGTGGTACCCAGAGCTATTTCGATACTGATGTGCCTCTGTTCCTTCCTGCAAAACATGTCAAAGCAATTTATCTACACATTTGAATAAGTCATCTATGCAATCACTCTCCTTCGGGGAGAAATTTAATTTCTTCCGCAGAAGACTTGCTGTTGCTATACAGACATGCGTAAGTCACAGTTAATTGCATAGCTATCCCTGAATATTTTTTTTTAAAGCTAGAGAAGTCATCAGAAAATACTCCTTGATTCCCTAACTGGAACCAAGATTTGGTAAACACAGATATTAAAATTAAACCATTAAGGAAGACTTCTTCAAAGAGCTCGTATCTTTAAAGAGGGATGTTTCTCCTATAAGTTGTCTCTTCCCTGCCCTTGCACAGCCGAAGGGCTCTCATTAGGACTACCTCCATGGAAGTCACATTAAGCAGAGCTCCTACTCTTCTCTCTTGTCTGTGCAAAGCTTTGCTCAGAGGAGCTAGCAGAACAAGCACATTATTCTGCAGGGAAATTATATAAATGTGAAGGGCACCTCAGTGCAAGAATGAGAACTGAAACAGCAGTTTGACATAGCGTGTGCTGCCTCTGATGAAGGGAAGGGCGGGCACCAGATTCCTGACCCTGCAGGGCAAGTTCACAGTTACAGCCCTGCTGTAGGCTGACAGCAGGTAAAATGTGATGTCAGCAGGTCTTAAAAAACGGACTGGGGGAGCTTAATGGGATGTGGAGAAGGCCAAGAGACTATGAGAAATGGCTTCCCCCGCTGCCCCCTGTAGAATGATGTCTCCCGAGGGGAGTCTGGAAAGAGACGGGTCTCAAAATCTCTCTGGCGGCTGGACAGCAAGGGTCACCCCAGTGAAGAAACACGGCCTCTGAAGCGAAAGGAGGAATTAATGATTGTAGTTCCTGTGCAGCTAAGTTTGATTATTAACTATAATAATTACTGCACCATACCTGTTTTTTCCAGTCTAGTCATGGCCTCACTTCCCTAATTGAGGGGCTGATCTTGCAATCATTGCTCAGGCTCGGCACTTACTGCCTTTTTTCCCAGCCACTCGGTTGTCCTCAAGTGCAGTTTCCTTCCAGGTACCGTGTCTGGCTTGAGCAGGCAACCCCTCTGATAACCAACATCAGCATCCATCTAGGGTTGCTGAGAGCAGGGGAACCTCTGGGGTGGGCTGTGACAGACCAGGGCTGGGCTGGGTCAGGGAAACAGGGCAGTGTCGATCGGTCGTAAGCAGATACGGCGAGACAGGACACCGTGGGGTGTAAGTCACTCAGATGTCTGCCTGACACTGAGATCAGCCTGCACAGGTGATAGATCTTCTGTGTTTCCTTCTCTGCCTGGGACGGGTATAAAAATCTCTTCTTGTCATACCACTAGGGAGATTGGTGCAGGGACATGATGCAGGACCTACTGCTCTGGTTCCCCATCACTAGAGCATCCTCCTGTTGCACTCAAGAGCAGTCTTTCTAGCTTAGGATTTGCTGGGCTGCCCCGCAAACTGGCTGACCTGTGTTACAGACCTTGGGCTACAGATCATTTGAACTGGTACCCAATGTTCATTCCATATGGGGAATATCCCAAATGAAACACCCCTGTGTATCGCTGTGGCTTTAGTCCTTTTGATACATGGACAGTTATCAGTGTCCTGGAGTTGTACTGGCAATCTGCCGGACAGACTATATCTGCTCCATGCAGTGATTAAAAGCATGAGTTTCATACTCAGATGTCTCTTCACTGCCTCTTCTAACAGCATCCCTTGTCATATAAAGGGTCTTCTTTAAGCCACCGTACCCTGCAGGGAATGGAGCACTCTGTGGAGGATATCAGAGTGAGGTCTGGAGTTCTGCAGATACAGGAGCAAGATAACAGAGACAGTCTTCAGGTCCTGCCCCCAGGTGGAGTGGGGCAACTCAAGGTACCAACTCATGTGCTTTCCTTTCTAAGTACAAGTACTTTCTCAGAGCCACACTGGCAAATCACAGACTTTGTAAATGCAGGAAGCACAAAAATTACTCAATGTTGTCCTTGCATAAAAGGTTGAGCAAACTGATGCTACAGAAAGTGCTCAGTCTCAGTTAGATTCTTAGTATGGAGTTTGGGGTAAAAAGACCCTGCCAGCAGTCTGTAATTTTGCTTTTCTTTATACATATACCTCATTATTTGAAAAATATCCTCTGATGCAAAGGCAGGAATAAGCCACCTCCAGCAGGCTCTCTGAAGAGGTAATCCATCAGAGGCATCCCAGAAATCACCCCAGCTTTTCCTAAGACGTGTGACACAACTGGGTTTCCTGCAAGCTCCCTCCTCCCTGCCTGCCTTGCCCTCAGCGCCGCAGCACCCCAGCTTCTTCCAGCACCCCATGGCTGCTGGCTGTTACATGTGAGGCTAAAACCCACTTCTGTCCAGCACAGAATCATCACAGATTCTCCACGGTTGGAAGGGACCTCTGACATCATCGAGTCCAACCACATTAAAAAAACGAACAAACAGACAAACAAAAAACCTCACAAAAAAGCACCCACCAACCAAACCCCACAGCAAAAAAACAACACCACACACAACACCCCACCACATCACACCCGCCCACAAACCAATAATCTTGGGCACTAGAGCATGCCCTGAAGTGTCATGTCTACACGTTTCTTAAATGCCTCCAGGGATGGTGACTCCACCACTCCCTGGGCAGGCTGTTCCAGTGTCTGACCACCTTCTCAGTAAAGTAATTCTTCCCAATATCTAATCTAAACCTCCCCTGCTGCAACTTCAGACCATTTCCTGTGGTCCTGTCATTATTCCCTTGGGAGAAGAGGCCAACACCCACCTCTCTCCAACCTCCTTTCAGGTAGTTGTAGAGGGCAATGAGGTCCCCCCTCAGCGCATGAGAAGAAAACCTATGATCTTTTGCCCAATAATCCTAAAAATTTAGCAGCACATGTGACACCACCTGACAAACTCCAGCCTATGTTCTTAAGTCAAAATCCAAATAACTGGAACAAAAATTAAAATCTTAGCCCCCCTGGCCCATTTTGACCCAGACTTGTATTAATGCAAGAAGACCATGCAGTTTCCACCTCAGCGCTTTTTATGGCTTCATACGTCCTTCTGTACCCACTATTTTCTCTCATTAAGTATAGAAGAACACGATTTTCCATGCTGAATTACGGGATACATTTCCAGCAAACAGTTTCCATGTTGTTACAGCCCACAAGAACAGTGTGGGAACTTTATGAATAGCAGCAGCTAATTCAGATTAAACTGCTGGTTTGGGATTTTTTTTTAAACCATCTACTAATTCTTTTTTTTATGATTGCGCTCTGAAATAAGAATTTAATCATACGGAATACCAGTAAATCTCTAGAAAAAAAAAATAATTTATAATGAATACTAAATTAAATAATCCAGGTGGTCAACGTAATGAATTGTTTGGACAAAAATAGATGTTAACCACCAGAGAACAACAAATGTTACTACTTAAATGTCAAGGGTTGCTGCAGATGCAGTTTTAGGCGTTTTATTGCTTTTATATCCTGCTAAACAGTATTTACAGGATTGATATTCCCAAAACCCCACAACCACTGTCATCCGCTGTTTGGATTTCGAGTATCCAATTCAATTTTTTTGGAAAAAAATCTAGAGACAATTTACATTTAAGCCTCAAAACAATTAAAATGCATGTAAATTACAATGCTTTGGGAATTAATCATTCCAACAGGTGTCTGGTAACTTGTTAATAAGAGTGAAACAGACATTTGTCTTTTTTTGGAATGCTATACCTTGAAGACTACAGGAATGCCAAGGAACCACCAAAAATGGGGTTGCTGCAGCAAAGGGATCTGGCTATAAATCAATGACCTGCAACACCAGAGACAACCTATTTGGGGGCATTCCAATACAATTTTTCACCCTTCTTTACTCTCTGTCCTGCTGTGGCCTTGAATCTAAACAGCATCAACCAAAGCTGGATTTTGATGTAGACCCTGACTTCACAGGTTGGCTGAGAGCTGGGATCACAGCTACGCTAACAGCCACAGGGACTTTGCACTCAGAGACTTGCAGAGGCAGCTCTTGGATCCCAAGAACTCCATCTTGCCCTCAGCAAAATAGTTCAGTGTCAGCCTTCTTTTAAGAGAAGTTCATCTTCATGATGAACTTCCTTCAAATATTCCACTGGGCCTAAGAGGACAAGGTGCTGGGGGGCTAGAGAAATGTTTGCTCTGCCATGCACTTATGCACACATACAATGTGCATACAGTGTGTGTGTACATACAGTGATTTGATTAAGTCTGATTATTGTATAAAGAAGATTTTCACAGTCACTCCAGGCCCTCAGGCCATGCTGTGCCTTGTCAAGGGGCACAGGACCTGTCCTGCACAGGGGAGCACAGATGAAAGCCTTATGTCACCAAAGTCTGAGCTAAGTACAGAAGCAAAATAAAACCATCACAATAGCATGGGAGACGTAATTAGTAAATTAGCATATTGATACCTCCGTACTGTTTCTAGAATCTGATCTATTATCTTCACTGCTCATGATCCTGTCCTCTGTGGTTTAGTATGGAACACTATGGGTTTCTCTTCTCTCTGGGGAGAGGGGAGACCTAATCTCTGTTTACAAGTTCCTAAAGGGTGGGTTGAAGGAGGATGGAGCCAGACTCTTTTCAGTGGTTTCCAGCGACAGGACGAGGGGCAACAGGCACAAGCTGGAACATAGGAAGTTCCACTCAAATATGAGGAAGAACTTCTTTATGGTGCGGGTGACAGAGCACTGGAACAGGCTGCCCAGGGAGGTCGTGGAGTCCCCTTCTTTGGAGATTTTCAAGACCCGTCTGGATGCAGTCCTGAGTGATGTGCTCTGGGCAATACTGCTTTAGCAGGTGAGTTGGACTAGATGATCTCTAGAGGTCCCTTCCAACTCTGCCAAATCCATGAATCTGTGATTGGAGGCAGCGTGGCTGTGTATTCCAGTTTCAGGCTGCGGTGCAGTTGTGGTACTGCTCTGCACAGGGGTCACAATTTATAACACAGTAATTTCCAAATTTAAAAACTCAAAACTTTACTGATGCTGTGAAATAAATAAACCCAGACCCATGATCTAAATTAAAGACTGTGAGGAAAGTGGGACAGAGCAAAATTCCAATAAATAACATATCACAAATAAATTAATAAATAATGCTCTTCTGCAAATCCCATGTTACAAGATAGCACTTCTACCTTCTTAAATGACAGATAAGAGATAAATATTACTGTGACAGTTTCTCTCCATGCCACAATGGATGTGGTTATTAGACCTTCCATTTAGTCAGCGCTCCCAAAGGAGCCGCCTAGAAAACACAGATTTTGTAGGTATTTAGGCCGTATTCAGAAAGAGCAAACAGCAGCATACCGTTCGCAGCGCTGTGCCACTAAGGGCAGGGTCCCACGGGCTCTGAGCTCTGTCAATGGCTGTCGATGGAGAGCAGTCGACTGACCCAAGTCCCGCGGCTGAGGAGAAGGAGAGCTGCAGGGCTGACCTGACGGGGTCTTGGCAGGTTGAAAACAGTTTTGGGAACATCAGAGCCTCTCTGTGCAGACAGTGAAAGATGCAGTTGTGTCTACTTACCCCACAGGGAAGCTGGAATGAGGTAAAAAAGAAATAGGAGGGGGAGATAGTTTAGGATGAAAGAGGCAGAGCTTTCTACATAAATTACTAGTCTGGGATGATAAATAATTCCAACAGTTTTCATCTCTTTCCTCTTTCCCTTGTCAAGACCTGCAAAGGTGAGAAGTGATAGAAGAGATGCTAAAACCTTTCTTGGCATCTTCCTTGAGGCATAGGATACTTAAGTCTGCCTTTAAAATCATAGAGTGTGTTCCTAAAAAGACACACTTTTGTGATGTAACTGTAGGATAATCAACAGGAATTCTCTGCTGCACAAGAAATAGCTTCTTTCCCTCTTGCCATCTCCGCCTGTATCTCCGGTCTTCAGTCCTATACATGTCTTGTTTGAGTTTATAAAATGATTTTTTGGATGGTTGCACTTACCTTTGTTTTCACCAAAATACATCTGGAAGCGCTGATGAAACCCTGGTGAATTGCAAATAAAGGAAAACCTTTATTGCTTGAGCAAATAACAAAACTAATTGGGCTCTTAGGCAAGTTGATAGAACATCACTCATCTAAGAAGCTTGCGCAGCTTTATGCCAGTATATTGTTACGTGATCTTAGCAGCCATTTTCTTCTGGTAATTCTTGTCATCTCTTCCTGGACTACAAACACAATAAAATGTATTGATACATAGTACAAACCAGTGTATAGCATACTGAACTCTTCACCTTCATCCTATAGCTGGAGTTCACTAGAATTCAAGCCCAGTGGTCAAACATTATTATTATTCAGTTAAAGTAACTTGTTGTTTTCATGCTCAAATTGAGTTTCCTCTGTGTTGAGCATATTAGTAGACATCTGAAGTTAAAACCTAAATTCAATTGTTCCCATGCACTGCATCTCAGATAAGAATCTGACCAGTAATATATGCTCCCTGGGAAGTTCAGAATGATAATTTAGTGGCAGATTTCCTTGGTTCATAAAAGTTTCAATAATCTGCCAATCTATAAAATATGTATGTTTTACATAAACCAGGAAATTGCACTTCTGACTGGAGAAAACAGAAATATCGTATCATGTTGCCTGCTTGATTGAAGGACATTTGTGTTGGAGCAAAGCTCAGACCATTTTGAAAATGTAAACACAGGCATCACACCATAAAAATTATATGTGCACTCTAAACTAATACGTAGCTCCTGGTTACATGTTATGCAGTAAGGCATTTAAAGGGGTTATCCTGATGATATATGAATGGCAGCTCGGCCAAGACGAAAGGGCAAGATATTCCATTAGAGTTGTTTCTTATTGCATAAAGAAATTACTTCCCACTCAGAAAATGCTTCAAAATCTAATTATTTTGTATAATATGCCTCTTCTCCTCTTCCTCCAGGCTATATCAAATACTGGAAGAGGATTCTCTGCTTACATGGATTTTATCTTAATGAATTGCCTAATCTTTTCAAGAAAATATGGTTTTATATATAACTTTTGAACACGGCCCCTTAATTAACAGCAGAAATGCTTGTGGAGTGAAAACAAAGCCAGTTAGTGACTCTTGAAATTACATTCAGAGCCAATTGCATTGGCATTAGCATTCCTGAACTGAAGTCAATATCTCATTCCTGAATTACGTGCAGTGCCACACGTAGCAGGAAGTCAAACATGGAATAAAAAGCTTGGGGTATTGCGTTATCCAGGAGCACGCTCTGAACACGGCAGGGCAAGCCTCACCTCTGTGGCATGGTACCCCTCCTCTTTTTCCCACAAGGCCAGGGAGGAGATCACGGGGAGGAGGAGAGGGAGTCACAAGGATCAGGACACACATATTTTCAAGACCTTGTGAATGTCCTGTCAAGGAACAGTGGTGTCACACCTCCTGACATCACTGCTATCGCCGGCAGTACTTCCAAGACCAGCTTTGCCAGCCTGTCCCTGGGCCAAGAGCTGGGTTGGGAACAAGAAGACTCATAGCCACAGACTGCACGCAGCATGTCATCCTCAGGTCATCTTGGAGACTTCCTGTCATTCATCCCCATCTTCTCCCTGCAGACCAAGGTAGCTTGCTGACACTCTCCTGGCTATACAAAATCAAATGTCCTAAGAAACTCAAGGCTACATACTTGATTAGGTGTATAGATTTTGTCTTGGGAAGATGTGATCTCCACCATCAAATGCAACTGAAATGATTTTAGTGTTTCCGTTCAAACGATTATCTCTTTTTCTCTGTATATATAGGGAGAACAAGAGTGGCAATAGATCCATGCTTCAGAGTTTCTGTTCTGAATGCAGATACGACATTGTAATGAAAGACCTAAAAGCCCCCCAAAAGAAATAAAGTGCAGTATGAAAAAGTACAATTCAAGTCCATCCACAAAGATGCCGGTCCCACAGACACAATACAAGCAAATTTTCCGCTGGAGGCAGTCAGGCGTGTGGCTTTGTTCTGCACAAGGTGACAGTGGGGCCTCCCACTGCAGGGGCTGGAAAGCCATCACCTGGCACCTCCTGGGGTCACTGTCTTTGTCTCAGAGAACACAAGTGGCCAGGCACCTCCTTACTTGTCTTCCACTTCTCCATTATCTCTTTCATCCTTTCAGGACTAATATGCACTTCTAAATGCAAATGCCTCCCTCCTGTTCCAGGTCCTCAGTATCTCGGCACTATCCTTATTCTCTTTCTAAAGAGCAACTCCCTTCCTCACAAAAGGGCAATGATTATTCTTTGTTCCAGAAACAATTATATGTTTGTTTCCTTCAAATGGTGACTAAAACCTCAGATTATTTTCACATCGTTTATTTAGCAAGTTTTAACTAACAGCCCTTCCCGGAGAGGGTAAAGTCAGCTTTGGCTGCTTTTGCTAGCTGCTGCTTTTACTAGTTACTTTTCTAGAGAAACTCTGGCCAAATCACTCCAGATACCGGTATTTCCTTTCTTTTGTCCTCTGTGCTCCACCTCCAGCTTTCTAAGCGCCAACCTTTACATTTTTTCCCTCTTTTCAAAAGGGCAAGATACCAAATTCACTGCTGACGTAAGTAGGTGCAGCTCTAATTAAGTCAATGGGGTTACACCTGCCTATGTCAGCAGTGAATTTGGCTCGACATCTCTAGTGAGCAAAATGTCACATTACCTTTGCTGAGCAGGACATTTCAAACAAAACATTAGCAAAAACAATTAACTTTAAGCCATTAATCCCACTGAAGCTACTTTCAACCTCCTAAGGATTGAAGTCAATTCCCATTAAATGTCTTTGGCTTAATAGATTGTGATGCTTTGGTCTGAAATATATTATTGAATGACATTGAATTAAACAGCATCATATTGTATTTCTATATATAAATTATACTTTAGCACACATCTGACAACTTTTAACTATAATACTTAAGAAACTATTAGCAATGGAGGAAATCATACAGAACATTCCATTATATAATACCAATGAGTTTTGCAGATGTATTATGTGTAGCTCTAATATTACACTCAGATAAAACACACTTTTGTATTTCATTAGCATCCCATTTTAGATCAACAAAGATTTAAGATTTATAGATAGCACGATTCTCTAATTCATTCCCCTTGTCACAAAACAGGTAGCAACAAATCTGGATGAGTGAGAGGAAAGAGCACAGTCTTGCTCCCAACACCTTCCTTACAGCTACAGAAGGAAAGGAGTCAACCTATTATCTAAAGAATTTGAAAGCCCAAGACTTCCTTGACCAGTGCACGGCAGCTCACACTGAGGTGCACGTGGACCAGCAACTCCACTATTGTGCTCTCGGGTGCCCTTTTACTTGCCAGTGCTTGTAAAACCCAGGTGTGGTGCATGGGCTCCCGCCTCCAAAAAAGGATAAAATTTCCAGATTCTTGTAGGTCAAATTCCACTGTAGGCAGCCAGAAGGAAATGCTGGAGATAGGGCCAGGTGTTGAACCCTCACACTCTCCGGGACTGTCATGTTCTTTGCTTTGCATGGAGTGATTCCTCCCAATCAGGATTTGCAGCCCTAAACCTGTCCTGGGAGACAGCACTTTAACTCTTTCTTCTAAAGTCAAAGGAACTGACAATCATTTTACCTATCAGAAAGCAAGAAGAGAAGGAGGGGAGGCATGAATGCTGTCTTTCAGTTCTTCTCTGGGTGCTCCACAGGGGAAAGAAATGAAGTTGAGTTCTTACATCCGTCCAGTGGAACATTTGCTCTCCTGCCCTTCTCAAAGGTGCATGACCTAAACACTACATTTTAGAGTCACCTCTCCCTTTCCTATTGAATATTTACTTAGAACATGCAGATTGTAGCAGCCACAGCAGGAGATGTGAAGAGGAAAACCTTTCCTTTGCTGCAGACTCCTCCCCAGCGTGCTGGTCACTTATCTTTTTCAGGAGCAGGAGAGAAAGCCCAACTCACAGAGAAAAGAAGTGAATAAAGGTTACTCAACACTTAGGTGACCGCTGTAACTAAGCATCTCAGTATTTTAATCACAGTGTCCTCTTGAAGGTAAGCACAGCTCCCCAGCTCCATGTACGTAGCCTTGTCAGCCAACACAAACATTTGCACATAGCCTAATGTGGATAAAGTTGAATCAAGGAGAATAAAGTTCTGCAGGAGCAGAATATTAACAAAAGACTTCAAAAAAATACAAGATACCAGTTAGATTTGGCCATCAGGTGAAAAAATATTGATGCAAACTTGGAGCATTCAATGACCTTGAATCTCTGCCCCATCCTGTTTTAATCATCCTTTTCCCAAGGAGAGCAGATCCTGGCTGCCTTGAGGTCCTTTCCCATGTAACCAGAGAGGTCCAAGGAGAAAGGAAGTTTGTACGTACCAGGTAGCAGGCCAGTCAGGAGAACTGAGTGGCTAACTTCTGTACTCCGGGATTCAAACACTTTTACCCCCTGAAAAGATACCTGAATATGACAATCTCCAATATTTTTAATATTGGCCCAAATTTTCCCATCCCTTAACCGTGCCCTTGAGTTCTGCTCTATGTCAAATCAATTTAAGCCAACAGTAAGGATATCATCAAAGCCTAGATCCTGCAGCAGTATGGTATAAAAAATATTTTTCAGTAACTCTTCGCACTCGAGAAGTAACTGTCATTCTGAAGCTTGCAATGACAATTCATACACTGAAGTGAACCAAGTGTGCATGCAGGTGGGTGATTTAATCTCACAGTACACCTAATGAAGCAACACACTACACAGCCCTCCTGCTAGAAATTTAGGACTATTACAGTCTTCAATAGGTGTTTGTATTCTGCTGGGGTGTACCCAAATTTGTTTTGTTTTAACAATTATTTCTGACATGTTACTCATCAGATTTCATGCTTACTCAGAGAACAGATTAAATAGGCAGTCTCCATTAGAAGTACTGCTGGGAAGTAAAAAGTTCTAACACCTGAGCACTGCTGTGGGCTGGACACTAAAGGTTTTACACAGGCGAAAACTCAACGATGAATTCAAAGAAGGTTTTGCCAGTATGAAGGATTTGGGACCGGACACAGAAGCTGCCTCCTAAGCCCAGGACCAGCATGCTCCATCTCTGCTCCTAAGTCCCTGAGGTGGCTGGGGGAAGCTCCCCAGGACTCTGCACGGCAGCATCACTGCCCGAGCACCATGGGGAGGGAGGGAGAGCAGCGCGTGGTCTCAGCCTGATCCCAACATGCACTCTCGACCAGGGGGCCATGACCTGAGAAACACTCCAAGATGCCACGGTTTCCACGCAGCCTGACAGCACAGCTCTGCCTGGTTAAATCAATGAGCATTTTGCAATTGCTTTCCGGGGCAGCTGCAACAGGCCGTATGGTTTCATCCATCAATTGCTTTAGTGCTCACCTCATTTTAAGCACATTAGTAGCTTGATTGAAGTCATGGTACAGTTCAGATATTTAAAATGAGTTATGTTCTTCAGTATCTTGATGAATCAAGGCCTTAATGAACGTTGTTAATGAAGGTGTGATCCTCTGAGATTTGGAACATCTTCAAATCTCGCACTTCATTGCACAGTCACTTGAATTCGGCAGAAGTCCTTGTTGTCATCAGAGGAGAACTCACCTCCCCCTTTCCCAGCAGCTGGTCTTCAACATGTCCCTGGTGCTGGGATCTGCAATCACCAGGCTGTGAGGTGCTCCTCTCCACCATTACCACTTTGGACCAGTTCCCAGCACAGTTCCCTGGCAGCTGACAGAAACAAGCTGCCAGGAGTGGAGACAGAGGTGGTAGGTGGTACCACCTCTTCTGGCAGCAACACAGACATGTGCCAAATAGAAAGGATCGTATCACCACAGCACAGCCAAAACAAGTGAAAACTAGCTTGTTTAAACCATTTGAGTGATTATCTGATAACTAAGTATCCAAAACACACTAAGATTCTTTACCAGGGAAAACATGGAGACTTCAGCATGCACATGATGAGTGCTTTCAGACCAAACCTTATCTGTGAAGAGAGTTTAAACAATTAAGAGAAAATCATAATGTTTTATGTGGGTACCACCTAGTGGCAAAGGGCCGGGATTTCCATTATTTTTGATGGAAATAATATGCACATTCTGGAAAGAAGATCCTATTAGCCAGGTGCCTAAATATTTCGGATTTCTCTGGACTTGGCATTTGAATCCATTAGCCTGTTTGAAGCTGCATGTCTGAAACCCACACTCAAGTTTGGAAGAGTTTCCAAAAACATTTTAGTGGTTCTGGAGACTCTGAATATGATGTTGACCAAAGGATTTTATGGTAGTGAAGCAAATTAGATAGGAAAGGTGGCACAGACCAGGAGAGACATTCCCACACTAGGTCATGCAATGAGGCATGTAAAACAAGTCCAGTGGTTTCAAGGTCAATGCCACTGCACACCTGTGGTTCACCCAAGGCATAGTTCTGGATGCCCAGCAGCTCATATGCAATGGTATGAAAATAAGGGAGAAACCACAACTATGTTTTTAATCTGGATCAGGGAAGCCAACAGTGCAATAAGAGAAATCCTGTTTTCTGCATGGTAATTCTATAACTGGTTGATTTATTTGGTGTCCTTTAAACTGAAGGATGAACACCATGTTCTTCTGGGGCCTTTGGAATAAAATGCAAAGGGATTTTCAAGTGGAAACTACACAAAGGAAAAAGTCCCTGGATTAAAATGCTTCTGGACATGGCAACATATTACATAACCAAGTAAAGGCACAGTAAGATCCTAGCACAAGTAAAAATTAATGCCATCATGTTGCAAGCATTTTAATTGAAAAATGCTCCACTTAAAAATTGTTAGACATTAATTTTTATAACCAGTACAATAAAGTTTTCAATTACAAAAGGCATAAAAATGACTCTTGACCAACACAACCAGTGAGTCACTTTATTCTGAGCAGGTAGCCCTACCCGCACAATTTGGCATGCTTGCAGCAGTGTCAGCTAACCGGCAAAGGGCCTATGAATAGACAATGCAATATGGCAACAAGCTGTGATTTCAGTTTGGAAATGGAGAATAGCAGTTGTCCCTAGCCAGGATGAGGAAACCTGCAGGCAGACCAGGCGGTGGGGATCCCATGGCTCTGCTCAGCACCAGTTTCTCATCTCAGGTAAATCAGCAAATAGTTCCTCCTGAGACCGGGTATGAAGTCCTGACCAAGGAGGAATCAATACCAGAATCTCTGTGAAGTGCACTTGTGCCACTGTTTCACCTGCTGCTTCCCGTGATTTACGACACTCCAGAATAGGGTTCTAGATTGGTACATTTATTAATTTCTCACAAAGCAAATTATAAAAAGAGGCTGCTCGAATGGACTGCAGAGTGTATTGTGGTGGGATTATTTCATACCTATTTCATCATTTCATATCTATTGTTGATTATCATGTGATTACTACATTAACTTCAGCTTTGGAAATCTCCTAATAACCATGATTCATTAAGCTGTCAACTAATACTATACCTATTCACTTTTTACAGACCTGCACATCAATAGATTGGAAATACTCTCAAAAACAAAGAAAAGGAGAAGAGCAAAGAAAGAAAACAAAGAGCTTTGCATCAGCCCTCTGCTATGGGGAGGGCTAGCAGCAAAAACGTCAGTCTGTCTCCAGGTGTGGAAAGGCCCTTGGACAGTTATTGGTGATGGTGTAGCACCCTGGGCCAGAGCATCGATGCAAAAAACTCTTGTACCAAAGAGAGCAGTAAAGTAAGAAATTCAACAAGAGTGAAGGTCTCTACTGAGAGCCTGTCTGAAAGCAATTTGTCATTTAATAACCTCCCTAAGAGAAGCAAGTCCATTAATGACAGTGCAGAACAAGAATACAGTGTGTTTTCTCCTGTAACGCTGAATTTCAGATCCATCTAAGTGTTACAGAGTAAATAGAAGCTCTTTGAAAAATAAGTTTCTTTGAATGCTTCACTCAATGAAGGGGGTGAGAGAAGTCCAACCATCAGATAGCTCTCACAAGCATCTGCAGCCTACCTTGTGGATCCCCACGTGTCCTCTCTACAAAAGAAGCTCTCAGATAGAAAGAAAGCAGGGTGAAAAAATAAGGTCACACATAAGAAACATAAGGAAAACTCCTGGTTGGGAGGGTGTACACTGCTGATAAAACCCCCAATCTCATTCTCATGTCTTAAGAATAATGAGTGGATGTAAGTAAACAGTTTTCTTGTAGGAATAAAGAGTCTGTCTTCACTAGCCAAGTAACAAGAAAATGTGACTTCTGTCTGAGTTTCAGAATGACTGAAATCTGGCAAGTTTTGTAAAATTCAGTGGGTAAGGCTGCCTTGCAACCAGGTAATGGACACTTCTGCATTGATTTTGTTCAGGTAGATTTCCCTAAATTTGGTCTCTATATAAAGATTTCTGCTTTATAGGCAGGACCTCTCCTGGCTGAGCCCTTGCACGTGTATCATTTGCCTTCACTCGAGGGAGAGTGGGTGGAGTTTTCTATGGTAAAGGCCATAGTTAATATTTGTCCAGGCCCATCAAAAAATTGCAGGCTTCCATGGCACACATACACTCCTCCACACCCTTTGCTACCCACCCACTTTGTTGCCCCCATTTTCTGTTATTAAAAATATGGTGAGCTTAGATCAGATGGCACATAAGAACTTAACAGCTCTTCACTGAATTTCACTGAATTTTTAGAGTTGGAAGGGACCATAGAGATCATCTAGTCCAACTCCCTTGCTGAAGCAGGATTGCCCAGAGCTAGAGCTCTTAGAAAAAATATCCCCTCCAAGTATCCCACTTCTGCAAATGGACATAACCAATGTATTTATTAATTTGAAACAAAAAAAAAAAATGAGCAGAACTAACCCATTCAGAGTGTAGGGTTTTTTTTAGAAGAAATATTACAGGAATGCACATTACTAGAGCTGCATTGCAATGGTCAGTAATGATGGGAAATGGCCAGATTGATAGGTGTGACTTCTGAATGGTTTACTCCAAGCATAGAAGAAAGGATCACAGGAACCCCACAACTTACCTCATATCCCTGTCTTGGGCAAAATGTTCTTCCAGTAGCAAGGGACTCTGCATTTTGTCTGCACAAACACCTTGAGGTGGCCAGACCATAAACGGTCATCCTCCTCCTCGTCACCTCCAGTCCAAGCAAGCTCAGAAATTTCTCTCAAGTCAGATGTCAATACTGTCACCTCATAACTTGGCTCTGTCAGTTCAGCAACATGTCTCTTTCCAAATGTAAATAAATGCTTTATAAAGTTTTGCTCTACTCAATTGCATATGTACATTTATCTTGCTTATAACTGATAGCTAGCTAATTCTCATGTATTTCTTGGAGAGCGTTCCAGCTGGTTAGATTTTCACCCAAACATGTGAATTGAAACCTCAGGCAAAACAAGAACTGTCTCATACCTTTTACAGATTAACAAATAGTTCTTGCCCTGTTAATGCCATTCTTAATTGGGCTACACTGTGAGGACCAATTAAGACTAAACGGCCACTTGCTGAGAGCTGGTGAAAGAGAAACTGAAGCTTGAGGCATTCGTATTCTCCACATAAAGTGCAGTTGCCTTTCTTTGGTGTTAAAGAAAGAAGCGTAATTTTTTAATGGCTTGGTATATTAAAAAAAGAATGATTCAATTCACAGCAGGGAAATCAGTTTTGGTAGGGATTATATTTTCTTAATTTTTTTTTCCCCAAATCAACTTTGAAGATGTAAAGGCTCCTGACTGACAGCACTGGAAAAGGGACTCTCCTGTCCCAGAGAGATGCAGCAACAACTACAGATGCAATAACTGTGCTGCACTGCCAGTCCTGTAGCTTGTGGAAGCCATCCTGGGGCTAGAAAGAGCTTTCCCCATTTAGTGCATGCCCTGCTAGCCTGTCAGATAAATACCGGCTGCATGATGTGGCAATGCAAATGAAATCTAGGTAACTATTCACAGATCTTCCTAAATAATTCTGAAGGGCCTGTCAGTCCATGAAATGTCCTCCCTCTGCAGGTAGAGCCCACTGTGAGACATGCCTGCTGCCCCCCCTCTATGGTGATTAAAATAAACGCCACCTGCAGTGAACTGCAATCATCTGGAGAAGGGTGATAGGTCCTTATTAGAGAGGAAAGGTCACACTCACGCCCACTGACTGGCAACAGAAGAAGGAATTTGCTGCAGTTATAGCAAGTTATGTATTCCAGAATGGTTAAACCCAAGGAGGACCACTGTCCCTCACAGTTAGCAGTCTGCTGCCTTTCACTCATGCTAAACTTGGGACCCTGACAGAGATTCCCAGAGTTTCACCTTCTACCCTCAGCATCACCCCTCAGTGTGCATCCTCCCAAAGTTCATGCCCACCCAGATGCATCTCATCCAGCTGCCCACACCCCTTGGGTGCTGCTGAAGAGCTAGGGCCCAGTCACCTTGTGTGTGGCTCAGCCACCACAGGCCACAGCGGGACCATCGGCAATGTCTCAGCTCTGTCTGAAAGGGTTATCTCACCAAAGGTCTTCTGCAGGCCTCTCCAACTGGTCACAGATCCCCTCGTGGGAGCCAGGCTCAGTGCAAACCGGCTGAACTAAGTTACAGGAAGAGTGACAAAGACATCTGTGGTCTCAGCTGCTTGATCTAATCTCAGCCAGAAAATAAGCTCACGAGGACATCAAGATTTCTGGGAGAGAGGCCTATATTTATAACGGTGGATACAGGGCATTCGACCAAGGTATCAGGTGCATCCTCTAAGCAAGTTTCTAAACTCTGACTTGCAAGACTTCCCCACTGGCTCTGACAGAAGGAGCTCTGCTAGGTTTTCTAGGAAAGCCAATTGTTCTGACACATCCTTACTGAAATGAAGTCCCCACAGCTCCTAATGCTCACATCACTTCCACACAGACTTTAAAAGCTGGAATGCCTAAGGATTTGTCTAAGCTAGTTTAATATCACACACCAGGAATCCTGGTGTTTTTCCATGGATTTTTCTTTGAAATATTTGTAAATAGATAACATATCAGTTCACAATGTTATCCATATGCGCACATACATCCTTTTAACTTTCTGTGTCCATTCTCTCCCTCCACAGAGACCAGGATCTGAATGCCCTTTATCCACCCTTGGAGGCAGTCTCAGTACCATTACTATCATTTCATCCCAGCGTATCATCTAGTGACTTAACCCAATGAGATGACATTAGTATATGAGATGATATTAGTATTTCATTTTCCCATTACCCAAAAGATATTTCTTTTCAATTTAGCTACTACCTGGCAAAACTATTGCTGAACACCTGCAAGAGATATAACAACCTTAATCCAATTTCTTTTCACAGATGCCAAGGGCCATGTTCTTCTGCCACTCATGAAGCTTATAGTTCAGACTTTTGCACAATTTAAGTGAGAAGCAAGATGTTTGACGTGGCTGTGGGAGTGGTATAAACAAATGTCGTCTGCCCTTCACTGACATTGTGTGCCTTGGAGAGCTCAGCGCTTGCCTGAGGGAGGAGGGAGCACAAAAGCCGTGAAGAAGCCAGGCAAAAATCAGTAGCAATGGAGAAAGGAGCTGCTTCGCTGTGCACTCCTCTGAAAGAGCTGTGCATCTTAGGCAAGTCAACAAGAAATAGAAGGAACCAAAAAGGAAGCCACTTCTGACAGTAAATGATCCAGGCTGGAGCTAGACTGCAAAACAGACTCTGCTGCTCTGACTCACAGACTAGAGGCAGCTAATTGTTATGGCTCTTTAATTCGCACAGAGCTGCCATCTCTGCAGACGGAGGGGGAGGACATGCAACTTGCCAGCGTGGAGCACAGCACATGTCAGTGGGCAGCCCAGTCCTCCCATAACATTACCCTGGCTCAGAAGGTTACTCTTGGCTCAAAAGCAACACTGGAGGCCAAAGAGTGGAAACTATGAAGTGGATCTTCCTTACCATGCAGAGGGTCAAGCGGCCGAGCAGCTGATACACTTCTCTCCAGGCTCTCAAAGAGGTTTTCCCTTGATGGCTGAGAACAGGAAAGCCGGCATGCAAGTGATTTCTTAGACTTACTACCACATAAACACAAAGGAAAGAGGCTGGTGCTTCTTTTAACAAGTCTGCACACACATTCTCCATTCGTATACAGCATTGCAAACCTTGCATGCCCTGGGGCGGGTCGGTATTTTCACCTCTGTCCCACAGAGTTCATGGCTGCTTCAGTATTGCCATATGCAAACAGTTGCTCTGACCATGGATCAAGAACCTTTGAGTAAGGTTTTTACTAAACAATTCATCAAGTAGTGAACAGCCTCTCCTAAGCATAACATAACATGATATAGATAAAGAAGAAATTGTTTCCTAGGTACCAAAGGAGCCTTAAGCAAGCAAATCAGCAATTTATCCTTTTTGAGTTCTTAGGCTGAGGAGAAATTTCCTGAAAATAATCCATCCTTTGTTTGCAGAATACTTCTGAGGTTACATTTGCAGACGCAGTTATGTGTCTCAATATGTTCTGTTGTCCAAAGGGATCCATCCAAAGTGTCTTCTGCTACCTTCCCTTTTCATGCTCACCACTCAGCCTGCAGCTACTGAATCACAAAGATCTCCTGACACTTATGGTGATGGGTGAGGGCGCAGAACAGTGAGGCTTCCAGTGTGATGGAACCACAGTCAGAGCCCAGTCATGCCATGAAAAAGTTAGTGGGATAACTCCAGTCTAGTTAGGTTATACCAAGTGTCTCTTCCTCTTAGGAACACAACACACAGATGCACAGGCACACACATAATACATATCTCACAGGCCAAATTCTATTCTCTGTTTCCAGTATCACGGAGCTGCAATAACTCCGGTTAAGCCAGCCTTTGACATTTAGTTACATCACTCTGCTGGGTTATTTTGGATTGATGTTGCTGCATGAGAATAAAGCTTGGCCCTAAATATAGTGTAAATTTTTATACTGAGGATGACAGATGTCAGAAGTGAAGATTTATTTGCTGAAAAGAGAGTTGCACTCTCCTTGAAGATGCTAGGAAGACCCTAGGAAAGCTTCAGGTTAAGATAAGTTTAAAATGAGATGAGACCTTCTCCCTCCTTCTCCCAGGAGGACTCACTACATGTATTTACAATCCCATGACCGGGTAAGGTCCAAATAGTTTCCAGTATTTGCAAGTCTATGTGTCATCAGTGTTAGTATATATATCAGTGTTAATATGATATATTTTATATATCAAATGCCAGTCTTTGTAGCTTTTCCTGGCATTTCTAAGACGATATGCAGAGTTTTGCTTTACCACCTTTTATGCAGAAGAGCTAACACTGCTAAGTTAACAATATGGCTCAAGGTTTTTCATTAATTTTCCAATGCACCTTGCCTTAGCGGGCAATGTAGAGATGAAGTTCAAAATTTGCATGGAAAGGACAAGCCTGTTAGGAAGTTAGCAATTAACAACATAGAGCAATGTAACTAGCACCAAGTTTTTAGGGCTGTAACATAATTACTGTAATTACGTGAGCTGTCTGCAAATATATGTATGCACAGACAGCTCCTAATGGATTGAGATGAGGTGGGGGGGGGATTTTAACTTTGGAAGATTCTTTTCTGAAAAAAACACCTCTCGCTCTCTCTTCCTGCAGTCCTATACATGCATATACCTCCCAGGCCTTACACGTGTCATCCCATTTATGCCATTGAGGCTACCCATGTGCACAGGGATGGAAGGGTGTTTGTGTGAGGATCTGTGCAAATGCGACCCAAGCAAGAAGGCTCAGTTTTGTTTCTAATTCCTGCTACCCGTAGCCTGGAAAGACAGACAGTGATAGAAGACACTGCAGCTGCACAGGGGGATGCACGAGAAAATTCAGCAGGAGTTTTCTCATGATTTGGACGGCTTGGGGTGCTCTCCCTTATCCTGAAGGGTTTGGTTGACTCTGAATAGACTCTGGGAAAGGAAAACAAAGCTCTGGGGCATAGGAAGGACCTGGCTAGTGATGGGCTCCTTCAGATCCAGTGCCAGGTTGGGCCACTTCAGCAATTCCTCAGTACCTACTTCCTAGCCAGTTCAGATGTGTTTCTTCATAGTCTCTTGAAATGTTCACTGTGCTTCCACACCCTAGACCATATGGTACTTATTAAGCTGTTTTTGTAATAAATATACGAAGTCTGAGTTATGTCAGTCATACAGCAATGTGTCTCAATATTGACATCAGCAGAGTTACCTGGCATAAAACCATTGTGATGCAAGGGAGAATAATAATTTTTTCACTGGCATATTTTTGAGGATTGTGCAGATTATTTCAGCCTGATGATAACAAGATGGCAATACTACAGACATGATTCCTTGCTTGTCTGAGAATGGTAAAAAATGTAGATTGTCTAGGGAAAAGATGAACTATTTTACATAGATTAAAATAGATAAAATCTCTTTGGGGTCCATTACATCTTCCTTGTTAATGTTTTATATTTTTTATTCTGCAGTTTAAAAAATTTGACATCCTGGGGTGGGCTAACTCTACAAATGTCACTTCCCAGGTGGGCTTGCCCTTGTGCAATTAGAAATAAAGCACAGAACATCCAGAACAGATGGGACTGCTGCAAAGAACAAAATCTCCCTCTTTACTCTCATTTTTTCCCACCCAAATTCTGTTTCGCACAGAAGATATTTAAACTATGGAATCAAATTAGAGTTAATCAGCCAGAGCATTTTGTAATTAATAAGAAGGTCACATCCCATGTGGAATGGTGGAATTTTACAATGCATCACCAAGCCTGTGGCTTTTTCACCGGTTTATCTGGGTCAAATTCTGTTATCTGTGTGAGTAGGTTAAGTGAGGAATAAAACCATTCAAACCCCCCCCATATTTATACACTACAGAAACAGGTACAGAGCCTTTGTTTTGAGTAGCAGATGCAGAGTCAAGACACCTGTAGATTTGTGACTACTCATTACAAAGCACCGTGGAGGGGCTTGACCCTGCTGCTCAGGCTGGGTCCCCTCTGAACACTCCTGCTGGCGTCACAGCATCATTCCGGTGTCATTACTCCTCCTGACCTCCCAGTCTGCAGCAGCAGCAGGAGGTCAGGACGTGGCAATGCCCTTTCCTAAAACAAAGTCCCTCTAAAGCCCTAGGAAGGAGAGAGAATAAAAGAGGAGCTCCCCTTGCTCCAAATTTCCCATGTGAGTTGTACCGAGGCTCTCACTTCCCTCCCAGCATCTCCAGATTATATCTCGTTTGCTCACTGTCAGAGGTTCCTCCTGCAACCCAGTTTTCTCTTCTTTTTACCTCTCCTGAGCTGGTATGAAGAGTGATATGTCTGCTGGTGGTGATGAAAAGCAACGTCACTGCTGGCTTCCCTAAAGTGGAGCCCTGCCAACGTTGATCATGGTTACAGAGACTAACCTATCTCAGCTGTCCACAGAAATCTGAAATCTTCCCTGAGGTTTTAGCCCTGCTACGGACAATCAGTCCAAAGATGGTGAGCTCTTGAAGTTTCCTCAGACACAATTCTTGACCTGACAAGCAACCCTCGGATTTAACCGCAATCTTGGAGAGCCAAATGCAGTGTATACTCTCCCAAATACTTCCAAGGGACTTGCAGAGGCAGCAATCACATATCCCGTGGCTTTTGTAAAGGAACAATGAAAAAGTTCATATATGGGAGCGAAAAATATTTGAGAAGGGATTCAAAAGCCTCTGAGAAATGTTATGGCAGATCCCATCTGGTAAATTTCCAGACTATTGAGTTTTAAATTGGCATGCACTTTGTTTTTTACCTTATGTTGTCCAGACCACCCTTTTCTGGATGTGTACAGAGGAAAACAGCCCCAGTGCTTTGCATTGATGTTCTTCTGGTGGTTTGTTGGATTTTGACTACTTTTTAAGCAGAAGTAGATCAGTGGAGCTATTTTGCAATGTTTACTTTAAAACATTCTGTTCTTTTATGTAAAACAGTTGGGAATTACAGTAAATTGGCATTACTTAAATGCTGTCTTCGCATTTGTCCCAATACTGGTAAGTCTAAAATGTTCTATCTGAGTTGTTTTGTGGCATATCTGTGGTAATTGCCTGAGCATGAGGATACCATTTTTTATTTTTATTTTTATTTTAAGCCAGGATTGACATTGTAAATGATTTTTTAACTTAGGGGGAAACACAAAGCACTGGCTTGGTAAATAACTCTTTTTGTGTCTATCTTTCAGATAAATAACTGAAAAACAAACCAATGTACACATGGATTCCATGATGACAGAATTATTGAACAGTTAATCCATGGTGTGAATGAGACCAAAGTTGTTGATGGCTTTGTTACTCACTTATTTCAAAGTAATTTGCTTATTCACAGAACAATTTTCTCTAAATGACCCTCTGACTTCTAATAACAAGCCAGCATATGTTCTATTAGTTCAAAGCAAACAAGAAGAAAAAAAAAAGTCCCATCACATCAGTTTATATTTAAAATGCAATGTTATACATAAATATGTACAGAGCCAACAAAGCAGCTGCATTTTGTACAAGAGAGATAAAGGAAGTTATTAGACAACTGTTGTTCTGATGTACTAAATTTCTCAATATTTTCAGAGTACTTTTCAAATGGATAGAGACATTTTCTTTAATTACTAAAATACTGTATAAGTTTATTAAGTGCCCACCATTTTTATGAGTTTTCTTACAGAATTTAATGGGAACTCTGACAAATTTAAGATACTAGTTTTAAAATACTTTCATAATATCTTTGCTTTTTAAAAACAACAGGATCTATAAATCAAATTTATTTTCTTTCCTGACACTTGGTGCATATTTTTGCTGTGTCTACTGCCTGGCTGCTGTAAAGAGTCCCATCAGTCTCACAGCTGTGCCTGGAATCCTGATGGATCAGAAGACACTGCACAACTGGCAGGTGTATTTGTTTCTGCAAAGCTCTTGCCTGAATACGTATCTAATTATTTGGAGTAAAGCACGCTATAGTGTTCCCTAAGTTCTAGGGTGGGTCATTTTTCTGAGTGTAATTCTGTGGCTTTTATACAGGGATAAAAGCACCAGGCTGCTGCTCCTGGTGCACTAATGAACCTGCGTATGCCTGTGCCTGTTGGCTGAGAGGTACCACAGAGCTCCTAGCAAACCAACATATGTCCCATATAACCACCAGCCATGCTGACATGGGTCTTCTTCAGCCATTTCAGAAAGGCCAGACGAACAAGGAACATGCTGCTGATCCTCCAGTGGGACCTTCCTGCACAGACACCCCTGCTTCCCTTCAGTGTCACCATCACAAAGCAAAAAGTCCGGAAGTGAAAAGGAGGTTTAAGATGCCTTCAGGAGAGTTTTTAGCCCAAAACTGAATGCCTAAGGTCCACCCTGTTTAGATGTGTAAAACTGGAGATAAATACAGGTACTAAAGCATGTCAGTTTTAACTTCAGGGAAAACACAGCTGAACCAGCATGAAATCTGGAGACAGAGAGGTCCTGCTCTGTGTCTGGATACTTTAGTGCCTGTGGTGAGGTGACTCATATTATGCAGGGTTGGGGGAGACCCTGGCCCCCCGAGGAATGCTAAGCTTTGTCTTCAGCTCCAATGCAGAGAGTTTTGGTATTTACCTAAGCAGAAATTGCTTATGTTTGATAATAATGTGGGAAAAGTCAAAATATGGAAAAAAAAATATGTATAGATTGAGGGAAGAGCTTTTTTTGATGGAAAAAAAAAAAAAAAAAAGACCTTGGAAACAACTGTCTATATCGTTGCGCACTTATGGGGCACAGTCAACCACCAAAGCTGTGGGACGAGGTTTGAGCATCTTTGTGTTTGAGGTTGTTTTATACAGGACAAGTGATATCTTTGCACTCTGTCCATTCAGGATCAGCTCTGCTGAAGAATACAGGCATTATTTATAGATCATAGAATCACAGAATCATAGAATCGTCTAGGTTGGAAGAGACCCTTGGGATCATCGAGTCCAACCATCTACCCTACTCTACAAAGTCCTCCCCTACACCATATGCCCAACACCACATCTAAACGGCTCTTAAACACATCCAGGGATGGTGACTCAACCACCTCCCTGGGCAGCCTATTCCAATGCCCGACCACTCTTTCTGTGAAGAATTCTTTCCTAATGTTCAGTCTAAACCTACCCTGTTGCAGCTTGAAGCCATTCCCTCTCGTTCTGTCATTAATTACCTGTGAGAAGAGACCAGCACCAACCTCTCTACAGTGTCCTTTCAAGTAGTTGTAGAGAGTGATGAGGTCTCCCCTCAGCCTCCTCTTCCTCATACTAAACAGTCCCAGCACAGTAGATGCACATTCAGTACTCTTAACAGCCCTGACACACAGCTAAGTTTTTGTTGCAGGTTGTGACCACATGGGAGGCAGCTCCCATGGGGAAGCAATTCAGCTTGTGAGAAACCCACTGGCAGTCCCAGGCAGGCACAGAGCATCCAGCCAGAGCCCTTTGGTTACTTTGACATTCAAACAAAGTTTCCGTAGAAATTTCACTCACAAAACGCTGCAGTACTGAGGAGAGTATATAGATAATGGTAATTATCCAACTACAAACAGAAATTGTTAAAGAAGCATCCAGTGCGGTAGCTTTTTAGTTTAAAAGCATATTCCAATTACTTAAATTTTGTGCTAGCGTGATTCCAGAAAAATTACACAAATTAGAGCAATTTTTCCAAGCTGTGCTTCCTAAAAAGGTGAAGTAATTACACAAGCATCTAAGCTAAATTTCTCCTCTTCACAACCTGAAAACACATATAGGAAATGGGCCTTCTTCAGTGAGCAGAGAAACAAAAGTGGGCGAAGTGAAGAAAGCTCCTGGATAAATTAGGAGAACAGGGAGAGGGGTGACACAGGGAGGAGAGGAAAAGACCAGAAGGTGAAAAGACAGAAGAGCAGGGAAGACCCAAAGAGGGAAGGTGAGGAAGCGACATGAGAGGTAAGGCACATATTCCATCTTTAAAAATTCTGGAGAAGATATTTTCTTGCAGAGAGTGTGAGCCTAACCGGGAAGATCAAACCATGTGCTGAAGCAGGACAGTCTTGGATTTGCAGGAATAAGTGAATACATAGTGCTCCCTTCCCCTGAAATCTCTGCACCTCCCAGATTCAAGTTCTCTTGGATTGGCCATGCTTGCAATGCCCACAGAGAATAAATGATCTCTTTCTAAACAGACCACCTGTCTTGTGTCTCCCATCATCCAGGGTATGATAGCATTAATATTTATAAACCTTCTGCTGCACAGAATATCCCCAAATCCTTTATGATAGCAATCATTTATAAACTGAAGAAGAGAAGGGAAAGGGGTACAAAGGGAAATGTGCAGGCACTGCTCTTGACTTTCAGTTAACAGGATTAATGTTGTTGAAGAAAACAAAATTCCCCCAGATCTGTACTGGCATAATTGAGGGCAGCACCTGACCCAGTGCTACACTCACCTTCTCACATTTAAGAGGGCAGTGTGCTCTTCTCCAGCTGCAACTTTTGTGATCTTAAATTCTAACAGAAGTGGCCCTATGACTTTGGAGGATATTTTCTGGTCCAAGAGGGTGGCACGCAAGAAAAGCAAATTGGAAATTGAAACTCAGTCAGGGGACAGAGAGGAGGAAGGCAGGCTTGTATTGGAAGTTAAAAGGGATGGGGCTGTTGACAGCCCAGTTAACAAGAGGCAGCTCAGTTCCACTAAGCTTCTGGAGCTGGCCTGAAAATTCATAGGTAACCTGAAAGGAGGAAAGGAAAAAAAACAAAAAAAAACAAAAAAACAAAACACTTGCCATTTCAAGGAGAGAAATATTATTCCTGCATCACAATGACTGGGCCAGGAGACTAGCTGTACCTGGCAAAGGTCAAGGACAACACGGCCATGAAGTTTTTGCTCTCCCCTGAATCTGGAACGAAATCAGTTGAACACAGCACAATGCAGTCAACAATGAAATTACTTCCACTTGGGTTGCTGCTATTTTTGCTAATAGCAGCTAGAGTTTAGCTGGCTGTTTTCTCCTGAAGAATCAGTGTAAAGAGGGAGAAGATGATACACTGACGAAAATTGCTGTTTCTGTTCAACATCCTATACTCAGTAGGTTTTGCTGTGCTCCTCTAAATATAGAAGCATGGGCTCGGTGGTGGATGCTGCGCACTCTGTTCAGATTCACAGCACTGCACAGCAACAGTGCCCTTCCCAAATGCCTGGTGTGAAAATCACTTCCACAGCCTTCCTCGTCCTCAGCTGCATCAGTATCTCATTCTTTAATTAGTGAAACAAAAGCGTAACAGGGAATTCATTTCCGCTGGCTATATTCTTCTTTTTTATTCATGCATTTTTCTATTTTAAGCACACAAGTAAATAAGACTCAGACAGATATGAGTAATTAAAGACCCGAGGGGAATTTTTTTTCTGATGAACACAATTTCCTCCAGAAACACCAGTTCGCTAAACCTAAACAGCTTTCTTCAAAACATCTTGGGGTGGTGCTTTCGGTGACCCCAGAGCAAGTTTCGGTGTTCTTAGCAGCTCCTGTCTGGAGACCTGGAGTGGTGCAGATGTGTTCATGAGATGCAGGTGTCCCCCATGAGGTGCGGGGCTGGTCCAGGAACCAGGCTCCTAGCCCTGCAGCAAGTGCTGCTCGCTTTTCCCTCCCCAGTGAGGGATGACAGAGCTGCTGGGTTCCTCTGGGCAGCACCTCCTAGCTCTTCCCCAGACCTATGGGTGTTTTCCAGAGCCCATGTCCATGGCAAAGCCGACAGTCATTTCATTGGCAGGCTGCTGGGCTGAAGGAGCCTCTGGTTCACACGAAATTTGGGTAAGAGAAAGGTTTCCACCTACCACAATTCCATAAAGCTGTACACCTGGTTTCAGAGCAGTTCTCTTATCTTTCCAAGGTATGGAAATCGCACCCTCTGCTCTAGCCGTAAGCTCTGACTTTAAGAGACTAAGGGGAATCTTATATCCACATGCAAATACTTATGGCCCCGATCCTGCAATTTATAATGTTCAGGCAGACCGCTGTGCTCAAGCAGAGCACCATTAACTTTAATGTGGATTCCAGCCACGCATTTTAAATTACCAGATCAGAAGCTGAAATTATATGCACTCAGGGGCAGGCGCTGTCTACTGCATCTTCTACAATACTGAGCAGGTTGTAAGAATTTTAAAAAGGATAATAAAAAAAAATCAAATATCATCAAAATAACAATAATAACAGCAATAATAATGATAATGAAGAAAAAAAAAATAGATTATAATGTTGTCTACAACATTCCGTTTCAATTTTCTTGAAGAACAAATAACATACCAGCTTGGATTGGAGTAAAAGATTTGTGAGCCACGATGCAGCAAGTTGAGCCCAGTTTGAGAAAATTCTTCCTGGAATATTGAATTATTTTGCCATTTGTGAAACAATTTTGCACAGAGTTGTTTAAATTAGAAATATTTTTTATCCCTCATGCAGCTTTCAAATTGTGATTCAAAGATAAGACATGGCCTTTTTCGGAACTGGAGGGAGTCAGCTAAGACTCACCAGATTCCCAAAAGTTTCCTCAGCACCTGACCCTGATGCATTCACCCCTCCCTGCAGCCTTGGATCAGCTTTGTCCAAGCTTCAAGGACACATGGGCCTTGGGTCATACCCTTCTCCGAAAAATTGAGAAGCAAGAATTTGGAGCCATCCTCCTCTGCCGCTAACCATCCTCACTATTAAAATTAGAGTAAATTGAATTCAAATGGCTTCAGCATAATCATAGCTTTTTTCCTATGCCTTTGTCTGGGAAGATAAGGTACCTATAATAGCTTATATTTTCTCCCCTGTAGGCATTTATACATTAAAACCAAGTTATTTTTCTCTAATAATTTTGGTAAGATAAATAGGTTAAGCTCTCTAAGTTTCTCACTGTATGAAATTTCCCCTAAAAATATTCTGGACCCATTTCTGAATCCAATTTGCCAATGTTCTTTTCAGATGGACACAGCCCCAGCAACACCACAGTCCCAGTTAGGATTATCCTATTGCTTCTATCTGGTACTCCTTCACTTGTATATAAGGAGGAGCTTGGGTTCAGACACCTCTTTTTGTGACTGTCCTGGCCACAGTTTTATTTAGCACTCTGCTTGTTTTGCCTCCCACAAATTTTAGATCATTTTAATCTATACTTACCTCCAGTTCACTAAGGGAAACATTTAATACACCAGTTTTAATCCTGATTCCTGCATATCTACCCTGGAAACTTCTGTGCAGAGAAAATTCAGAGATCTGATTGTGGAGATCTGGTTCTTTCTGAAACTGTAATGTCCTAAAGAGAAGAATTGCTGTTTTTCAAAGCTGTTCTTAAACAAATAGATTGTTTTCTGATAAAGATCTTCAAAAAGATCTGTAAATTTGTGACCTCCAGTCTGGTTGAATGTAACGTGTTCATCTTTGGGCTTCAGGAGAATATGGCATAGAAGTATAAACGAAGACAAAATGGAGAAATACCCTTTGCCCTGATTTAGAGTTTAAATCCAAAGAAGTCTTCTCTTCTCCATCCGTACCTTTTACTTAACACATTTTCTCGAACTGATAATAGGGATTACATCGACTCTTCAGACCAATTAAACTTGAAAACCTAGAAGACCACTCTTCTAACCATGTCCTATTATGACAGATTGTGATACCTTACAAGCGACTCTAGATATGATTGCATTAGGTCTTTTTCACGTGTGGGATGTAAAAGGCTTCATAAGTCATTATGAAATACTAGAAATTACTCAAATCCTTTAATATTTGACCTGGAATTTCTATTTCTTGCTTGGGCCCTGTAGGCGAGTGTAAGGAGTTATATAGAGAGGAATAAGCCAAAATGGGAAGGGACTATTTTAATATTTTTTTTAAACAAACATAGGAAATACCAGTAAGACTTCATATTACCTGCAAAGACCATGATTCAAGAAGTCACTTCCCCAAGGATGTGACAGGTGCCAGCACTGCTCACTCCAGGGCAGACATGTCCAGACACTCAGATTTTTGCTTCAGAGATCTCTGGGTTTAGTTTTATTCTTGCTGAGAGCTTTAATCTCAGACTGCCCACCATTTTATGTTTTTGCAGATTTCAGGAAAGCCAGGGGTGTTCTGTGAAGCTGTTAATTGCTGACTGGTTAGTATTAATGTGTTAACTACCTGCTAGTTGTTATAAACGTGAGAAAGAACACCTTTTTTTAAACTGTCAGTAAATAGAGATAGGTTGTGTTTCATAAATTATCTATGGGAAATTATCTATGGGAGCAAATTCCTTGGTGACTATGATTTTTAAATAATACATGGTATTTCCACAGGAACATGTTGCCCATTACAAGCCTTTCTTTAAAAGCCATAGTGTAGCTACCTCAAAAAGCCAGCCTAACTCTAGCATCTGTCCTAACCTTTGAAGAGAGCAGCATGACCTTAAAGGATTGAAATTATGTCTGCCTGCCATTAAACAGACTTCCATAAAAAAGCTGGTTTGATAAGGGCAAGCTACAAGGAAGAGTGCATTTCTATAAGCACAAATGCAGCACAATACATAAAAAGAAATTTCAAAAACAGTCAGGCGGTTGAAGGAGGAGAGAAACCCCCTTCAGTTAGTAACACAGTTCATCTGGTAAGTGCTAGAGATTTATCTACAGGTGTTTGTTGCATGCCTTCACTGTGAGTATAGTTAGCAACCCTTTACTTAACGACAGCACTAATTTACAGAACATAGGTCTGTATTTGGATTACTCCCCCCAAATCACTCAGAATCAATTACCCTCTGAAATACAGATTCTACCCTCCCTCTCTACAGACTACATGTTCTTTCCTCCATATTACCAGTGTAAAAGGAAAGAAACACTTTCACCTTGGTGTAATAGCAGGGTAACAGTAATGTCCAGCCACATTATTAATTTCTTACTATTTAAAATCCTTTCACATTTTCTGTCTTAAAAAAAATCATTTACTGAGGTATGTAGCTGTATTGCCCTGCAATACATTTACTTGGTGAAGTAGTATATGTTAAATACCGGGAGAGATATATCCATTACTTCCCCTTAAGTAGTTTGCAAATAGCTAGTGAAAGATTCTGCTCTGTTCAGCTTTTCATCCTCAATATGGTGCCAACACACCATCTGATAAAGGAATGGAGTTAACTTCCCAGCATAGAATCATAAAATAGTTGGGTTGGAAGAGACCTTCAAAGGTCATCTAGTCCAACCTTCTCTGCAACGAGTAGGGACATTTTCAACCTAGATCAGGTTGCTCAGGGCCCCCCTAACCTGACCTTGAATGTTCCCAGGGATGGGCCACCTACCACCTCTCTGGGAAACATGTTCCAGTGTTTCACCATCTTCATCATAAAACATTTCTTCCTTATATTTAGTCTGAATCTACCCTCTGTTAGTTTAAAACTGTAACCCCTTGTCCTATCCCTGCAGGTCCTCCTAAAAAGTCTGTTCCAATCTTTCTTATAAGCCCCTTTTAAGCACTGAAAAGCAACAATAAGGTCTCCCTGGAGCCTTCTCCAGGGAGAAGCTAAATAATCCCAGCTTTCTCAGCCTTTCCTCATAGGAGAGCTGTTCCAGCCCTCTGATTGTTTTTGTGGCCCTTGTCTGGATTCACTCCAACAGGTCCATGTCTTTCCTGTGCTGAGGGCTCCAGAGCTGGATGCAGTACTCCAGGTGGGGTCTCACAACAGCAGAGGGGCAGAATCACCTCCCTTGACCTGCAGGCCATGCTGCTTTTGATGCAGCCCAGGATACAATTGACTTTCTGGGCTGCAAGCGCACATTGCCATCTTGTGTCCAGCTTTTCATCCACCACTCTCAGCAGGGCTGCTCTCAATCCTGTCATCCCCCAGCCTGTATTGATACTGGAGGTTGCCCCATCCCAGGCGCAGGACCTTGCACTTGGCCTTGTTGAACCTCCGGAGGTTCACGTGGACCCACTTCTCAAGCTTGTCCAGGTCCCGCTGGATGGCATCTTGTCCCTCAGGCATGTCCACCATATCACTCAGCTTGGTGACATCTGCAAACTTGCTGAGGGTGCACTCAATCCCACTGTCTATGTCACTGATATCGATATGAAACAGCCTGGTCCCAATACAGACCCCTAAGAGATACCACTTGTCACTGATCTCCATCTGGAGGTTGAGCTGTTGCCCACAAGCCTCTGGATCCAACCTGAAGGTCTTTTTTCCATTCTTGACTGGGAACTCATAAGCCAAACTATGACTTGTTTGATATATAATTGTGATTGTGTATATTAACTCCTATGTTCAGGCTCCCTGCCTATAACATTCCATTAATTAATTCATTTATTTAGTCTTGTTTCCAACCTTCTCTTTTCTGAGCCACTAGCACTATTGCAGGCATCACACGGTTGAGTGGGGAGAAAACCCTCAGGTTACAGAGACCATCTACTTCACTCCAGGAAGTCTGTCTAGACGTTGCTAAAATACACACTGGTAGAAGTCACCATGTCCCTATTCTGGCTCATTTGGTTCAGGAAAATTTTGACAGCATGCTGAGACAATACTGGAGCAGAAACTCAGCAGAAGGTCATAACAGAGACTGTGCTACCATGACCACCTCTTGGTCTAAGCACATGTTCCCAGCAGCCAGCCGCTCCCTTAAGGTAACAAACATCAGCTAGGAACACCAAATCTGGTTGTTTTTATAGAGTTCAAGAGCTCTTTAAAAGCTCTTGAACTTTTATAGAGTGCCAGCAACATTTTGCTGAAAGCTCAGTCCGCACTGAGGAAAAGCAGCAGTGGTCCTAGTGTACTTCACAGAATTTATTTCCAGCCTCTTAAATAAAAAGTAAATTAGAAATACAGTGAATATGATTTAGATTTGTGAAGTCAAGCGATCGAATGTTGTGAAACGTCTGACTTAAGGTAGCCATGCAGTTGTACCCTGTGAGGCAGTTCCTACGGAGAGGGCCGATGGTCAGCGTGTGTCTCCAGGGCAGGTGGTGCGTTGGGGCTGGTGAGCAAGGAGCGGCGTGCGGGGCTGCAGCGTGCGGAGTTGCGGCACGTGGTGTGCGGTGCACAGTGCCGGGTGTGTGGTGCAAGGGTGCACGGCACACGGTGGTGTGCAGTGTGCGGTGTCCATTCCTGGCAGTGGAGGGAAGTCTCAGGGTGCAGGTGGGGCTGGTGAGGCACTATTCATCCCTCTCTACTCTCTCCTGCCCCCTGCCCTGCAGTGTCGGGGAGGAGAACTCATCCTCCTCCCCTGGGGGGACGTGACACAGGCGCAATGGTGCCATATGAAGATTCATGACCTGTAGGATCAAGATGTACGAGTATTAAACCTCTGCAAGTGATTTAAGGACCTAGGTATTATTGACCATTTTTATCATCAGTTTCAACGGCATGCCCAGGTATAAGATATCCATCAGCTTATGCCCTCTTCAGTGTCCAGAAGGGAAATACAGGCAGGGGTTTAAAGATCTCAGTGCTCTGAATGTTGGCCTTTCTGTTTCTCATTTAACTTTGGAAGGAAAGCAAAGGGCACAGTTGTGCAGAAGTGGCGTGATGATGGTTTTCCTAGTAACCACCAGCTGCACGTTGGTTAGGGCTCCCTTGTATTAAGGCCTGTGCAGCCTCAAAGATGGATACATCCTCTGCTTACCATGAACGGTTAAATATGACCATCTCAGAGGAAGGTAGATGTGCAAGTGAGTGTCAGAAAAAGTGAGAGAGGAGAAAGGGACTGAAGTAACAGTAAAAAGTGCAGTATTTTACCCAAATTTAGGAGGTGTTCTTCCTTCAAATCTTTCCTTATGATTCACATAGCATGATGACCTTTAAACACTGCTTGCTTAATCTGGTTTGGGCAGGGATAAACTAAAATACCTGTGTTCGACCTGTTCCTTTGTCTCTGATAACAACATCATAAAAGCCCTATGTTTGCTGTGCATCACCAACTTTCTCAAAACTGGCTGTGTGACTGCTGGGTACCTCTGGCTACCCATTACCTCCTGAGCATCCGTTTGTTTGTTTCAGCTGCTGCATCTTGCCCTATGTTAAGGTTATAAACCTTTTGGAGAAAGGGTTGTCTTTCCTTTTATGTCTGCGTGTTGCTTCAGTCTACGCGAAACTTGAATAGACTGTATAAATGCAAATGAGAATGCTTACTTATTTGAATGTGCTTACTCAGAATATACTGATCATTGAGTTATAATGCCCTTGACATACTTTTAGCTGTACATGAACAGGAGGGATGCAAGATAAAAGTTAACTGAAACAGTAACACCTTATTCTTATCCCCTACCATTTGATTATTAGCACAATTTTAAAGGACAGCCACAAATAGGGCCACCCTGTTTTCATTTTAACATCAAGACCCACTTTTGAGAATGTTAACTTCATCAATAGTTGGTCATGCTGCTGGGTGTTGCAAAATATTTGGAAGTTAGACAAGTCGTGGCACATCAGACAGTGGGAGAAGGCACAGTCATTAAAAGGACAAAAATAAAACCTGGGCTGCGACCTCATCATTCTGAATCATTTGAAAACTCTAAATTAAATAAACCTTATATCCCACCCCTACCGCCTCCCACACAGCCATTGCAGGTGGCTTTGTTGTTTTCTTGGGTTTTTTGTTCTTGTTTTATGTGACTGAACTAGATCTTGCTCAGTATATCTGCTATGCTTTTCTCTTTAATCTAAGGCAGCAATTTGAGTGCAAGAAACAGTAGGGGGGAATAAAGTAAAGGTGCTTGTGAATCAGTGGGAAATTGGACTGTCAAAGCAATAATCACTGATACAATGAATACAAGGGAGACGCAAAACAAGAACTTTCATGTGATGGTGAATAGGAGGGTAAAGAAAAGATTCACAGCAAGTGAGGAAAATGAGTTAATCTGTTCTTTGAATGCTGAAGGATGATGACGTAGGTTTGGGAAAGGCCAGGAGGAAGGTACTGTATCCAAGTTGCATGCAAGTGATGATGTGGCTAGAACTGTTAAGTAAGAAGAGCTGACAGGAAAGACTACAATCCTAAAAGTACTAGGAAGAAAAACGTGGCAAAACCTAGATATATAGAGTAAGGGAGAAAGAAGTGTTAAAACTTGCAGCCAGATTCCAGAGTGCCAGAAAATAAAGTACTGGTGTGATCAGTGACTGAGAAAACCACAGGAGTTCACAAAGGATTGAAAGGAGCTCAGTTTTGGCCAAGTAAAGTTCAAGCTGATGATCAGAAAAATGAAGACAAGAAGAAAGAAATACTGTATTTGATCAAAGGAGTCTAACTTGTGGGTAACAGAATAGGTTAAAAGAATTGTGGGATTGTTTAAGGTTAAATATAGTAGTTGAAGGATATTAGGCAGATGATATCATCCAAAGAAAGGTCATAAAGTGAGAGTAGTCAGGGACCAAGGACTGTTCTCCAGAAGGGAAAAAGGGGGATAGCTAAAAGAAATCTTAAAGTAGTGCTATGGAGAAGGAACAGAGAGGACAGAGAGAGGACAGCACCACAGAAAGGAGGGTCAGCAAGAGCTTCAGATGTGGTGCATATTCAGCAACATCAGAAGGAACAGATAGATGCTGGTAGGGGATAAGGTGTTCGTGAGACGGGGGTTACAGTCCTTGGTGAGTATCAGAAAGGGCAGAACAAGGGCTCAAGGAGAATCCAGAGCATCTGGAGGAGAAAACTTCATAACTGAAGGCACAGAGCACGTGTTCATCAAGGTGGCAGCTGGTGGCAGGGAGATTGTGAAACACTAAACGAGGAGTTTCTAGAGCTAGCCTTCTGCTGACATCCTGGACTTTATGTGTCTCCATTTTTAAGCATGAAGTACTGCACACGGGTGCACTACACGTACTTTCAAAGTGCCTTTATAAATGCATTTCCGGATCTATTTGCTACCTGTATTACTCTTCATGTTGTTGTTCCTGCTCTCAGAGCCGTAGACTGGACCTGTCTGGTACAGAGCCCTCATAGAATCATAGAATCACATGGGGTTGAAAGGGACCTCTGCAGATCATCTAGTCCACCCCCCCGCCTCCCGCCAGAGCGGGTCTACTTACAGCAGGTTGCACAGGAACTTGTCCAGGCGACTTTTGAATGTCTCCAGAGAAGGAGACTCCACCACCTCTCTGGGCAGCCTGTTCCAGTGCTCTGCCACTCTCACAGTAAAGAAGTTCCTTCTCATGTTTAGGTGGAAATTCTTATACTCAAGTTTGTGCCCATTTCCTCTTGTCCTGTCACTGGGCGCCACTGAAAAAAGACCATGGCCTTACTAGTACTCCATTGCCCAACATGGTCTTGTAGCAGTGTCTACTTTTTTGCCACTGACTTACTCTAAATGTCACTCGAAGACTGATGTTGAGTTTTGATGGCTTCTTGATCATATTTTAAACATGCTGGGATGCTCACTCAATCAGATAATTTAATTAACTGTACACAATTTGACAACTTGAATAAGAAATACTGTAGCCTACATTATTTCAATAGTCTATTTGGTGGGAGGCATTCTTTTAACCTCTGTAATATGTTTTCAATGGAATTAAATAATTTTGGATACCATATATATACACTAAGGAGTTTTTCTACCTAAGACACTCACCCTATGAAGGTGTCCTCACTTCTTCCACTTGGAAGATTTTTCTGCACAGGTTGCTGTTAATTGAGAACAGGATTAATTTACTTTAAACCTCTTTCTGTTTTCTCACAGTGCCCTTTTTTCCTTATTGCCTCTGTCATCAGCTAGTGCTCTGCCCCCAACGTTCCCCCCAATTTTGCCCTGCTGCAAAAGGGAATGTCAAGCGAATCAGATGTGTCACTTCCAAATGGAACAACTTTGTGAACAGATTACTGATGTGAAGCACAGGACATCTAACACGCAAGATGGCACCTTTGTCTGTGGCTACAGAATCAGTGAGCAAACAGCTAAAGCTGGCACTGAAGAGATCCAGCCTTGCCACAAATGGGACAAAGACTAAACTCAAACCAAGAAGTGTTTCTGAAGTGCTCAGCAACCCCTGACCTTGGGACACTTGAATTTTAACACTCCAGAAAATGCTTCATTAAAGGGGAAGATTCCTCAGTTATGTACACGTGGCTCTGTGTTCTGAGTAGTCCTCTGTTCAGAGCAATATACTGGAATACAAGAAACAAAAATGCAGAGCTAAACAATGGATCTTGCTGAAATCGATAGCAAAACACCTGTTCAATTATGTCTCCATTTCCAGACAAATTTATTTCTGACATCAGCAGTGGCATAAGGGTGAAAACTAATATATATTGGAAACTGATTTCCACTAATGTGCTATTCTGTGGGTGAGAGCACTTGTGTATGTTTATATGAAAAGAAAAGAGATGGTCACCTAGAATATAATTCACAGGTAAAAGTAGGATATAACACAGTTTTCTTAATCTTCATTTCTTCCTTCCTGCAGTTTCTCCTCTCTTCACTCAACAAATAAACTGCAAAACAGTAATGGTGTATTTCAGATAAAAATTAAGCTGAAGAAGGAATTATGGGATAGGGATAGTATCAATGCAAATGTGCCTCACAGTAACATAAGATTAGAGAAATAGGAATAAAGTCCAAAAAGCTAAGTATTTTGAAACCTGAATTCTGTCAAGTGATATTATCGTTCTCTATAATAAGAAATTTTATCATATAAATATTTTGTAAAGAAATTTACTAATATATATATACTGGCAAATATTTTTTAAAATATTTATAATATTTCTGTGGAAACACAAGATGCATAATATTAAAAGAATACATGAGATACAGATTGAGCCTTCACCTGAGTATTCAGGTGACTTATGGCAGATTTCTTACTGCAAAAAAAAAAAATGCAAAATCACTTTCTCTATTACATAAAAGCCATTACTATATTCCAGATATCAGAATAATGCTGAGGGAGAAAGTCTCTAATTGGCTTAATTAGTTGCATTTATGTTTGACCAAACTTCTGTTGTGAGTATTTATCTAAACTGAAACTTTGTGTTTTATAGACTAAAAGACTATGACAAGTTATTACTGTGGTTCTCTTATATAGCAACCTGCACTTCATTTCTAAACACGAGTATTTTAAAATAAAGTGTCTAACATTGTGCAAGCTTTCATGCAACATCAAAATGACACCATGCTCGCAAATAAACATTGATTTTTCTGCTACTATGTCATACCATGAGGGAAGGAAATATTCTTATTCCATAGAAGGCACTGAAGGCATTCAAGGGGATTTTCAAACGCACTGGACCTTCACTCTGCTCTTCTCCTTGGTATGCATGTGTTCCGATGCCTGGGGGCTTAGTGTTGTCTCCCACCACCTTTGTCTCCCAGTGCCTTCCAAATCAAACTTTAAATAGTAGTGAAAACCCTAAAGGGAACTTTGGAAACCTTGGCTTCAGTAAGACAAGAGTTAAGTCAAGTGACTGTTTCTGAGTGTCTTGGTCTTATTACAGTACCTCTGCGGTTTAGGAATATTTTTGTCCATGGCTGTTACTCTGTTGTGAGACAGCCTGCAGTTGACCTCAGCTAAAGTTGATTAGAATTACTTGCAGTTCTCACACATAAGGAAAAAAATAAGCTTCCTTTCTCATGTTCTTGCTCCTTGATCTCTTTAACCCGTGCAAAAGAAACATAGAATTAAATTCATGTTGGGTAAAAAATGGCACATTCATCTAGCATTGCTTTCTAGCTGCTGGATTAATCAGAAACAGCTACATGATCTACCTGTGCCCCACATCTGGAATTCAGGAACAACGTTTCATTCGGTGCAACCAACTTCTTCCCCCTGTCTGCCCTGAAGGTCACTGCAAATGACTTAAAAATAAAGCTTATTGTTATTTATCCAAGGTAAAATAATTATAGCAATGCCTTGACTAAAGGCATTTAATTTAGAAGAGGGCATTTCATCTTGGTTCAAACAGCAGCTTGTGAATTTACATTGAGGGCTTCAGAGTTTTTTGTCTCACATCTATCTCCTGTTACTTGCCTTTTTTATATTGGGTGTTTATATTCTGAAAAATATTCTGTTGATACAAACTTGCACTAGGACCCACAAAGGTACAAATGTTGTATTCTTTAACTGTCACTGGTGATCTTTATTACTTAATCTTACAGGAATACCATGTTTTTACAGTTTATCTCTTTGCAGTACCAGATTAACGAAAAGATTACCCGAAACTCAGAATACCTGGAGACACCACTGGAGAAATTTAATTTCCTCAGCATTTCATTTCTAGTAAAATTGGCTTGGTTGTACCATTCCACAGCTGCGATTTGTGAAGTAAATGGCAAGGCTAAATGTGCTGAAAATCTGACATGTTCCCTGAGCAACAAAGGGACTGAAAGCAAATGTTACAGTATTACTGACAACACCAGTAGTGCTTGTTTAAGCATTTGCTTCATAAACAATAAAAAGCAGCATTGAAAAAACCCCAAACAACCCAACAACCAACCAAAAGAAATATCAAGCAGGCTTCTCTGTTTCCTCCTTCTCCTTTTATTAGCTTTCTTCTGCATTTCTCTTTATTTTCCTTTTAATTAAAAGCTCATCTGCAGCAACTGCTTATGAAACTTCAGCATCACTTCCCTACAGAAGCCCTTGCCCTTGAAGATTTTCTTCTTGATATGAGGGGGAGTTTGTTATTGCTTGCCTTGCAATATCACCTCCAGCTCTCAGTAACTGCACAATGAACAAACCACAGGGAAGACTGTACAGTCTGTCCTGTAGCACTGCAGGAGTGGCACATTAGTGGCCGGGGAGGGTGTTGGGTTGGTTCCTTCATGGATTTTTCAGCGGTTTTGCATTTTATTTTTTTCACTGGCAAACTCAGGCTAAGCGACATATGAGATCTGAAGTCCCATGACCAGAGTGACCTGATGCCCAGACTACCTGGCTTCAGAAAGTATGGGGGAGACCTCAGATATCCAGAACCTTTGTCTTCTGGTCTAATCCCAGGGATTTTTTTACTTGTCTGAATTCTCATTTTCCTCGCTTTGTATCTTCCACTTGCTTGCATTGCTTCCACGAATAAAATCTTTTCACTTTAAGGAGTCTTCCTGCTCCCATATTTTGATAAGGAGGTGCTCTCCACATCCACATAAAATCCTTACCTGTAATCACTCCTGAAGGTCCTGCCCTCCCAATTCTTGCAGTGAAAGCACCAGGCACCACTCAGCCAAATTTTCTTGCAACTCTTTTGGTTCTAAATTTGGCTTCCTCTCATTCTTTCTATCTCTTGTATGCTGTCTTTCCTGAAATCCTTATTGGCAGCTAAATGAAGAGAAGCTGTAATTTTAACTCAGATCCAGCACAAAAAAAAAATCCTTATCTACCCATTTCTCTCCTCTCCTATTCTGGTGACCTCTGCTTGCAGACGCCAGGTGAAATCCTCAGGTTTCATGGTGTGACTCTGGAGTAGCTCAAGCAACACTAGTCAATTTACAGTGTTGTGTTATAAATTTATAGTAAAGTCAGAGACGGATCTGTGTAAGCATCCTCTCTCGGATTTTATACTGCTTCCATTTCCCATCAGTTCTGTCAATACCCTTTCTTCAATATCCTTATAGATTTTATCCAGCTGGGACTTATGCAAGAAAACATGGGGGAAAGCTTCTCCTGAAGAGATGTAAACGTGGTAAAATCTGGGGAGTTCTCCAAAGATAACTGACAGCAGAGTTTTGACCATTATTTGAAATGACAGAATGTGGACTTGAATTACATTACAAAGTAGCTGTAATGGCTAAACCTCAGACTGTCAGCACTTCATAAAGAAAGTATGACTACTTTTTCCCATGTGAGTTTGTAAATTTCATAATCAAGAAAAAGCAGTGGCAGCCAAGCGTCCATTGGTGGCAACCGAGTACCTGCCTATTTGTACCCTTGGGGATAATTAGAGTAAGTTGGAATGGTGAACGTCAAGAGTGGGCAGAATTTCAGTTGGAAATCCCAAGAAAAAAAATCTGCTTGTTACCATGAAACAGATTTTTAATGCCCTGAGGGCTTCATAACCACAATGCCCATTTGAAATAGCTGAAACACAAAAAAAATAAAAGCTTATGTTTTAAAGCTCAAGAGAAGAAGGTGAAGGATAAGATATATATTCCTTGAGATTCACTGAGTCTCCAGGCAGAAAGGCTGCATTAAGAAATAGCAACTCTGCTCGGGGTTGGAGCTGCGGCCCCGTGTGGGAAAGTAACGGAAGATTGGCGAGGAGGACTGTAAACACGCTCAAGTGACTCGCATGTGGGGTGCTGGAAAACACATATATCACACTAATTGTTGCTTAGTTTTGCGTGCTCAACAAGTAGAACATCTGCGCTTAGATAAGGTAGGCCTGGGATGGACTCAGGGGCACCTTATCGAACATGCCTGAGATTCCTGCCCTGCTGTTGAAGAGATCAAAGCACAGCAGAAAGCTCTGCCTGCCAGAATCCTTGAAATACAGCCCCAAACAGCAAGTGGGAGCTCTCTTGCCCCCTCGCTCCCTTGCTAACAAGGACTCTCCTGCTATTAAGGACTCTCGCTCCGCCGTGCCTGTCTCCCCTGCTTGCCGGCCTCTGCCCGGGTGCTGCTTCAGAGGTTCCCCGATCCATGAGATACTGAGATTAAATTTGTTCTTTGCCCTTAATCCACGGTTTTGTGGTTGTTCCTGCGTCCTGCCTGCATTGGCTCGCACACCCCTCAGAGGAGCCACCCGGGGGACAGCCTGCCCCAGGCAGCACGGCTGACCCCACGCAGTGCTTTGCCATGGAGGCACCTGCAACAGCCCACGGCTGGCAGGAAAGTGATTATTTATTCCTTTTATATTTTTTTAAGAATAAAAGTGGTGGCTTCTTTCCTTTTCTAGGCACCAGGAGGATGTTTGAGCAAAAGATTTTGAAGGGCGGTGTTAAAAAGGAGAGGAGGAAGCAGAAAGCAAAAGGTTGGCTTCTCCCATTCTGGAAAGTCCTTTCATGGCATTTTTCTTATATTTCTCTACCAATAGAAATGTAGCTACAGTAGTAATGCAAACAGTAACTGCAGTGTTAAGGAGAACACAAACCTGACCAAATTAGGTATTATTCCAAAAATGTTAAACCCTAGAAAACCAGACATCCCACAGGTATAAAAATCCTAAATCTCCACAGCAAATCACTACTGGACATGCTGTGTGCACATGGGATTAGGAAGTGGCAAGGGAAGGAAGGGCTCCCAACACTCCTAGTTGTGAATTCAAGAGCAAAATCAGGAAGAAAGTGGAGAAAGACAATTAGAAAGGCACCAGCTATCATGTACCTCTGAGTATGCACTCCAAGACTCTGCTGGCCCATCTCAGTTATTGGGCTCAATATTTGTTAGTGTCTGGAGACATAAAAAGGCTATTTTCTTTTTGATGTAGGTGATAGTTTCTTCACCTCCAAAGACGTGGCTGGCATGAAGTTCAGGAGGACATACTGACAAGTCACGAGGCATGGTAGCAACTCTGGTGTGTGAGAGGAATTGTCTAACACCAGTACCAATAACGTCATCTTATACACCCTATAAACACAGGTCAGCTTCTGACTGGCTATGCGTGTGTGCATGGCCTGACAGTCAGGGGCAGTTCTCCCTTCAAAAAGGAGCCCCGGCCTCTTATTCAGCAACGATCAACTAGAAATCCCAGAAATTATGAGAAAGGAGGGGGGGCCAAACTGGAGGAATTCAGATAGTCACCCAAGCAAACAGGAGTCCTTTGTGAATCTCTAAATGTAGTGACTGCTGTGTGGGGGTGCTTAGTGAACATCAAATATGATGATCTTGGTTTGAAGTGATCACTGTTTAAAGATAAATGTATTAATTTGGACTTAATGAGTGGAAAACCTACCAGGAGTTACCGAATTTGTAAATAACATAGCAGCAAAAGAAACAAACAGTTTGGGGTGTTGGTTTTTTTCATAGGATCTTAAAAGTTAGAGAAAGATAATACCCGTGTGGAGTAATCTTTCTCACTAACAGTGAAACTGGAATTGTTCCTTACTGAGGCACTGAGGGGTGACAGTAACAGACTAGTTGATGCTGGGCTTTTGGTACGTCCTGATGGAGACTACTTAGTAATACTGCACGTTCACAAGGTCTGGGATCTCTCTAATATTAGCCCAACTTCTAGCTCTGATTGCCACCATTACTCCCTATTTACATGTGTGTAAGGTGCAAAGTTATTCTCACTGTTCCCAATTACTGTACTGTTCACAAGTTTTTGTTTGTAATGATTGCCTAAGCAAACCATACATCTTTAACTCTGCTAATCTTGCCTGAAAATCTCCACGACTTTTCTCTTCATTTCTTTGCTTCTCAGGTTAGTCCTAACGATTTCTGATACTTGAAAATATACAGTAATATTCTATAACACATTTCTGACTGTAGGAGGCCTAGTAAGATAAAATCTCTGTCCTGCCTCCCTTCTTATATTGGTTTCTGCAGATTGAGAGATATTTCTCTTAATACATTTCTTTATGTGTGCCATGCAAACAGGGAGGCTATAGTCCAGCTGTGGCCTTGTCAGAAGGGAAGGCTTGCTTTACGTGGCTGACATAGTTCTGGGTTTATATATCCCACTGTGAGGTTTGCTTTTTTTCAGCATCATGACACTGCTAATTTGTGTTCAGTTTGTGACCCACTAAAAGCTGCAGATCCTTATGCCTGTCTCATTGCCCCTCCCTGCCCCCCCTCACAGCACTGCAGTTCATTTCTTCAGTCAATGGTTAGAGACTTCCACTTATCCTCATTGAATGGCAGCCTATTTATTTCAGTCCATTTATCTTTATTCGTACAGATCTTTTTGAATGCTAGCCCTGTCATCTAAAATACTCGCAGTCCTTCCTGTTTTACACTTATCTGAAAACATAGCAGGCAACCTCTCTTTTTTGTCAACCAAGTCTTTTTTCAATAGTAGCCAACACAAGACTGACGCCTGTGCAACCCCACTTGATCCATGCGGCCAAGCTGATGGTGAGCCGGTGATCGCTATTCTCAAGACTTGTGTGCTGGCTTTCACTGCCAGCAGTTTCCCCTGGACCACATTACACTACTCTGCCTATGACCACGGCATAGGAGAGACTACAAAAAGACACACTAAAGTGTGTCAACATATATCACATCTCTGGTTTCTGCTTTTCGCACAAAGCCACTCATACTGTCATTGAAGGAAATTAGACTGGTTTGACAAATCCATGATGGCAGTTACTTACCACTTGTGAACTTACAGGCACTTTCCTAGAGCATGTACATTAGCAAAATGCAGAAAGTGTAATTTGGATGTATCTCAGTGGTAGTGAGTCAAGGGAGGAATTCCAGTATCCTCCTGTTTTCCTGCATTTATCTTCTTTATCAATAACATTACTAAAATGGCCCTTTACTGCATCCCTCCTCAGGGTTTGAAGAGGACCAGACAAAGTGGTGTGACCAAATAAGTGGTGTGACCAAAAAATTGTGGTGTGACTCCTTGCTTATCATAGCTGAATGTTCTCTTAGCCCCACCTGCACGAGGGGCACTGGTACCGCTAAGGGCATCGTTATTCTGTGTGGAGAGATATTTGTGTGTTACTGTTTCAGAAAAATTGCACCCCATGGTTTGATCCTTTACATCTTTAATAGTTTGACTGACAACTTGATTTCACTTCGTGTAGGTTGGGACTGAACCAGCTGTACAAACTCTTTTCTGATGGACTGGGGATACAGATGGGAATGAGGGAACATGAGGAGAAAGGACAGGGTAATAAAAAGTTTAGGCACATGAATCTGACAGCAAAACACATGGGTAATACCGTGTGTCATTAATGGAGCTATCACAAATGCCTGTGGAGGGCACGTGAGAAGATACCAGATCTGCATGTAAAATGCAGAAGTGCATTAACTGCACAAAGCCATAACTGAAATTCATATACCTCATGTTCATTTCTTTGACTATTCAAAAAGAGGTGAATCCAAATGTCTGGCCTTTTTATCTCTGAAGAGAAGAGAAACAACTCCATCTGAACCCTTGTGGTCTTGTGTTTTAACTGTAACAGCAGGCAAACCAAAGTGGGTCTGGAGATGCTTGATCTGCCCTCTTCATTAAATAGAGTTCTGAACCCACCAGTATAAATGCCAATAACAGATTATATTTATACTGCAACTAGTCAGTGAAGGTCATGATCACAACTTGCAGGGTTGTGAGGTCCTCAGGCGTTCCTTGTGTCACTTTCCAACTGAAGGACAGCACCAGACCCATTGCGGGTAGCAGCACATCAAGAATAAAACAGCATTGTCTCCTCTTTGTTGTCATTCCCCTCTCTAAAACTTACTCTTGAAAGAGGTCATTTAAATGTGATCCTACTCCCTTAAATGAACATTCTGTTTTTCCTTTTTTTTTTGTACTACAGTGCTTTCAACTTCTTCCCATCATTAAGCCATTTGCGTGAAATACTGAACTGATTAATGTGGCATTTTCCACTAAACTGTTTCAGGAAATGCTGCACCTTACCAGTGGGATGCTTTTGAATAATGTAATCTCCTTAGTATAATTAAAACTAAGTTCTGAAGTTAGTACCTTTTTTCCCTGGAGACACTCATCAAAATGTCAAGTGTTCCTTCTAGTGGAACTGCAATCCCATAGTACAAACAAATATATTTATCCACCATTCCTTGCAAGCAGGGGACCTTTGCCTCTATTCTTTGTCACTTCATTTTTTAACATGAGTAAATAGTGCATGAAATAATAAACAGTCTCAATGCACAGAATGACAGTGTATTTAAAAAAGCCTGAAGAAAAGAAATCAGGTATGATAGGTAGCAACAGTAAGAAATCCTTGCTTTGTTTTACTAATGGTTTCTTTCAAGTGTGACTCTTAAAATGAAGTTTAAATGCTTTTTTACAAATGGAACAAATGATATGAAACAAAACATTTACTTCCTTTAGACTTCTTTGAGCACTTTTTTGCCTTAGAGAAAAACAGGGCTGGGGTGCCACCACCTGGAGAGCTGCAGCAATATTGTTTACAGATTTCAAGTTTCTGAGAGCTGCTGGGATTCCACAGGTTTACAGCCCAGTGTTGCTCAAAACCCCAGTTATAAGTGTGAAAAATCAGTTCAAATTATGTTTGAGAAACTCCACAGGTTGGAAGACGCATTTTAAGAAATGGTCACATGTATTGTTACATTCACCCCCAAAAGTCCTGCCTTTCTGCATCATATGCATAGCAAGCCAATGTATTCACTTGCTCTTCTCTCCCACATCTCTGAGACACTCTGAGAGAGAGGACTGGCCTGTTGCTGTAACCCACAGCTCTGAGCCACATGACTATAATACCCTATAGTGAAATCAGAAAGTACCATCTACAACGTAAGTTCACAACCTCACTACTTTGCACAGTTTGCCAGATTTTACAGAGCCTATTTGAGATTGTTTGTACTTTTTAAATTAAAATTTGCTTTTCTTAATTTTAAGAAAAACCCAGCTAGAAGTTACAGTATGCATTTAGGAAGCTGAATAAATTCCAGCTAAAAACCACATTGTGTATGTAGAATTGGCTCCTCTCCAACATTTTATTATCATAAATAATTGCTTTCATATTAAATTTGGATGTAGACTACAGTAAGACTCTTAGCTAGCGATAAAGATAGGACAGTTAAATATCTGTTGTTAATTAGCTTCCTCCTCCTAAACGGTCATATATGTCGCTGAAGTTATTAAAGGAAGCAGTATATGCTTGTGCAATAAGCACAGCAAGACCAAAGCTTAATATTCTCCTATCTATCTAATTTAGACCATGTGGAAGGTAGGGCACCTAGTCTAAGCTAGTCAGGCAAGATCCCTCCATGCTCAGTGGGGGCAGAGAGACACTGCTGGGGTCCTTCCCCTTGCAACAGTTTCCTAAACCTGGTACAACGAACTACCTCCTGGAAAAGCCCATCTGTGCCCTAGAGACAGCCTGGACATCCAGCTCACAGTAGACACCTCGACTTGTAGTTGGCCAGATGCCTGCGAGTTGTACCTCACCCTGTTCCTCACATCATAAAAGGACTCGCATAAGCCTGGTGAAAGCAACGCCTGTCTTATATGTTGTTTAACAGAAACTAAATGAGAGCTACCAGATATATCTTTGTGGGAAAACAGTTTTACAGCCAAATCTGTAGACGTGTTGGCGTTGTCCCCAGCAGTGGCACTTACAAACATATGCATTAGCAGCAACTACTCTGTACTTCCTACAGCTAATCCTCCTGTTTATCACTTCATTTGTGACGCTCCTGTTATAAGATCACCAGATACCAGGGAATGAATGTCTGACAACGCTGGTTATCTAAAAGCACAGCTTTCCCTCATTTGTGTCTTGTAAGGACACTTGATGCTTAAACATTACCATTTCCTAGTTTACAAATATTTCAAACCTTGCACATGGATGCCATATGAGGTTAATTGCTCTTACTAATCCAGGGATGGAAACCTACTGCTTTGGTATATGATAGAAAAGCACCATACACTTATTTCTTTCATTTTTTGGACCATTATATCAAGTGTGCATAGTTTTCAATCTGAAAAGAATCTTTTAAGATGAGTCTCCTTAGACCCTAAATGCTCTTAGTTTGTGTATGTCCATAATCTATGAAGGCTAAAAGCTGCAGCATTCAGCGTTTACTTATGCACAGGCAGACAGACATCCCAAGACTGCCTTTGGGAAACTGTGCCACCAACATGCACAACCTTTTGGTTTTCCAGGAAAGCCAAAATTTTCAAGGATCAGTTTGCTGGGGTTTTTTTACCCTTTCTCTAGCTATAATACAAATTTCTATGGTTATAATTGTTTAGATAATCTCCAGGGTATCAGACACCATATCGTGAACCATAATGGTGTTCAAGAACCTATAGATGGGATGGTTCTGAGGGGTGAGTTACATGGCTATGTCCAAATTCAGAAGTACCACAAAATATCCTCAAAAGTGGAACATGGTCTTCTGCAGTGATGAGCTGCTATAAGAGCCCCTGGTGTGCTTCTGGCCTGGACCAGCCTGCACCCTCCTAAAAGGTGGCTGGGCAGGTTCAGGAGTCCCTGCAGTCACCCTGGTGAGCCTCTCAACTGCTCCTGCCCACCCTCACCTGAGCTAGCCCAGGAAGCCAGCCCTGGCTTGTGCATCACTGCCTCACATCTCTTCCCACCAGGACCAGCTAAACCAACCTGCAACCATGGGCAGATCATAAAAGAACAGCTAAAGTGGGGTAGTCCACTGAAATACAGACAAATGCAGAAGGAGAGGCTCTTAATAGTGAGTCCTTTAATTACCCAGCTTCATCAGACGAGTAATTTCATCATTTGATAGCATTTTGTTTGGCTGTAAAAGGAGGATTACTGTATGCCATACTTATGCAGCTCTTGTGGAGACTGAGATGATTAAATTGTGGACATTTGTAAAGGTATGGTAAGGTAATGATGAATCTGAGTTCTAGGCTAGTGAACTAGTTACTCAGTGGAACATTCTCCTCTTTTTGTCCTTCAACAGTTCAGCAATAATTGCCAGGAACACCAATTTATAGCAGAAAGTTCAAAATCCCTGTCCCCCTTTTATATAAAATGAGTCTTAAGTTTAGACAAACCCAAAATAATGACATCACTGTCACTGCAATTTCCTAAGGATGTCACTGAATGTGGTGATTTACCTGTGATAGAAAATACCCATTTGCAGTGGATAGGAATGAAAGTATTTATCACCTGCAACTGTCACACTGCTTTCTCCAACAGAAGAAACCTGATTGTTTAAGATATGTCTACCATACTAATGTGAATGAATCTCACCCACGGGTCTGCAGTGGAGTTTGTAACCGCTGATCTGGCCTATTTTTTTACAGGACTATACGCAAGCTATTAGACTTCTCAGTAGGTCACACGTACAGGCTCTGGAAAAATTGCTCAAATTGCAAAAACATAATGCCAACAGATCTAGACAGAGGAAAGACATACCAAAATAAACAAATCATAATTAATTTAATAAATAGACATTTTATAAAGTACTCTTGGATGCTCTTAGAGCTATTGCTAATATATAATAATATATATTTATAATCATTTAAGTTACGATATAGAATGAGGAATAATATAGAAACAGAATGAGTTATAATGTGAAAGTGTTGAAGGCAAAAACTATTGCTGCAGGCAATGCAGCAAATATACCTTTAGTTTTCATGCTGTAATCAACAAGTGTGATATGATAATGCGCCTCAGAAAGGACACAGAGGAAGAGCTAGTATTGACCTTTTCATTTTGAGGGAAAGAAAAAAGGACTTATGAATATATTTATTAAAAGCATTGAAATGTATTTCCTCTAGAATCAGGTGGATGCCTACTCAGCATTGTGCAAATTAATATTTCATATTTAAAATGATGCTTAGATTTCACCTGTTGGTTTGTTGTTTGGTTTGTTTGTGTTTTTTTTTTTAATTTACTGGTGTTATTCATTTTTAAGCTTTTAATCTCCTGAGGCTAATTAATGGCCAATTTGCACAGCCTGCTGGAATGAGCCACGCTGGGGAGCAGCAGGAGTGACAGCAGTGCTCTTGCAGCTGGGAAAGAAGAACACCACAATCGACATAATCCCATTCCTGACCAGACCAGGGAGCTGGATTATCACAAAATCTGTACTGGCCAGTTAGGGAGTCACTTTTTATAGACCATTCTTTGCCCCTTTGGCACTCAGCAACTGATACATTGTTTAGAGAACGAGTATATCTCACTCAGTTTTGAAACCTCTCTAATGCAGCAATAGATGCTCCCATCTAAGAAAATACGGAATACTTTTTAAGTATCTCTCTTCACTGCAATGGATGTCTGTGTTAAGCTAGAGTCTTTTAAGCTGGAGAGAGGGAAGCATTTTACCTCAAAAAGTTCACACATATAATATGCAATAGCTTTGTACTTTTCCAGCCTTTTAGAATCATAGAATCATAGAATTGTCTAGGTTGGAAAAGACCCTTGGGATCATCGAGTCCAACCATCTACCCTACTCTACAAAGTCCTCCCCTACACCATATCCCTCAGCACCGCATCTAAATGGTCTTAAACACATCCAGGGATGGTGACTCAACCACCTCCCTGGGCAGCCTATTCCAATGCCCGACCACTCTTTCTGTGAAGAATTCTTTCCTAATGTTCAGTCTAAAGCTACCCTGTTGCAGCTTGAAGCCATTTTCCCACACTTGTTTCCTATCCTGACTGATTTGAAAAGATATTTCATTTCACATCACAGCAACGTCTACCATGTTGTTTCCTCCACCCCAAAACATCCCCCTTGTCTTAGATCTGAGCACATGGATGAAGAGTTCAGCATCCCCTGTCCAGAAGGCCTAAATTCAGCGTGGTTGAATCCCTCTCCCAGTCATGGCACCCGCAGGTTGCTCAGTCTGCACAGACCTCCTCGTGCTCTCCTCCCCGCCCTCGGCTGCTCTCACTCACTCTGAGTCACTCATGCAATTAGACTTTCACCTGTGCTTAATCATTGCTCAAAGTCCTTTAATTTGAACTGGCTGCCCTTTGCACTACCAGGAACAGATTTACCTGGGCACAGCCAACACCAGGCAGCCGGGCTCCTGCACTGGGCACAGGTAGAGCTGCTTGCCTGTCTCTGTTTAAATCAACATTTTTTTGTATGCATGTAACAGCCTCCCTGTACTGCCTTGCCCTCCCCAGGAAAGCCTGTAGTCTTTACATGACATTAGGTTCTGCCTAGGGGTGATGGTACAGCCTTGGTTTTTCCCACAAATTTTTTACTTGTGATGTCCCATTTGGTATAAATCAGTGCTTAGATACTGCATGGATGAACACCATGAAAAAGATCCCCAAGTTAGAACTGAATTTGACCCATTATTTTTTACATATGACCTGTTGGGGACTCCAAGCTTAAATCTATTCCTTCCCTAAAGTAAATGTCTGCTGCATTTAAAAGTGCTGGCTTATTACAGTACTGCTCATGATTATCATGGAACAGATCCTCCTAGATGCCATGCTTGGGCACATGGAGGACGTGGAGATGATTCAAGACAGACAGCATGGCTTTACTAGGGGCAGGTCCTGCCTGACTAACCTAGTGGCCTTCTATGATGGACTAACTAGGTCAGTAGGTAAGGGACAACCTATGGATGTGATCTATCTGGACTTCGGTAAGGCCTTTGACACAGTCCCTCACAACATCCTGCTTGCCAAATTGGAGGGATATGGATTTGATGGGTGCACTTTTCAGTGGGTAAGGAATTGGCTGGATAGTCGTACCCAGAGGGTGGTACTCAATGGCTTGAAGTGCAGATGGATAGCAGTGACAAGTGGCGTCCCTCAGGGGTCTGTGCTGGGACCACTACTGTTTAACATTTTTATCAATGACATAGACAGAGGGATTGTGAGCACCATCAGCAAGTTTGAGGATGACACTAAGCTGTGTGGTGTTGTAGATACACCAGAGGGACAAGACGTCATTCAGAAGGACCTGGATAGGCTGGAGAGGTGGGCCCAGGTGAACTTCATGAGGTTCAACAAAAGCAAGTGCAGGGTCCTGCACCTGGGACGGAACAATCCTCAGTATCAATACAGACTAGGGGATGAGGTATTAGAAAGCATCCCTGAGGAAAGGGACTTGGGGGTGCTGATGGATGAGAAGCTGGACATGAGCAGGCAGTGTGCACTTGCAGCCCAGAAGGCCAATCGCATCCTGGTCTGCATCAAAAGATGCATTGCTAGCAGATCCAGAGGTGATTCTGCCACTTTGCTCTGGTGAGAGCTCACCTGGAGTATTGTGTGCAGGTCTGGAGTCCTCAATATAGGAAGGACATGGACTTGATGGAGCGGGTCCAGAGGAGGGCCATCTCTGCTACAAGGACAGGCTGAGGGAGCTGGGATTGTTCAGCCTGGAGAAGAGGAGGCTCCAGGGAGACCTAATAGTGGCCTTCCAGTACCTGAGGGGGGCCTACAGGAGAGATGGGGAGAGTCTGTTTACAAAGGCCTACAGTGACAGGACAGGGGCAATGGCTTTAAGTTGGGAAAGGGCAGAATTAGATTGGATATTAGGAACAAGTTCTTTACTATGAGGGTGGTGGAACACTGGAACAGGTTGCCCAGGGAGGTGGTTGAGGCCCCTTCCCTGGAGATATTCAAGGTGAGGCTCAACAAGGCCCTGTGTCAACCTGGTCTAGTTGGGGGTGTCCCTGCTGACTGTGGGGAGGTCAGACGAGATGACCTTTGGAGGTCCCTTCCAGCCTGGACCATTCTATGATTCTATGATTGTTTAGACTATTGACATTTTAAAATATTTTAAATTTTATTTTAGGAAAAATAGCTCTGAATTTGAGAAATGAACCTCTGAAAATGAAATTAATTTTGCATGAATGTATTCATATAAGAAATGTCGTTGGTTTTGAAGAAATTAGTTTAATAAGGACATATACGATTAGATCATATATCGAGAAAGAAAATTGAATTACTTAATTGACCTCTAAAACTCAACAAATTCTAAGTACGATCCTGAAATACTTAAGTTCCCACTGTGTTGCTTTTTTGAGATACAGCTAAAGAAATGCTTTAAACTGTCTATAAATCTAGTCTTCCAAATGTCAAATTTAGCTGTGAAAAAAGGCTTTTCCTAAAAGGAGTATGGAAGAGTTTCTAAAAGCTGAAATGAGTACCCCTCTCAGCTCCTAATATAGACTGTCACAAGCAAGCACATGTTTGCTTGAGTGCTTGACGACAACCATCTCATTCCAAATATAAAGCCAATGTGAGAGAGGTCTGACACCTGGTTTGACACCAGGTTCTGAATGGAGCAACTCAGACGGCTCTGAAATACACCCATTTCTGCTCGCAGGAGTTTTCATTGGTTTGCCATGGCTGTGCACCAGCATAACCAAAGATAGATCTTAGCCCCATAAAGTCTGTTTTGATTGCAAGTGCCATCCTGTAAGAGGAAATAATTTGAAGTGCCTTTTGAACCAAATCATTTGCTCTACTTACAACAAGATTGTTAGATCTTTAGTTTAATTGGTATCATTCAATCTCGCTATGGCCCTATAACTCGTTGTTAGAAAATATTAACTTGGGGGGGGGGAAATAACCAAAAAGGCTTACACAACTAGCTCCTGGAAAATTTATTTAAAGAAACACAAGAGAAAAACTGCTTAATTTACTAAGTTTGGACTTGCAGGATTGGTTTGAATCAGAAAGTAACACAGGATTACAGAAATCAAAAAGGTTTATCTTGGTATATTTTCTTTTTAAGCATAAATAGGGGTTAAACTAATAAAGACAAGTACTTTTCAGAAGAAAATACTATTAATAGGGTTAAACCCAAGACATACAGGTGAATTCTGCCATAGGAGCTATTTTTAGCCTGGGCCAGATAATGCCATCTTTCCTCTCACAAAAAAGAGCCTACATGGTGAGTGATGCTACAAACCCAGTGCCAGTCCAATCGTGTGCTCCTGCTCACCTGATGCCAGCCCTCATTTGGTGCCCCTCAGCCCCCACAGTGTGGGTTTGGCTCCAGGCCCATGCCTCCAGGCACCCACAGCCACACAGAGATAGAGACTGCCTGTCTGCCTGCCAGCATCCCTAGCACTGTGTGTGCCATCACAATCCATCACACGCTGGACCATTCCTCTGATACCGGAGAGAAATTTTGTCACAAGGACAGAGCACTCAGGACCTCATGAATCCATCTTGAAAGCATCACTACAGATGTCAGGGCTTCTGTGAGGGAAGTCTATTCTTGGGATTAGCTGTATGTTCACTACCCAGTAGCAAAGTGCACAATTTCTGAACCTACGCAGCACAAGCATCGTTCCTCTGGATGGGTCTCCTCAAGCCCCTATGCATTTCCCTCTGTCACAGCCTGTCCCTTTCCCTATCCTACTTTCAAAAGTGTGTAATCTCTCTTCTTCCCCATACTTCATGCCTTAGGCTCCTTCTTCTGTAGGATGGGAAGACTGATGGTGGGGGGAATGGTAACAGTAAGGCCCAGTAAGGTCTTGAGGAGCAAGAGGTAGCAGATGATTCTGACAGGAAAAATTTATTAATTCCTTCAGAAAGACGACAAAACTGACCATTTTTGGCCTACATCAAAGGACAAGTAATAAAGAAACCTTAAGGCAAAATGCATATCACAAGCCATCATGGCAAAGTAACAAGATAAGGCCAGAAGAGGCCAATACCATCCCCTTAGGTATCTGGGAAATAAATGTTTTCTGGGTCAATAAACCCCACCACCTTTCCCTAAGGAATTCAGGATATAGAATGAAATGTTTTCAGGCCTAGGAGAGGCTGCATATTGTCTACTACAGCAGAACAAGTCAATAACGTGAACTTATGTGAGTAGTGTCAATGTGCCTTTAATAGGTCAGTTAAAATCAAACACAGCCTCCTCACCTTTACCCCAGACCAAAAAAAAATCAAATAGAGGACTCTTAGCCCTTGTTTAAATCCAAAGGAATCAAACAGAACAGGTCTCCAGCCTTTTTCAGCATGCAGGTCTCTCTACAAGTTCGCCATGGCTGTATATACCAATGTAAGATGTCTGGCAATAGCACTGCTTCACTTAGTTACCTCTCAAAGACATACAGAATTTTCCCAGGGGCCATGGATCCTCATCATTTACAGGTCTCACCCCTGTCCAAGTCCAGAGAAATCAGAGGAGTCTCTAGTCACAGATTCTTCTCTAACTTTTCCTAAGAGATGTAGCCTGCACAAATTTTCCCTTTTCCAGGCTCCCAGCCTGGAAGCACTGGAGCAAGGCTCAGGGGGCTGATGTGATACTGGGCAAGATTCATCCTTGGTGATGTGCTCTTCCCTCTGCCTTGGATGCCAGACATGGCTACACCTCATCAGAAAAAAGCCTGTGGCCAGGGAGGACTGATTCAATTCTTCATCTTAAAGTGAATATCCCCATGCTTTTTTAAAGTCGTCTTGCCCTGGTCAGCCATTGCTGCTAGCCACAAGCCATAAGTTTCTCCCCCATGGCACCTGATCAACTGGCTAACCACAAAGTGTGCTTCTGCACAAAACCCCTCAAGAGGCAAACTGTCATGCCGGTCTCCCATCACGGAAGGAGCTCCATCATACACCAAGAAGGGCAACAGAGTTTCCCTTCTATGAGAAGACACAATAAGGATTTGAGCCCTGAAGGGCGGTCAGTATAGGGGCATATGGGAGAAAGCCAGCCCACTGCTACTCCCAGGTTTCCTCACTGAGGGAGTCAATTGGCTCACCCTGGATGAGCTAAAATTGCAGACACGTAGAGCAATCAGTGATTGTGGACTAAAGCATCAGTTTGATGAGGATGTTGACTAAAACTGACTTCCTCCAAGCACAGCTCTGCATGTCAGTCACAGGAACATGAGCACTTCCCGAGAGCCAGAGAAGGCTATTTCACAGTTGAGCTTTGAAATAGGTCTTCTCACGGCTTCTGAGGGCCTAATTGTGGATCCTTGGGTCAGGCATAGAAAAGTATACAGGATTTATTCCACTGTTAAGAAGGAAAAAAATTGTTTCATCGCTGTTAAGGAGATCCGCCTCTGTATTACCATGCTACTCCTAAAATGTGTGTGAAAGAAAGAAGTGACCTTCTTGGTCATTCTCAGAAGAGAGATGTCACTGTGGGAATGACGGGTTCTCTAAGCAGGAGCAATTCATAAATGGTGGAGTTGCATGTGATCTACCTTCTTTCTCATTCAATTGTACTATTCACTATAATTCACAGATGTTTGTTTTTTTTTCCTCAGAAGCATTAGAGAGTGGATTTAAAGCACTAGTGCTTCTTTTCAAAGCAAGGGAATACCTTCAGGTGATGTAAATAAACCAGGACATTTTATTTTAAAGTGTATCACTTGGAGAAATGTTATTCTAGAAGATGATTTTATTTGAATTTTTGTCCCTTACAGAATGAATATATTTTGGAAATGTCTTCAGTTCACACAAAATACAGACATTCCAGGGCCAGGCTCTCGGGTCCCAGAGTTGCTGTGATCTCTGTTTACCATGAGATGGGAGTAGAGAGGCCCTGACACAACATCAGTCTGGGAGGTTTATGTACTGAATGTCTGAATACAAACAATACCTTTTCTAAATCGGTTTCTGACCTCTCTTTGATGAATATGAGCAACAAAAATTCTGGCTAGCCCTATCCAGACTTACAGGTATTTTCTCTGTGCTGAGCAAAGAACATGCCCTCGGAATGGACCTGTTCCTGTGGACTTTATTTAAGCAATTTAAGATAAAACCAGTTCAGTTGACAAGTGCAGTGGCAGAGAAGAGAGAACTGCTGATTTTCTGTCAAGCTAGCCAAGTTGACATCTGCCTCTATAAGGGTTCACAAATGAACAAAGCATGAAGCTAAACAATAAAAGACAATTTCGCACATGTGTGAAAGGATAATGTATGCTGACTGAGACTGAAGTCCTGACAAGCCGAGGTAACATTTTCTGAAAAACTTCTTGCTCTGGGTAATTTACACTCATCTGGTACTCATGTCAGCGAGAGTAGCAAAACCTTTCACTTATTAAGAAAAAAATAAATTAGTTTCATTACAAAAAAAAGTGATATGGATCTGCATTTGCCCGGGTGAGTGCATGAAGAAAATGACTTTTGAAAGCAATGAGGAGGAAACTGGGATTGCAGGATTTTCTTGTTAGACACACAGCTGTTTTTGCCAATCCCATGGTGTTTCCAGGTGTTTGGCTGAGTTATTTACTTGGCCGTACAGATGCCCAACACATGTCAAGTGACCTGATTACACTTCTTTAAGGAATCCTGCCTGCAGAGCCACTGCCGCAGCTCCTCATGCCCTGCTGCTGCTGCTGCTGCTGCTGCGTGGGATTACAGACAGCTCTTTATTATCCGTGACTCACGTCATGATGGGCTAATTGTACAAAAGCAGCCAGAGTATTGTGCCGCGCATGTGGATCCAGCTCAACACTCCTTTGTTCTGTGCTCTCTGCCAGGGCTGTGGTCCCGTCTCTTGGGTGGTCAGTGTTGCATACAAATACCTTGCTCTTTGCCACAAACTCTGCAGCTGAATTGCTAAATACGAGAGCTGGAATCTCAGTTCCATACAAGTCAATGGAGGTTTTGTTATGGATTTCAATGGGGTCAGGTGCTTGTGCACTGCTGGATGCTTGTTCCCTGTTGGTCAATAGCAGATTCGTAAATGTTGCTGCCTGTCAGCTGTCATTTTCTGGAAGTATCAGTCTTTGTACTTCTGGAACTTCTATTATCACCTTAAGCATAATTTCCCTATTTCAGAGACCTGTAGGTTGGTCACTGAGATATCAAAGCATCTGAGAGAACAGGAATGGATTTTTAGCAGCAGCAGAACACCTGAGGTGCTTGGGAGGGGAAACGTGGTTGGAGGGAACAGTAACGGACTTGATTTATTAATGGGTCATGTGCTTTGTCCACTGCCTGGTGGCCGTTAAGAGCATCCCTGGAGTCACAGTGGTCCCTGCCCCTGGGGAGCTGCCAGACCCTGCACTGCTCTGCCACGTGCAAGGCGAGAGAAACAAAGCCCTCCCAAAAAGCAGCTGTCCATCATCGACCCGTGTCCAGCATCTCCACATCAGCTTTCTAGCAGAGGAGGTATGACAAGGCCCACGTGCAGCTCAGTGAGGTGAAGCAAAGCACACTGGAAGGAGAGTAGGACCCACTGCTCTGAAATGGACGACGTACTATACAAAACATCATGTTCACAGCACCGCTGCTCTCTGCTGAAGTGTGACTAGATTCTCAATAGATCAAAGCAGGAAACAGAGATGGGAAAAAAGTCACTCAGGGTACAGCAAAAAGCGTTGGAGGCACCTCCAGTATGAGGCAGGAGGTGGCACATGCCCTCCCATTATGTGGCGTCCAAACCCACCCATGCAGAGCTACATTACCTGTCTGGGGACAACAGCAGCATCCCAACCACAGGTCAGTGTCACATTTGAAGAGGGGTGGCTAAGGGCAGCCTTCTCAAATCAGCAGCAGAAGAGAAGTGCCACAGAGCCAGAGGATGGGGGAAATGGCTCTAGCCCTGCACCATGCAGGAGCCACACTGTCTTTCACATGTGCTTTTCTAGCCCTTTCTCAAAGAAGCAAGCCAGAGATAGCCCATGTTGGTGTTTCACTGCATGACAGATTATCTGCAATAGGTTATCTAGTGTCAGGTGGTATTTACAGAAGATTTAAGAAAATTATGTGTTAATTAAACCACCTGACATCTATTCTCTTTCTCCTTCCGTAACTTGGATAAGAAGAGAACAGAAGAGTATTACTCTTTCATTATCACTTACCTTGAGCAGAGCCTTTTGCAAAGAATTCAGAAGAGCACATGCATGTCTTTTAGATGTAGGACTATCGAACAATATTGTCGAATTTAGCTTCACACATTTTAAACTTGCTTTTAAATGATGGTAGCACTCTGACAAAGCTTCTGTGAATGCTATAAAATATGGATTTGTTAGACAGGGAAATACAATATTTAGCATTCATTTCTCTTTACTAACAACTCAAAGAAAGAAGAAAAAAGCAAGCATTTTGCAGACTTATATTCTCAAAACTCAGACAGAAATAAATCTCCATGAGAAAATCTCAGAAAACTTCAAATAGATCCCAGTCGGGGCATTAAAAAACCTGACAACCTGCCACGAGTTGCAATGAACGTTTCTGTTTTATGCTTCTGAAGGATACCTGTCATTTAAGTTTTTGTTAAGGCACTAGACTCTTCTCAAAGGAATGGATGATCTCTGAAGTAGTGTTACGCAGCACAGCAGAAAGGCCAGGGTTTGATATCACTGCAAAGCAGTGAAAGGAGGTTGATTCCAGTAGCTGGCTCCTCAAGCCTTACATCTTACAGCGTGACAATTTGTCACTTGCAAAACATCAGAGGACCTCACTGTGGCTTTTCACATGGAGTCAGCACTGGGGAGTGCCACAGGGGAACAGTCTTCTGTTCTCAGCTGCTGATGCCAGTTCAAGGAAGGTGCATGTTATCCATCCTACAGCTGCTGAACTCTGGTGGTGACCAGCAGTGATCAGTATGGCCTGCTCTCATGTATTTTTTCATTAGGAAGTACACAGGAGTGCTAGTAGGCAATGCTGTCCTAGCCATTTTGGGTCCTCACAGGAACGCACAACCCAACAGGCAGAGATTTCTTCCCCGGGTGCCCCAACCCAAAGACTGCTTCAGTTAAGGAGAAGACTTCAACTGACTACAGTGAGTGCTGACTCACAGGCAGGTGTGCTCAGGCACCAGGACTTAACCTCATATGGCTAGGGATGAATCTGGGAAAGGTAAGCTGGATGTCAGCCTTTCTGGGAATAGAGCAATGAACTGGGAAGGAATTAATTAAATCTTTTTCCCACATAGGACTAAAAAGTCAAGCGGTAAACTCTTTGCTTAATCCTCTCTACCACAAAACCAGTCTGTCAGCCATAGTTTTGGAGTCCACTTACCTTTGTGAGAAAATGGCAGTTGTTTTTTTGGCACTTGCCAAAAAGATATTGCTACACTCTACCCCCTCTTCAGAAATTAAGTTTTCATTTACAACAAAAAGACACAGACTATGCCTGCATTAATAAAAGGGCTTTCCTGCATCATTAGCATCTCCTTCTAACAGATTGCCTCAGGTACCAGGTAAAAGCTCAGGCCAGGAAAGACAACCGTTGCACTCATATACATTAAGCACCAGGTTTTGTCTTCATTCCTTTATACTTATTCATGCTTATGGAATTTTTCCGTATTAATCCCAAATTTGTTTTACTTTGAACTTTGTCAAAAAAAAAAAAAGACAGCACATCAGAAAATGAGAATAAAAGACATAAGCAAATAATCAGCTTCATTAAAAAATTAAAAAAGAAAACTGAGGCAAGCTGTAAATAAAACTGTGTGCTGGACCATGTTATTTAAGAAGTCCTAAGACAGCAAAAACTGTTAATTTGGCAGCAATTTTCAGTGAATCTGAATAGTAAATAAGCTTTAGATAACACTAATTACAAAGATGCTTCGAATGCTACTGCTGCAGCTGCCAAAACACCTTCTATAGCTCTATTCTGTGAGAACACTTTTATCAAGCTTTTGAAATGAATAGCATCATTTCAACAGGCTGACTTCTATGTTCACGCAGCTATATTTAAACATATTTTGTCAGGCTTCATTCCTATAGAAAGTCAAGAATACTACAGACTTCTGAGTGAAAAAATGGAACACAACAAAAAAACATAACCACAGTAGAAGAAAAAGACCTCTGTATTAAAAGATAAATCATCAACGAAGATCCACTAAGATACGAGCACACAGGCCTATTTTTCCAGTTCCTGGCCTAAAAAATGTCTGCTAGGTTAAAATATTGTAACTGAATGCATGTGAAACAAAAGTCACTGCAAAAATCCATCTGGGCAACTGGGACCATTTCTACACTCCATCCACCCAGAGGTTAAATCACCTCTTTATGCAGGTGCTCAACAGCAAATCTGCGTGCAAATCTGTACTTAGAATTTTATGCTGTCTTGTTGTATAGAATACTAACTTCTGTGGTTTCTTCCAGCAGTCTTTTTCTTGCCAAGTACCAGGTGATTCAGAAATCACGTTTATCGAGAACAATGCAAGTGAATTCCAAGTTCTTCCTGTCTCAAGAGCATTTCAGCAGCTACAGGGAGGTCCTGCTTCCTTTGTGCATAAGCTCTGAGGCTTTCAGATTTGATATTTTTAAATAATAAAATAGCATTTCCAAAACTGAAAATGATACAATAGCTTTTTTCAAAAAATGAATTAATTATAAAAAGTTATGCATTACTGACACTAATCTGCCACTGTAGCTTCTTTCACTAAGCAGTTACTTGCTCAGTGGAGTAACACAGTGGAATAATACAGTGGCCTCTATCATTTAGTGCATGGGCTCCTGCCATGGTCTAAATAGAACACTCTCACCCTAAAATGGTAGCATATCCACAAGAGTCTCTTTCTCCAGACACTCATCTGTGGATGTTTCAAAACCTATGGAATGACAATGTTTAACTCCTAATTAGCTCTGACGAGAGTAATGGTTCATATTTTTTTCATATCCTACAAAAGATTGGTTTTTGACTAATATTAGACCTGTTGTAACATCGGCCAACCATGTCAATGATAGTGACATTTTTATTAGACTGATAGTTCTTTTTTTTTTTTTTTTCACTTGCTATGAAATTTCTGTGCTCACTGAATTGTTATCTACAGAGCTTTAGAAAAGAAGGGACAATGAAGCTTTCAAAGGGTTCTTCTTCCTCTGTTTTTATGGGCTTCTTGTTAATTTTCCCTCATATACTCTAAGAGAAGATAGTAATTAAATCAAGCTGTTCAAAAAGTTCTTTATTAAACAAAAGATAATTTCTGAAATGTAAATTCATCATATATATTGGGGAGCTAGTCATTTAACCACAAGTTTTATTAACTATTATGAGACAACTAACCAAGGGCAAAAAGCAGGAAATGGAACTTTCCAGGCTTCGCTTTGAAGATTTTTCTCCCAATATTGTAAAAAACAAATTAGCTTCATTCGAACAGAAAGAGAAATAGACTCTTGACTATAGCAACCTCATTGTGCTGTGTTTTCAGGGAAGCTTGTCAGCAGCTGTCTGATCAACTCTGATCTTGCTTCCCACTGTAAACATCAAAGATGCTTTTTGTGGCTTACCATAAAAATAAGAATCAGACTCCAGCATGGACTCTTTTTGGTTGCTGTCTTCTGAGGACAACAAACTGCAGAAATGCGCTCTGCAGAAGTGCTAGAAAAGATCCAAACAGTTTCTTCAGTTTCTGCTTACCCTGTTCCAACAAACCTTCATTGCTCCTCTTGTGTCTCTTACCAAAGTTGTACCATTTAGTCTCTTGCACTGGAAAATTTATCTCAAAACCTTTACCGTGTCTTGAGTGCCAAACTTGAACAGTTTAATATTAGACATCAGCATCATTCCACCTTTGTTTTTACATACATTTACACATCAAATCTTCAACTGGTAATATTCTTGGTGTTAACCCACCAACATTATAGAGTAGACTTGTGTTGATGAGAACAGAACACTCTGCACAACAAAACACCATTTTTAGAATTTTTGAAAGCCTCACAGCTTTCTTGAGCATGTCTTTAGCAAAGAATAATTTTACTCCTACGCTTCGTTTAGGCAATAGTCTCAGTCCCCCCCTGTTGACATTCAATTCAGCCCTTAGATAAGTCAAGTAGAAACCTACTTTAGCTACCGCAGAATCACATCCCTGTTGAAGGGTGTCTCAGCAAATAATTGTCTAAGATGTGACTTACCCTCTCTGCAGGCTTCCATGAAGTCATTAAGGCCCATTACCTATGTGTAGAAGCTTTAGAACAATATATAGCTAAATATCACTAGATTGTTCTCGAAGTAATAGGAAAGCTGTCAGCATCACAGAACATCAAAAGCTTTTCAAAGAGATTAATGGTATGTGACTCTTAGCATGTTAAAGGCCAGTACAAAGGAATTTAAGAAAAGATTATCCTTTATTATTTTTTAATGTGCACTTAGATGTAATCAATTTATTATTGTGATATAATTGTCATTTGGATTAAAGGATCACATTGTCTGTTAAAAAACTCAAATATTAAATATATTATACAAAGTTTTGTGCAAATTTGTTAAAAAAGTAGTGACTGGTGCTTGGCTGTTTTTTGGTGTGTGTGACAGTAACATACAAATATCAGTGCCTCTTACACGCACAGTGAGTTTGCCAAGTTCATTTGTGTTCTTATAAAACATTTTAAAATTAAGTTCCATAAATAAATGTCATAGATTTTAAGTATTAGAGAGCATAAAGGCCTTTAAAATAGACAGAATTCACACATAAAATGGAGAGACTAGTCAGTGCTGATTTCAGTGGATTAAAAATGTCAATACATCTTTTTGGTACAGTGATCATTTTAGATAACATTGTCCAGATACTCATGATGTCCCAAAAACGTAGATGCTCCAAGGGATCCTATGAATAAGTGTCTCCATGAAAAAGCTTGCATTGAGACCAACCTCGCCCTGCAGTGAGGGAGCAGTTTAACCATACTCCCTCTGTCCCAGAGAGGATGGCTGTGAGCTGGGCTCACTGCTAAACCCCAGAGTAATGGGATGCTTTCCAGCTTGCCTGCCAGAAACACCGTTGGCAGAGCCACCTAGCCCAGAGGCTCCCCGCTCAGCACACAGCAGATTTAGATGCTGTCCCGAGCTGGAAACATTATGATCATTTTCTGGGGTGTCGTGGTTTAAACCCAGCCAGCAGCTCACTCAATTCTCCCCCTTCCCCCCAGAAGGGTACAGAGAAGAAGGAGAAAAGGCCGGAAAGCAAAAAATGCAAACTCATGGGTTGAGACAAAGGCAGTTTAATAAGTAAAGCAAAAGCTGCACACACAAGTGAAGCAAAACAAGTAATTCATTCACTGCTTCCTATCATCAGGCAGGTGTTCAGCTGTCTCCAGGAAAGCAGGGCTCCGTCATCTGTAGTGGTTATTTGGGAAGAAAAAACACCATAACTCTGAACACCCCCCTATTCCTCCTGCTTCTCCCAGCTTTATACAGTGAGTATGATGTCAAACAGTATGGAATATCCCTGTGGTCAGCTGGGGTCAGCTGTCCCGGCTGTGTCTCCTCCCAACTTTTTGTGCACCCCCAGCCTGCTCACTGGTGGGACGGTGTGAGGAGCAGAAAAGACCTTAACTGCTGAGCAACAACTAAAAACACCAGTGCTCCATCAACATCACTCTCATCCCAAATCCAAAACCTAGCATCACATCAGCTCCCAGCAAGAAATCCAACTCTATCCCAGCTGAAAACATGACATAGGGTAAACAGGAAAAATGAGTGGCTAGCAAAGGATTCTAGGTGTCACTGTTGGCCTGAGCCCCTCAAAGACTGATATAGCAACGACTGATTTCCAGGCACCAACAATTATGCCTTGTAGGTGCATACAATGCTTGTAGAGAAGTAAACAAAACAAACCCTGTGCAGCCCATCATCAAGCAAAATAATAAGGCAAAATGCAAAGGGGACAAAGGAATCATCTTCCGTATCCTTTGTGGTATGTTTTCCTATGTTTTTTAATAGTTTTTGATGTTTGGAGGTCCAAAGTACTGCCAAAACCAGTACAATTACACTGTATGAAGCTACTGCAGTTACATTCATTATTTCTGGTTATCAAAAAGAAAAACTTTAATCTCAAAACATGTACTGAGTGTTGAGGAAAAATCTAGGGCACAAGAATATTCAGATAAAGTTTAAGCTATGAGGCAATGACAGTTTCTTCTTCATCTACGAAAGAGGATTTCTTTTCATGTATCCAAGATGATACCATACTGTTCAGCTTTAAAATTCAACAGCTTTTTCTTCTCAAAAAAGAATTAAACCCTCAAATCCTTTCCTAAAATATTAACTAGTAAGTGGAGTGTCTTAAGGTTCTCTGAATCATCTCTTGGGAGATGCCGTGTCTCTCTAAGCTACACTGTTCCAAATATATTTGCCAAGTGAAGGGGGAACCGGCATCTGCACTCAGTAGTGACATTTCATCAAAATTCATCACAGCAGTGGTAAACATTATCACTTTGGTCAAGCCAGTACAATTCAAACATTTCAAAGTTTTAAAATATTAAAAATAGATAATTTCTGAAGATGTTGTTTTTTTATTTATTTCCTTAAACTACCTAGAAATACATTCTATAAACTTTCTTCTACATTTCTCATCTATTTATGCCTCGTATATGCCACCTCTATGCTAAACAAAATTGTAGATTGTACAAACAAGGACCCTAATTCTGCTGTGCTTCCTACAAATTATTTTTCTTCCTCTTCCAGCCACTGCCATCTTCATGATTCTTGCCTGTTAATGACACCAAAATGGTGTACAACACAGAGATAAATTGCCCTCAATGACTGTGATTACATATTTTATAGTATTCAGAAGTAAAATCTGAACACCTCTTTTCAGTGTAAAAAAATATGCTTAAGGAATGCTGATTACAAATATGTTGCTGTTTTAAATTGGGCATGTGGAGAACGGCTCCAATTTATTCTTCTTCTCTCCTTACACATGGAAGTCACTGTTGATTTTAAACATGAAACTATTGTGTGGTTTGAGTTTAACTCTATACTGGAGTAAAAAGATGCAATTCAGCTCACAAAATTCCTGTTATTTTTATACTAAGGGATATACTTTCTTTTTTTGATTCATATAAAACTATATGAATTGCTTTAGTGGTGATTAGAATTTGCCTTGCAAGTACTATCAAATTCTTTAAAAGACAGAATTAGCACACTTCAAGGATTAAGTCTGAATTTAAATATTTAGCACTTCTCATAAAAGTGACCCAGTTTCAAAAATATTTTCAGTAAAATTCCACATATGGCCACAAAGCTGGCATCACTTTCTATACATGATTACTTATTTCATGAGCATTTTCAAATCTCATTTGAGAGAATCCATGAGAAAAACTGGAAATGTGTTTCTCCACATACAACTTCTAGGAATCAGTTTAGGGAATTTCAGAAATATGCAATCATACAGGAAACCTGTCTTTAAAAAGCTTGTGAATTCAGATTGATCCTTGTGACTAGACTTCTCTATCTGACTGTAAACTCCATTTTCAATGCGGTTTGTGATCCTGTCAAGGACTTAAATTTCAGAGGATAGTAATATGTGGCTGATGTATCACTGTCATCACTAACATGGTTAGTGGTTAACCAGGAAGACTCTCATTCCAAAAAAGCATCTTCAATGATGGCCTTGCTGAAGCTGATATTTTTTTTTTAAAGTTGAGTAGCTAGGTTTGAGATTTTAAAAATTTTCAAATGATAGTGAATAGAAATCATGGCTTTGGACACAAAAAATGAAGATACTGAAGAACATCACAAAACTGGAGTTTCAGGGAACTATGTATTACAATAACAGAGAGTACTGCTAGGGTCTTCAAAGGGGTTTGTCTGGGCAATGTCTGGAACTGCATCACAGAAGACAGAGGAACAGACAGTGCTACAGCTGCCCTAGAGCAAGCTTCCTGTGCACAGGTCGGGCAACGGGGACCCAAAGCCACCAGTCTGGTAAGTGCTGGAAATGTGACCTCAGCTGCTATGGTGGAAACCTCTGAGATGGACTACAACCAGCATGCATGGTACACACACTAGTCATCCCAGCAGAGTTCCTGGAAAAACACGTTTGAGGAATTGGTAAATCACTGTGATTCCTTAATTAATGCGAAATTGTCTGGAGAGGGCAATAATAAGGTGATATGGTATGTTATTGAAAGGACAGGTTGCTGAATCTTGGTCACGCTCTTTCAGGAGGAGAGAAGGCTGTAAACACATGTGAAATAATGACAGACTATACAGAGGGTAAAATGAATACGCAAAGAATTGCTCCTGGTGGGTGTCACAGACAAGGGCTGGGGTGACTTCTTGACAGGGCACTCCAGGACACTTCAGGATGAGGCTGAGCTGCTGCACTTCACACTGCAGAGGGGCTTGTAAGCTGAGAGGAATGGAGCTAAGAGGCAAGAAGTGACATGCACTGAATCTCTGATCATTTACTTCCATCTGTTAGGAGCATATCATTAATCTCTACATTTTCCAGTTTTATTGCTGTTATTCCATAGAACTTTTGTTCTCCTAGAAAATACCAGTGGTTTTGTAAGTATTGATAAATGTTTGCACTATACTTTGGATACTTAAGGTCCTATAAAATACTAAGTACTAGTATAAATGTAAAAGCAGGGAACAACACCTTGTTATTTTAAATTATTTTTCCTTTAACTACACAAGTCCAGGAAATGAGCTTGTAAAGAAAATTCTATATATAATAGCAGTCACAATTTAAAAAATGAAGCAAAGCAAAAAGTTGACAGCCCTGGAGTTATTAATTCATTTTTGAGATTGTTTCAACAGAAAATATAAAGATGTGAGTAGAAAAATAGAGTTTCTTTAATAGTGTTTCAGAACTTTTTCTAGGAAAGGATAGAGTTCATTTTAGGAATAGATCGGATCCATATAAAGACTGAGGAGGAGCAAAGATAATACCATTTTGATAAGCCCCTTCTTTCTCCTTGGGAAAATAAAAAATAAATCAAGCTCAAGATTCTTTATTCTTCAGATGACAATAGCTCCTTCTGTTATCTTCCCTGCAGTGCTCTTATGTACTTCTGGGCGATTTCCTCAGTGATTTTTACAAATCTGTTTCTAAGTCAGTTGTGCAGGTAAGTTTCTGTCCTCTTCACGCCTCCAGTCGTGTTAGTAAGTGAGCTATGGGGTAAAGGAGAGGCTCAGGTCTCTGAGCAAGACCAGAGAGCTTCTTTTAAGGGAGGAGTCACATTATTTTTTTCTATCTGGTTGAAATCTACAATTTCTACAGAAAAGTGCCATCATTTGGAAATGCATTCCTGCCAATGTGCTCTAGTAGCAGTGAGAGAAATTAAATTCACAAAGGAACAGCTCAAATGAGGATGAACCTGAAGCTTTATATCCACAAAGAGACTGAGAAAGAAGGTAATACAATGAAATTTGTCTGACAGAAATAATTTTTTCAGAGAAATCTTTGAACTGTTGACAGAAATTCAATTAAAAGAAAAGATCCTATCTTACCTAAACAATATAATACAGCAATGTTTAGTACAAACCGCTGAGCTTTGAAAGTGGCATCTCTCAATAAGGAAAAGGTAGAAAATGTAAGAAACCTCCCTGGTAGTAAATCACAGCCTTGGACCGACAGAGGTACTACATTTATCTACTGAAACTAGTGAGATTCCTTAGTAAAACACAAGATCATGTTGTTTACATATGTTAGAATTTACCTTGGCAAATAGTGCTGCACTGTACTATTTCTATTACTGATTGGCAAAAATGGCAGTTTGTACTGTCATTAGGGCCATCACAATCTTTTACATGGAACTTTATATGTACCAACAATTCCACACTGAAGAAAATGCCAACTGGCAGATGAAATTCTATAGATGTCAAATCCTCAGGACAAACCCAAGTAGCACAAGTAATATGTGAAATGCTGGCCTTCTGTGAGTGCTCATTATTTTCCTCCTATTCAGTGTATTTAGATAGGAGGACTCCTCCTGCCTCAGGTTTCCTGGGATACAAGAAACAAACCTGGGCCATAGAAACAAATTTAATAATAAGCTTCATTTTCCCAAATGCCAGTTTAGATTAGAAGGACAAGTTTATTCTAGCAGAAATAAGACAACAGAGATAACACTGGCATTCATGGCCTTGTGTTGTCTGGCCCCATGGAGGTCTGCTGAATGCTGATATTCTTGTTTGGTGGCATAACTCTGCACAGTCCTTATGCCCTAACACCAGTTAGGATCACTGCTCTAAGTGCCATCAGCCTAAGTAAAAGTCAACTTGTAGAGGATGTCTTAATTTCCTGTATTTTCCTGGCCTAGTGAGCACTGTTTCCACACAGCAGCAGTATTTCACCAGGCTTATCTACCAGTCAGACTCCTGATCTGCTGGTCCTGAGCCTTTCCCTTGGTACAACTGGCTTCAAGCTGCCATTTTGTTGCTTATTCAAAATAAACTTTTCCGATAGTCCTATACTGTTTTGACCACAGTCCTTCAGTGTGGCAGCCACTTTGCAGAGACCCAAGTTTTCTTTATAAATTATTCCAATGCCAGTGCCTTATGTTTCTGTGTGCAGTGACAGGTCATTATAAAGGATTATTACCAATAAAACATATTTGTGTGAATGCAAAAAGCTGTATGTTGTTGCCCATGGTCTGCTGCCTGCCATCATTATCCAGAGTCATTCTGTTTGCCTCATCTGGTGAACACTGGGACATTGTGGAAAGATGGCTTAATAAGGATGTGACAAGCTATAAGCTAATAACATAATGAAGTTATGAGATTATTTTTTACCTCCAGGGCACATGAAATTAAGTATCTAACTACAACCCTGTTGGGGCCACATGACCCAGCCAGGAGGAGAGTGAGAAACCAGCCCCAGAGCCAGCCCAGCCGGTCCCCACCCGGGCAGGGACCCACTGCTGCCCCTGGGATTCTCTGCAGTGTTGGGGCCATGCAGAACCTTTGGAAGATCGATTAAGACTGATTTTGAAAGCCTTCGGAGCTTGTCGCAGAACGAGCAAAACTTGATCAGAAATAAGACTATGTTGCTTTAAGAATAAGATTGTTTTGAGCTGGCCAGATAGGAGAGAAAAGCATGGTGTGCCTCTGTGAAGGTCAGGCTGGAAAAAGGCCTGGAGGAGCATGTGCAGAAAGATGTGGCTGAAGACATTCGCATACCGTGAGAATGAGAGCGCTCATCCTGTTTGGCAAAACAGCTCAGAAACTCCCTCTCTCTCTCTGTAGCTTTGTGTATGTGAATAAAGTGCTGCTTGTGTGGTGCTAGTGCTTCTGCTTCTGCTTTTGCTGCTTCTGCATCTGCTTATTGCATACAGTTGTGTCCTGATCAATCATCACTGCACGACCCCTCATTCTCAGACTGTTTATTGCCCACAGTTGCCCTCGTTAGACCTATAAGAATTAAATACTTCAAGGGTATTTTTTATTTTTCTTCTTCTTTTTTTTTTTTTTTGTAAGTAATCACAGCTGAGAACAAAAAGTTACAGTTCCTGTAAGCTAACACCTGGGAATTAACATTTTCTAAAATGTATTGTAACTTCTTGGGCTGTGACATGCATAGTGGAAGCCCATATCTCCCCCATTTCTTCATTTCTCAGTATGCTGTTTTTTTCATCTCTGAGGATGAACAGTTTGCAAAAAACTTCACCTCTTTGTGTAAATCTTTTACAAAGAAGTTAATATAAAGAATTTGTAAGTTATGGAGGGTGGAAAGTTACAGGATAGGGTCTTTATTCTGATCTTAACTGGGTCCTGTTGTTTTCTATTTGTTTTGAATTGATGACTGTTGTCCTGTAAGCAAATAGAAAACAACTCGTCAGGAAAGTTTCTGACATAGGCATACATGTACTGCATATCCTGGAATTGCCTGGGTTTGCCTGGTTTTGTCTGCTGTTTCTCCTTTCCTTTGCCGAGGTTATAACCTCAGAATTATAAATGAAAAATGATAGCAACTGTAACTACTGCAGTAATTACTAAGTAACTTCATTTTAATGCCCCTGAAGGGCACTTCAGCGGTTTTGTATATAATAATTTGGGAAAAAAAAAAGGCCTCCGCCTCTTCTGCCAACATATTGAAAGGCAGAGATTCTTCCTCCAGATGCCTTACTACAGGCACACCCAATTTATCAGGTAAATCACATGGGTGGTGGTTGAACACAGTATTAAACTCACCGCTAAAATTAGAACAGCCATGAAGTTGAAATGAAATCTGTTAATCCAGGTGAGGGAGAGAGTTTAGACAGGAGGAAAAGGATTTGTCGCAAATACAACAGAAATGTAAGTCTGCCAGGATCTGAAAGAGGTCATCCAGCCCATCCTCCTGCTCAGAGACGGGGTATACAATGTCTCTAAGAGACACTTAATCTCTTCTTGAATCACCTTCACCAGCGAATTATGACAAATGCCCTGTATAATCTGATTCAGGTCTTAGCTATGCTTACACTATACTTAAACAGAAAGTTTTTTTCCTGTAATGTATCCCACAGTACTCTTCATGGACACATCCAGCCTGCACCAGCTACTGCTTCTGCAAGAGCACATCACTAGAGCATGCCGCTTGTTTCCAGCATGGTTACGGTATAAACCAGGAGAATTTTCAAAGCGCTACTACTGTGTCCTAGAGTAGTACATTTGAATATCTGACTTCCCGTTTGCGAGTCTAACATTGTCATTATCACATTTAGTCTTGTTGATGTATTAGGTGTCGTGAATTGTAACTTTCTTCCACACTCCCAGTATATCAACAGGCTGCTTGTGCGGGACCAGCCTGCCTGCCAGGCCAGCCAGTGTCCTCCCAGCACCCTCTTTTCAGCTCCTGTCAGAAGCTGTGTAGGATAGAGTTCCTCAAGTTTGGACAAAGCTGATCTTTGAAGTTACATTTTTGAGGTATTCACAATTCTATCTACGCTTGCGTGTCTATCTACACTCTTTGAACTGCTTCCTCTTTCCTAACAGCATGTTAAGAAGAAGGAAAAAATGTCACTTTTAAAATGAAACTTGGGGGAAAAAAAGTATGTCTTGTGGATGGGCTCTTCAAGGCACTTTACAGAGTATTGTTATGAGTAAGTCCAAAGGACATAAAATGAAACTTGCTTATCTTTCACAAGCCTTTCTACCATTTGCCTGAGTTTTCTTCAATGCTGCACTAGAACCCAGAAATTTAATAATATCTTTGCCAGAGGAAATAAGAAAAGTAAGCAATTATCTTCCTCAGGGAAGGCTCTGGGACTAAGATGGTGCTCTACAGAACTCCACAAGTATAGATCCAGAAATTTAGTAACCAGAAATTAATACGAATACATTTCTTTAAGCTGAAAGAAGTGAACAGCCTCAAAACATTGCCTAACCACTATCAGAGCTAAACATAAGAAGCCGTTTTCTCCTCAATATACTTTCACTACGTGTGCTACTTAGTAGGAGTGTAAAAAGCTTAAACATATTTAAATATATTCCAGTAGTTGGCTCCAAAATATTCTGGTCTCACTTCTTCCTTCATGCACTTGATCTAGTGAGCTTGGAAACTTTTGAATGCCATTATGAACACTCGGGTCAAGAAACCGTACGCTACATCCACAGCGTATCGAGGTGTGTTGGTATTTCCCAACAACTCCTCTACCACCAGCCGCTGTCTCTGACCATAGCCATGCTGGGACTTTCAGCAAGACACGGCGTCTTTGAAGGTGCCTCTCTCCACAGCTCAAAATGACAGCTTTTGTGCCTCCAGCTTCAGGGAGACACAGAGTTCCTGCCACCTCCTCTGAGCAGAAAAGGACTCACCCGAGCACTGATGCCTGCCAGAGCCCTTCCACACCAAAGTGCAATCTCACCCCTTTTGGATTTTGACCCTGACAGATGCCTGTGCCATGGAATCTATTCCAATGCCACTTATTTCTTAGAAATAAGTAGGATTTCAGTGTTAATCCATGTCACCTGCCACAAAGAGCCCGAATTCTTTCAGTGGGTTGTGTCATAGAATCCTTGAGGTCACATAAACTTAAAAAGCAGTTCAGATGTAACCGTACTGAGGCTAACATGTACTTTGACAGGGAAGTTACTGCAGTAATTTCTTCCAATCACAATATTTCTTTCTCATTGCTTTGGCAATGTGGGAAGCGATAAGAACTTTGCTTAGGGACTGAAAGACAGTGGGGTTATTCAATTTTATAAGCTTCACCATTTCTGAAATCCAGGATAAAGGAACACAAAGTTTGTCTATAGCCCCTTATTTATTATATAGAAAAAAATAACAAATGGGCTGGCTTACAATAGAAGACAGGGCATTAATAACTTTTAGCTTTTCTGGTTATTAAAGTAATTACAATGTTTGGGATATCTATTTTTTTACTTTAAGGACAAAACATTAGGTTTGCTATGCTCATAACCCCTAAGAGCTCCTTAAGCATAAAGGCTCTTTGTTATAATGCTTTTACAAATCCTTATTATGATAAATGCAAGCAACTTTATTTGTCAAAGGCACAACTGATCAGAATAGTCTGCATATATCATTTCTGTCTATTTTCCAGGGTGAATGGATGGGAAATGCAGACAGGTTTGCAAGGGTATAAAAGCTAATAAATCTCTTCAACTTTTTTTTTTTTGTCTGACATTAATGAAGATAAAAACATGCATGAATCCATTTACAAGCAAATTTCTTCATTTTTCCAAGGAATCTGTCAAGAAAGAGTAAATAGGTATTTTAATCAAATTACTAGATGGTTGCATTTTAAACAAACAATTGTGTTTACTACTGTTTTTTTTAATAAAGCTACTTTACTATCTTCTTTTTTTAGAAGATTTGATGCCAGTTTGTCATATGGAAACAGGAAACAAAAATACACCTGGTTGCACCAAATTCTCTCTTGCAGAAGGCTAGGGAAGAACTGTACAATTTTAATGACTTTGATTAAAAATTTTTCTTGCTATTTTTACTTCATTAAAATATGCATCTTTACAGTTAGACATGTGCTCCAGTTGCACAGTCAGGGTACCGGCAGAGGGATGCCTACTGTCAGAGGTCCATGCTAGTGCTTCGAAGAAAGCTTGGGATTGCTGTATCATACTTATTACAAATGTTCTCTCTCTTCCAGGATACATGGAATCAAGTCCACGGGCTGCCCTCTTTTGGATTACCCTTTTAGCTTGAATTTAGGTCCTGAATGTCTCATGACTGAGAAACTGCAAATAGCTCTTTTCGCATTTTTTTTCACCTCCCTGTTCTATGTTGAGGAACGGGCGTATTCAGAATGAGTTCCCTGTCCTCCGGGCACACTACCATGCCCAGGGCCTGTTTGGGTGTTGCTGTAGTATTACGCAATGTAGTTCTAGCTAATTACACAGATGTTATATTGGATTTATGAAAGGGCATTAAAAAAGCAGTAAAATCATAAACCAGCATGTTGACAATCTACATGAATTCCAATTTCAATACAAAAATGTGCTAAGACATGGTGTATTAAGACAAAAATAACTCAGGTATGACTATTTGGTTTTGCTAATATTGTGTGCTAATGATGCAGGAATACATATAGAAAGCTACAGGATAACTTCTGAGAACAAGTAAAGAAAACACTCAGTTTTTACAATGCAAGTTAGGTTTACAAGACGTGCTGCAGAAGCCTTACTGGTGGGGAACAGACAGGATGCAATTATTAGATAAAGCTACGAGGCAGATCCATTTATGCTAAAATTATTTTTGCAGGTAACATGATACAGGATATTTCTTTCTGACAGAAAAGCTACATTGGATAGTAGAAGGACGCAGGAAATATGCATTTGTCATTCAGCTGAATAGCTTGACTAGAACACTGTTTTACCACAAACCCTCTGAGATTTTCCTTGATGATTTGGAGAGGGTTAAGAAGGGAGGAAAGAAAGGAGAAGAGGATGAAGAGTAAATATAAATATCCACAGGACAGTTGTTCTGGGCTTACCTGTAGGCAGCAAGTGGCTTGGACAGAGATGGAGTCTTCATCTGTGTTTGCTCATGTTTTTTTCTGAAGCAGTTTGCTATCTAGCAGAAATTCCGCCTGTGTTCCATACAATCAATAGGAAAAGATAATGAAATGTGACCCCAGACATATAGCCGCCTTGGGCCAGACGCTCAGCAGCAGCATATGGAATGAATAAGAGAATAAGTAATGTATGTGCCAGAGCCGTAATGGTCACGCTACGATCTAGTGCAACAAGCACATCCAGCTTTGTTATTCTTCAGGGCTTCTATCATTTCATGACATTTGAACTAGCGTAGTTTTACTGGACTGTCATTTTAACCTGACCTGCCTGTTATGACTAACGCGGCCAAAGTGCACAAGTAGCTGTGAGTACAGGCAAAAGCAAAAGATGTTGTCACTGCGGCTACAAACGTAGAACTAGAGTGAAGGCCATGGCAAAAGAGGGAGGTGTGCTTTTCCCTAACGTACTGTGTTTCTCTCGTGTCTTCTGCTTTGAAGAGACCAGAATGCATTCAAACTCTTCTTCAATTTTTGATTCTTCAACTAGTACATAGCAGTGCTTCGCTTTCCTGCATGCAAAAGTTCTCTAGGAGTGCAGCTCATTCTGGAACAATAAAGCAATAAATGAAATAACAATTTTATTTGTATACTTGCATTTGCTTCAGGGGCAAATATGCTCAATAATTACTTTTCTCCACATTTTTGGCTGATAATCCAAACCACTATAAGCGTACAAAAACTGCTATATGTGGAGTGATGATCTTCACGAGAGCAGAGGTCAGTGAGCCTCACGTTTTCTTACTATCTTTGGCCTGATCATGCAGCCTTATGCTGGCTCTGCGCACGCTGCGAGGTGGATCCTTGTAAGAAAATTACCTTGAGAAGCTGCATTGAAATAAAGTAGAAAAATTAGCTAGAATTGCAAAAACATGCAAACAGATCTCTTTAACCCCAATCATGCAGATGAGAGGCTTGCAGAAAACCTGACCTTCTTAGGGTGCATACAGAGAATGGACCAGAAAAGCCATGTTAGGAGTTATCGGAGTGCTGTGGGATGACACTGGTGACCAGCAGCACAATTATTGAAGTTTTTGCTTCTTTTTTTTTTTTTTTTTTCCCTGTTAGTAAAACACTGCTGAAGAACAACTGAATGTTTCCAAGGTGATCTTCAAGGTCGCTTCCAACACAAACCATTCTATGATTCTACGATTCTCATATTGGCATGAATACTGGTGTCGCGGACGGAGTGATTAACTTCACTAGTTAGAGTGAAGTAGTGAAATATTTATTAAGGTGAAACAGTGATTTAACAAAGTCAGTAGTAAGTGCGATAAAACCAGTAGTAAATGAGATTGTGTTTTATGAGACTTGGTTTCAGGGTACACTCTATTATTTACTGCATAGGGGACAGGGTCAGACAAGCTGCCAGGGAGACCCTCCCGTTGAGTCACGAGGTTCAGAGAGGACCCCCTTGCTTTCTACTCAGAGAGGAGTCCGGGTGTGGCTGGATCCAGTCCTAGTCCCAGACTTGGTCAACCGTTTATGTCTAAAGGATTGTATCTGCACAATCAATCCTTTATGTTACTTAGCTAAGATTTCAAAGTTTAGTGTGCCATTAGTCACTTACTGAGAATCTGTTGCAGCAAGGAATCTCTCAGCCTTGAGGAGTAGAACCTTAAGCAAGCGTCCTCACAAGAGGGGAGATCCTGGCGTGCAGCCTGCTGCCATACAGGAGAGCTCAAAGGGCTCTGGGGCTGTCCGCTATCTATACAGTAAGATAATTGACCTATAGTCATATTCTCATGGGAACAAAATGTCTAGATCCCCACTCCAGACAGTATTTGACTATGTCATCCCCCAAAGTCCAGGTGCAAGTTATCACAACTGCTGTTGTGATGGCCATGGTGGCCAAGGCCTGAGCAGGAGCCGGGGGGGGTAGGGAGCAAAACAGGGAGAACACACCGCCACAACTGGTAGCTCATTGACAGCTCTATTAAGGTGGACATATAACAAGTTTTACGGCAACTGTTTCAGCACCTGCATTCTCTAATACAGAGAAAGCTATTATGCTTTAGATATATTTGTTTAAATCAGAAAACCTAACCATTTATGTTGTTTGTAATATGTAATTAGTTAATTATAATTTCAGAAAGATTGTTACTCAAATGAGTCATCAGTTCACTTGTTGAAGACAACCAGCAGAATTTGTAGACGCTTAATGTGATGGAATCTAGAATGCATTTGTGGAAGACAAAAGGTTAATTAGGAAGCTTTGAGTGCCCAGTTTAAAATATTTTGGCTGTCAGATAAGGCAGCTATGCAAAGTTATGAATATCACAACAGTTTACTATTACTCAGAGGCAGTTACATCAAAATCAGATTTTTATATCTAATAAAGCAGTGGGAAATACATTAAAATATTTTATCTCTATAAGTAAGGCGGTTCTCCTCTTTTTATCACTTTCTGATACTATTGTATAGTGACATTACTCATGAAGTGCTGTGTCCAGCAGGGGGTAGTTTTAAATAGCAATACAATACAGATGAAGAGATGCTTAAAAGGAAAAAAAGAGCAGGAAAGGATCTGTAAGACAGCCCAGCTGTTACTGTTTCACAAAGGTACTGAACTGGGCATGAAGAGACTATCAGTCTAAGTGGGCAACTGGGATCTCAAACTACTTCAGGCACTTCTTGCATATTTACTGATTCTTAAGTGGAGGAAATAATCTATTATTAATTTTGCAATTTTTTTTTAATACTGCAACAGGTTCTCGTGGTGACCCCAGAAGCTACAGTATTATGGTGGCTCCTTTTTAAAATTGTTTCTGTGTAATACATATGTTGATGATTTTTTTCTTAAATCGTACAAGCAACGACACGTTCCTTCAATCTGACTGTTGACTGCCCTGTCTACACTTTCAATACCAGTTACATTCATGCAACTAGAAAAATATTTTTTGAGTTGAGCTTTAAAAAGAAAACACTTCATATCAGTATGATTACAAATGTGTACTATGATTCATTGTGTTTGTTCATTAGTGTTGTGAAATAGTTCAAATACTTATTAATCAATGACTTTTAAGTTATCAAGGAGTTAGACTGATATTCATTACTTGATTTTGACATCAAAATACAGTGAATTAAGAATTTCAATTAATATGATTGTGTCTGTGTGAAATGCAAGCAGGTGTTAGTGTTTGTTGAAAACTGAAGAATTCCTGCCAAGAGTAGAAACACAACTGGTGCATGATCATTTGCCACTATTTTTGATATCTTACTAATCCAAAAGCAGCCAAAGATTTGAACTGAATGCCAAAGGTTCAGTAATTGTATTATTTATCTGTATTATCAAGAGCACCATGTACTGACACATAAAAAGTAGACATGTACTGCCCTTGGAATTTTGCAAACATTATTGTAGAAACCACAAATATACTTTCTAAAAATTAGTCACAGAACGTCTACGTGAGTGGGCCAATAAAATGGAATACTCTGTACAAGAAAATGTTCCTGTACCTCAATTCAAAATGTATAACTAAATTTTGGATCTCAAAGTTTTTGTTCTCCTATTTAACACAGGATTGAATATGTATTGTTAACCAAAACTGTGAAAAGAGACATATATGTAGAATATTGTACTCAGGATTACAGTTTTGGATAAAACAATCGCTTATAAAAAACCCAACCCAACTATTAGAAATCTTGATTTACATAACAAAACTTCCTCTAATGCTCTGATATATAAAAATATTTGAGTTTATTTACTACTGCTGCTGTTCATTTTCTAGGCACACGCAAGTGATTTTCTGGCTGTTGCTGACTTGCTCTATGAAAACTTCCATGTATGCTTTATGACAGTAACAAAAATCTAAGTTGTCCCAGAGCCTACAACAAAATAATAACTTTGAGTCTTATTTTCATGAATCAACTTCAAATTTCTATTTAAATTGAGAATACTTTTAAATGATTCTCTGGACTAAGGCCAAAGTATTTTAAAGATTTCAGGATTAACTCCAGATTAATATGTATTTAACTTCTATTTTACTTTAGATACCCTTAATATTATAATTCCACCATAACCATAGTAAGCAATGCCTTCCATCAATAATGTATTTCAGACCTAAATTTCTCATGTAAAAACCGAAGTTGGACAAGGAAAAGAGAGGAAGACCTTGTTTTTACAAGTGTTAAACTTCTTTTAATTTTTCCTTAACATTTCATCAAAAGGATGATTTATACAAGGTAGAACCAATACAAGTAGCAACCAAGTTGTGCAAGATGGTTGTTGCTGTTTAACTTTCTGTTCGTTCCTCTTCAGGCTCTCTTCTGTGTGTGTATATAGAATCACAGAATGGTTGAAGTCAAAGGGACCTTGATGATCATCCAGTTCCAATCCCCCTGCCATGGGCAGGGGCACCTCCCACTAGACCAGGCTGGTCAAAGCCCCATCCAGCCTGGTCTTGAACACTTCCAGGGATAGGGCATCCACAACTTCTCTGGGCAACCAGTTCCAGTGCCTCACCACCCTCATAGCAAAATATTTGTGCCTTATATCCAACCTAAATGTACCTAATTTCAGTTTAAAACCATTGCCCCTTGTCCTATTGCTACAGGTGAAGAGTCCCTCTTCGCCTTTCTTATAACCTCCCTTTAATAATTGAAAGGCCGCAATGAGGTCTCCCTTGAGACTTCCCTTCTTCAGGCTGAACATACCCAATTCTCTCAGCCTGTCTTCATAGCAGAGGTGCTCCATCTGATCATCTTCGTGGCCTTCCTCTGGACCTACACCAGCAGGTCCACGTCCTTCTCATGTTGGGGGCCCCAGAGCTGGACGCAGTACTGCAGGTAGGGTCTCACCAGAGCAGAGCAGAGGGGCAACATCACCTCCCTCAACCTGCTGGCCATTCTTCTTTAGATGCAGCCCCAGGGTATGGCTGGTCTTTAGGGCTGAGAGCACATGTTATCAGCTCATATCCAGCTTTTCACTGACCAGTACCCCCAAGCCCTTCTCTGCAAGGCTGTTCTCTTGATATGTACACATACATATACATACATGTGTATATATATATATATAGTGTTGTCCAGGCCAGAAGGGACCTCCAAAGGTCATCTAGTCCGACCTCCCCACAGTCAGCAGGGACACCCCCAACTAGACCAGGTTGCCCAGGGCCTCGTCGAGCCTCACCTTGAATATGTCCAGGGAAGGGGCCTAAACCACCTCCCTGGGCAACCTGTTCCAGTGCTCCACCACCCTCACAGTGAAGAACCCTCTCCTAATCTCCAGTCTAAATCTATTCCCCTTCAGCTTAAAGCCACTGCCCCTCGTCCTGTCATATATACAGCCTGTAGGAATTGGGAGCCATCATTTCCTGGCTCTGGCACTGTGCCACACTCCAGGTGCTCTCCTGCTGAGCTGCGACCCTCCATGGGGGTACTGTACTTGCTGGGTATCGTACCGATCTCAGTAGGAGACCGGCAGCCGTGCGGCAGGGAGGGTGACAGGCCGGCTGGGAGGGCGCAGCTCACAGGGGAGGTGGCATGGTGTCAGCCATCGTTACCTATTACCTGTTGATACACGGATTGGGGCATTATTTTTAATAGACTGGCTTTCCCGGGGAAGAAGAGGCTGTGTGTTCAGGGGTATTTACTGTGATGCTGCTCAAGGTAACCTGCAAGCTGTGCAGGAAGGACAATTTTAAACTGGTGGTGGCTTCACATCAGGAACTGCCCTCGGAGGAGAAACCCAAGGGACAATGTTTATTGAGGTGGCTTGCCTGAGGTACAGGAGTCACTGCAGGGAAATGAGGAACACAAAGCGTGTTTTGGTTTTTATTCAAGCTGTGCAGAGGCACAGGGCAGTCATGAGGCGAAGATGGATGAATGCAGTGGCCAGCGTGGCCTTCCTTGGGCCTCTCAGCTGCTGGCAGGTTGGGGAGCACAAAGACTGTGTCTAAGCTGCTCGACTTGGCACTCGGGAGCCGTGCGAGCAGACAGCAGGTAGATAAAGCTATTACATTAAAACTTCAGAGCAGCTCAGTCACCATCTGGTGCCAAACGGGCGCGTCTGTGTGCGTGTCGCTAAGCCAGGGACAGGTCCAAGAGCTGGAGGCCCACACAGGCGGCCTGCGGGCCCGGGCGAGCGGGGAGGCGGGCAGGGCGGCCCAGCAGCGGGGCTTTCCCACCAGGGCGGTGGGGAACGACCATCTTGTGCCAGCCCGGCCGAGGGCGGCTGTGAGGGAACAGCTGCGGCGGCGAAAAGAAGGAGGCGGCCGGGCTCCCAGCCGCCGCGGGGTGGGGACACCGTGACGG